>VXBU01004718.1:202031-255173 GCA_013400315.1 Bombycilla garrulus | reverse complement strand
TTTTTTTTTTTTTTTTAGGTTTGTATGACACTAGGCCTGCTGGTGACAGATATGGTACCAGCCTGTCTCAAAAAGGGAAAACTATCTTTGTAGATACCAGAGTTACCAGGTCTTCTTAAAGAGAGAGCTTTAAACTGGATTTGAAAAGGAAAAGGGATAAAACCAGGGGTCAGCATGCCATTGTTTGAGGGATGGTGTGCTAGTGAGGTCCTTCAGTCTGATGTCTCAGTGGAGGTAGGCAATGGAGATCCACGTGGTGGTAAAGAAAAAAGGGTCACTTTGTTAGAAACCACAGAATTGCCTGGTCACATAGGAATTAGGGCTTCTAGCTGAAAAAAAAGGTGGTGGGGTCAGCAGCCCAACCAAGTGAATCTGTATGAGTGCATGCAGCACAGGCAGCGAGGAGGCAACCAGTCACAAGCCTTCTTCCCAAGGCCTCAGTGCTGGAGCCAGTTCTGTTTAATCTCCGCAGCAATGACTGAGGCAAGGAGATCAAGTGCACCCTCAGTGATTTGGCAGAGGGCACCGAGTTGGGTGAGAGTGGTGATCTGCTGGAGTGTGGGAAGGCTCAGCAGAGGAGTCCAGAGGCAGGACCTGTGAGCTGAGGCCAGTGGTACGAGGTTCAGCAAGGCAAAGTGCTGGGTCCTGCACTTCAATCACAACAACCCCAGGCAGTGCTGCAGGCTGGGGGAAGAGTGGCTGGAAAGCTGTCCCATGGAAAAGGACCTGGGGATGCTGTTTGACAGCTGTCTGAATGTGAGCCAGTGTGTGCCCAGGTGGCCAAAAAGGCCAATGGCATCCTGGCCATCAGCACCTTGAATACTGTGTCCAGTTCTGGGCTTCTCTCAGCAGGGAGGACATTGAGGTGCTGGAGCATGTCCAGAGAATGGCAGTGGAACTGGGGAAGGGTCTGGAGCACAAGGCCGATGGGGAGAGGCTGAGGGAGCTGGGCATGTTTAGCCTGGAGAAAAGAAGGCTCAGAGGGGGTCTCATTGCTCTCTACAACTACCTAAAGGAGGCTGTAGCAAGGTGAGGATTATCCCCATTCTCTCATGTAATAAGCAACAGGACAAGAGGAAATGGCCCTAAGTTGCATCAGAGGAGATGTACTTTGGATATTTAGGAACACTTTCTTTACTATAAGTGTTGTCCTGCATTGGAATGATATGCCCAGGCAGATGGTGGAATCAATGCCTCTGAAGTATTTAGATGACCCTTAGATATGGTGATTAGGGAGATGGTTTAGTGGTGGACTTCATGGTGCTATATTAATGGTTGGACTCATCTTAGAAGTCTTTTCTAATCTGAACAATTCTATGACTCTGTGATTTTACACTGAAATTTTAGGATTAACTTATAGCCTACAATTGTTTTTTAGTGACTCTCATCTTATGGTGTGCCTTTAAACGTGTGTGTGTGTCTCACCATTACTTCTTTCCAGGTGCCTTCATCCAGTGTGCCACTCTTAAGTGGCCAAGTCTTTTATAGAGGATGGTGTTTGAAAGAATGCAAAAATATTCTCTTGTGTTTTCAACTACTGAATGTTGTTTGAGGCTAGTATTGAAATTTCTTTCAGTTCAAATGAAAGCTTATATATTTGTAGAAGACCAATATAATAGGTCAAATAAATTGCATTTAAATCATCTTAACAGCAAATTTCACTGCTTTGTTTTCTTGGGGGTCTTGTTAAGTAAGTGTTAAATAAATAATGTTGGGGTCAATACTTGTGGTGCCCTCAGCAGTCTGACACAATTTTGCTGCAGATAATTCTGCTGAAAATTACTTAATTTTCTTAGCTGTGGTTTGATTTGGTGTAGGCTAGTGGTTCTTGTAATGCATTATGTTTAGGTCATTCACAGTTGTATAAATAATAGCTTATTGAAATTAACATTGTTTTTCAATGTAATCTAATGTCTTATGGTGGCAAGTGTATTCCTTAACTTTCCTGTCAGTCATGTTTATAACTACTGTACCAGTGTACACCAGTCTAATCAAGCACGGGGGGCTGGAGTACCTCCTTCGAAATCGAAAAAGGGCCAGACACCTGGAGGTGCTCAGTTTGTTGGCTTGGAATTGTACAAACGGCTAAAAGAATTTCTGAAGAACTACTTGACTAATCTCCTTAAGGTAAGATGGGGTATAAGATTGACCTGCACTTGCACTAACATAAACTGGGGTGAGAAGAAAAAACTGTGTCAATAAGCATAGAGGTGTATGCAGCCACTGGAAGTAAACTGAATGATCTTAAAATGTGCTTTTGTCTCTGTAGCCATTAGAATGTTTTGTTGGCTTTACCTCAGACACAGATCAATCCCTAAGCTTCTATCTGTGAGCTGCTTTTCCTCTTGAATCTGAAACAACATTCCTGTGTTTAACAGAAGTAATGTTACATGACATCTCAAGCTGTCCTGTACTCTAGCAAGAATAGCTAGGCTTTCCAAACAATTAACCAGCATATTATGAATGCTGAAAAAATGCTAAATGCCTATCATGTTGAAAATGCCTGATGGTAGCCTTTATTTTAGTTTAATAAATGAAATAGAACTGGATGTTGTCTTGCATCCGGAGGAACAGGGATGTCTTCCGGAGCTTTATCTGTGCTGTGTGATTTTTTTTTTTCCCAGTCTTTTTATTTCAAAATCTCATACTAGCTTTGTGCTTTATTAATGTAGAACTAAAAGTATTAGCAATACGTTTCCTGTAAATACGTTACTTGGTGTAGATTTATACACAGTCGTTTTGTATACCTTGATACATCTTGGTTGTACCTTGAAGTTGCACAACTTGTACTGGCAAACTTGTAATTTCAGGATGGTGAAGATTTGATGGATGAGAGTGTGCTGAAATTCTACACTCAACAGTGGGAAGATTATAGGTTTTCAAGCAAAGTATTGAATGGGATATGTGCCTACCTCAATCGACATTGGGTTCGTCGTGAGTGTGATGAAGGTCGTAAAGGAATATATGAAATTTATTCAGTAAGTGCCTTTTTGAAGTGAGTGATTTGTCCATTCCACCTGCCATGTTTGCATTATCATCGTATAGACCACTCCTTGAATCTTGTAGGAGGTTCATAGAAGTTTTGAAGTGGGCTAAGTGGCATTGTCCCTCATTTGCCTACTCCTACCCCAGTTTATTTGTAAAAATTCCAAAAGTCCAAGTCTGTGCGATGTTTAATCTGCCTTGTATGTACTGGGACTTCCAGTAGTACACTATTGAGGGTTGTCTGTTTCTGAATATTTGCTGCTTAGTGTTATCTGTGTGCCTCAGCATGGCCTTGTCATCCCACTTAGAACTCAGCCAAGTATTTCAAATACCAAATGAAGCAGTAAATAGTATTTTTTCTGATTACTTCAATACATTTCTGCAAATTTTTTGGCATCCAAGCTGCTAAGATTCAGACATTTGGTTTGTAGTATAAGTTATTTTCATACAGTTCTGAAAGATTTGTATGTGATCCTGATATTTTTTTTTATGTGAAGTAATATAAATGAGAACTTAACAGAACTTCTGTATCTCAGATAACTAAAAGGGCTTCTTTTAAAATAAAGGATAATTACTGTCCTTACTGGTGAAGCACTAGGAAAGTGCTGTGCTATTTTCCTGCTTCACTAAAATAATTCTGCATATGGTAGAAAAACAGTTGGTATCCTTAGTTCCCTTCCTCTTAATTTTAGTAGCCTAATGCTAAGGGACTATGTCAGCTTGGAAACTGCCAACAAAAAAAAGCTGTATGTTTTCAAAGTAACTCAAAGTGGGTTTTGTTAGTTTCCAGAGTTGGCGGTGGATCCCCTGGTAGAAAAAGGAACAACTTAGTAAATTTCGTGGTAATGCTGGTTGTAATTTTAATGTGAAACAATCTCATTACTTGAGAAATGTGTGTGCCAAAATACAGTTTTGATTATTGAAGTTTTGATTAGTTAGCATACTACATCAGCTTTCCTTAAAGGGAGTTACCCTACATATATGTGTACATGTAAATGTTTTCTTTATTCCAACTTTCCTCTCACTTCTTTTACTTCTAGCTTGCCTTGGTGACCTGGAGAGACTGCTTATTCAGGCCATTAAATAAGCAGGTATATACATGAATGTATTACAACTATAGTGTTATTTTATTGGGTTAATTCCATATATTGTTAGTAACTGATTCAAGGGGGGTGGTGGGGGCATGCACAGACCTGGAAAATAAAATGGAGCCTTCTGCTTCTCCTTTGTGATACTAAGTAAATAGACAAATATTTGAAGGAATAGGCCTTCATGTGTGTGATTGACCCTTGATACCAACACTGTTATGTTATCTGTCTGCTGAGAGGACCCTTGGGTTGTTTTTTTTTTAAAAGCTAAGGGGACTTGAAGTAGCAATTTCAGTGGTTACTAAGCTAGGCAAGAGTACAGGCTGGTGACAGTCATGTCTTAAAGTTTGGGAGTAAAGATTGGATGAGAACAGAAAGTGACAGGCTGGGATTTTGTTCTCTCCTAATGTTTCTCTGAGTTACATTTACACTGAGGCCTGAGACTCAGGTCAGCCAAATGTTTAAAATTAGTGAATCGGCACAATATAATGTTTAGCCTTCAATAAGCAACTTTATGTTGCCATTCCGTCATAATTTCTATGTTGATTTCATTTCTTACCGGTACTTCATGATGAAGTATTTGAAGCGGATTATTTGTCCAAAGAACAGATAGTTAGTTTGATTCTTGCCTACAGTGTTTTGTATTTCAGGTATAAAACAAAGAGGAGTTTGGTTTAAAAGGTGTTTTTTGAAATTAAAGGAGAAAAAACCTAAGCACTTTAATAGCCATATACACCTTGCCAGTAATCAGACTGTGATTATGTTGTATAACTTAAAGGTGTATCATTCTCTGTAAGAACTTCTTATGTTCAGATCTCCTTAAATGTTGTTCTCAAGGTGCCTGACTTTTCTTGAATGTGGGAATACACTGCTAATTAAGTGTGGTCTTGATCTACCAGCTATTTTCTGTGCTTGACTTAATTTTTAATCCCTGTTTTCTAAGGTAACAAATGCAGTGTTGAAATTGATTGAAAAGGAAAGAAATGGTGAAACTATCAATACAAGGCTGATCAGTGGAGTTGTACAATCCTATGGTAAATGTGACTTCTTTAAGATTCTGTTACTTTCTTAAAAAATAAATAAATTTATGTACCCTATCAGAGCCCAAAAGTAATATCCCACCTCCTCAAATGTCCAGTAAAGTGGTTTTTTTTACAGTAACGTAAATGCAGTTATGTATTGTTTAACTTGACATTTGTACTGATACTTTATATGATAACAGTTGATTATACCATATTTGTAAAACTTGAGAGTGCAACTAATAGACAAGAGTGTTCATTGTTTACAAAGCAGTTATTAAGGGGTTAGATCTGGAAGTGGGGAAGGATGGTAGTTTGCATAGCAGGATGGGGTTGCATTTTCCCTTTTGCATAATATTGAGAGCATTGCCATTCAAATTACTGACTAGTTTCATTAATGCAAGCAAAAGCATGCAATCTGGAATGCTTAAGAGGGAAAAATGAAAGGAGAAAACAATTCTGTAATTTCTTGGTCTTTTTTGTTTGGTTGTGGTTTTTTTTCCTGTAGTGGAGCTGGGGCTGAATGAAGATGATGCATTTGCAAAAGGACCTACACTAACCGTCTATAAAGAATCCTTTGAATCTCAGTTTCTTGCTGACACAGAGAGATTTTATACACGAGAAAGTACTGAATTCTTGCAACAGAATCCAGTCACAGAGTACATGAAGAAGGTAAATTACTTAATCTGCTTTGTGATTTTTGTTTTTTTTCTGGATACAGATTTTTTTAGAGGTAAAGGAATATAAATTCTAGACTTTTATTATCAAATTCTTAAAATTATGGTTATTTTACAGAAACAGATAGCTTTTTTTCCCTGTAGTGATTTGTTTCTGTGTTTATCTGGTTTGAAGTTTGTCTCCTTACTCCATTTCAGTGAGTACAGTGAAAGTATGAAACTTTCTGAACAGTCGAAACAGAAGATTAAGTCTAAAAAAAATGTGAATTTATTTTAACTTCAAGACACCAAAACAGTAATTCTGCTTTAATCCCGCAAGTTGGTCATTCCTGTACAAGGAACAGTGCTGGCACAATTATTGAAATAGCTTCCTGAGCAAACTGGCTAAGGAAATACATCATTAATTAGCTTTAATTCTCTCTGAATGCTTTAGTGTCATGAACCCCTACACAGCACTTCTCATCAGTAGATTTAAATTCTTAACTAGTCTCTGGTTTTGGGGATTCCAGACAGGGCAACTAAGAGCAAGCAGGATAAACATTGGCTATTTCTAGCCTGGTTATTGGGTCAGTCTTACTGACCCAATAATAAGATGGGTCGTCTTCCACCTTGGACAAGTGCTGCTTTCTATATGTTTTCACAGCACATTTCTTCACTTTCTGAATTGCTGCTTGTTTATTCCCTTTCAGCTTTTCAGTGTGTAATATGCAAATACACATCCCTCCCTGCAGAATTCATTGTGTAATGCTTTTTACCAGAGAGCACGTCCCTTCTTAACTCTTGGCATTAAATTTAATTAATTACTCAAAAGGAAAAAAAAATTGGGAGGAGAAGTCCTAGAAATAACACAGTAAAAGGAATTGTGCCTTTAGTAGTTTCCCAATAATTACCAGACAAACCTATGTTTATTTTTCTGTTGTTGAATTAATTATTTTTGCTACTTCCCTTTCAAGTTCTTGTTTTAATTTTCATCCTAGTATGTGTATAAATAGAAAGTAAGCAAATTTCAGTCATTCAGAACCTGAATGACTGGCTCATCCAGACTTCCTTGGTACAGGACAGTAAGAATCTGTCTGAAGGTCATTGCTATTTCAAGAACTAGAGATTACAGGCAAGTAGAAATAACTTATTAGTACCCCAAACAATCGTCAAGGTTTCAGAAATCCACAAAACAGCAACTTGTTTTGCTTGAAGCTGATGTTGAAGATAAAAGCACATACAAAGTTAGCAGACAGCAGAAGAACTGTTCAGCAGGAAAGTGTGTAGCCTTATGTACTGCTCAAATTAATATATTAGAGATGTATACAAGCCATTTGGGCACTCTTGGCAGCTCCTTACAGACTAGTACCTATAAGGTCTTAAAAATAATCTGATGGAAGCATGAACTGTGAACGGAGTAATCTGCTGTTAGTACACTTACTTGATGGTCTCGCTGGGGCACTACTTTGAGTTCTGTCTGGCATGAATAGCATTGCAGAATTAAAGGAAACCTTGGAGTACCCTAGGGCACAGCAGCATAGCATGACTTACCGTGTTACAGTAAAATTATGGTAGTGTCTTGTAGAATAGTGAATGAAATCTTAACTAGAACTAGGATTTGTAAATGTAGTTATATAGGCAGACTTACTGAGTTTAGAAGGACTGTGAATTTTTCTTCTCAGGCCAGAACTCATGAGTAAAGCTGGCATAGCCTGATGTGCTGTAGGGAAAAAGGTCAGTATTTCTTAAGACTGGCCCTTGAAATATAGTCTTACACTGAAATTTTCATCTTTATAGTTGAAACAAGTGAAGATACTGTTGTGTGAGCTAAATATTTTCCCCTTGTTTTTGAAATGTGACTTTAAAAGGAATATCGACTTACAAGAACACAAAAAAAAGGGAGTATAAGGAAATTAAGTTAGAGTAAATTTTCCTTTTCGTAAAAGCTCACTGTGAGAGTTGACTGTTAACATTAAAAGTGAAGGTCTAAGGATGTTTTAAGAAGCAGCATTAGAAGCGATGGAATTTCCTGAACTATTGAAATACAGAATTAGTTAAATACAGGATAAGTGGTTCCAATATTCATAACAAAAAATTGCTGCTATTTGCTGTCAAGTAAGAATAACTTGATTGTTATTCCTTACTGGTAAGAAACTGGCAAGTACTCTTATATCCCATCGCAAATTGCTGATTTCATTTCCTATATTTTGATCAGGTTTAGCTCTAGGAGACACTAATCCAGGACCATTTCACAAGACCTGAGTGCAAAATCATTACAGAATGAGTGAAACTAACAGTGGCTGAGATGGTTTAAAGCTGTCTATGTATGATGCAGTGCACTTGCAGTGTAACTGTTCCTTTTTTTATTGTCCGGAATATGATCTTTTGTGCTTACTTGTTACTCTGGCATACTAGGAAAATGAATTAACCTAATTCTGTTTTCTTGATGACATTGTTAATTTAAATAATTTGGGCTGATAAGAGGACATACACCCTTTATCCCTAATAATGTGCTCCAGTTACAAATGGTTTGTTATGTGAATCCTTAACTTTTGCAAACAAAATAGAGGTAATTGTAGGGTAAACAGTTTCAGTTTTACATGTCGGCATAAGTTGTATTCCTTGAGTGACATTTAGAATTTTAGTTTGCCAGGAAGATACACATATGTAGCATTTAATATGCCAAATCAAATGCTAGTATAATTTAAATGATTGTAGCTTGTTGGGAAGCTTTTCTGTGTAAGAATGTAGATGAGAATATTCAATTAATTTGTCTTGGGCATAGTGTTAAATTGTAGTTTCCTGCCTTTTAGTTCTGTGGAGCCATGAAATACATTCATGTTTGTCTTAAACAAAACTACCTCTGTAGCTGGAGAGCTTGCTGATCCTAAAACTGCCAGCATCTCATGTCAGCAGCTTTCTCTTTTTCTGACAGCAGATTTCCATCTGTAAACTCCTTATTCACAAGCAACGGGAAAACAGTCTTGCTGTGATTCTCCCCCGCCATTTAAGCAGCACATAGTATTTTCATCAACATAAACATCAATTCCAAATGTATGTTATGATTTCCAGAAAAATAACTGCTTAAGTAGGTGGTCCATAACACCAAACTAGAGAGAGGTTTGCTTGTTGTTGTTGTTTTCTAGAAGAATTTACTGATCAGTCACTTGTTTTCTGGTGTTGGATTTGTGTTCTGCCTTCCCTGCAGGTTTCATGTTTATCTCTGTGTTTCTGTAGGCTGAGGCTCGCCTTCTTGAGGAGCAGCGTCGAGTTCAGGTGTATCTCCATGAGAGCACACAAGATGAGTTAGCACGAAAGTGTGAGCAAGTACTTATTGAAAAACACCTGGAGATATTTCATACAGAGTTTCAGAATTTGTTGGATGCTGACAAAAATGAAGGTAAGGAGTTACAAACACTGGCTTTAGGCTTAGAGCTCTCCTCCCTGATGATTTGTGAACGATGTAAAATCTGGTGCTAGCTAAATGTCATTTGTTCAGGAATTAGATTAAGAGAGAAGATAGTCACTAAACTGATGGACAAGCAGGTTTTGATGAAATCAGAATGACTGATGATACTGCTTCAAGGATCTTACCCCAATCCCAGATATTAAGGCAGAACAGTACTAGTTTGATTTCTCTTAATGTGGCTGGAAGAGTTTCAAGAGCACTTGAGCCATCTTTACAGCAGGAGCTGAAGCTTGTGTGAGAGAGATGGGAGATGAAAAACAGACCAGTGCTCTTTCCAGCTGTTTCAGTTTAATCCGTGGATCTTCCTGAGTCAGCACTGAATTTTAAAACCCAAAGTGTTCAGAACTATGTATAGGAAATGTTAAAAGAGGAATAGATGCAAATAAGTAGCTTTTAAAATAGAGTATATAAAGTACATAATATTGCATATAGAGCACAAGGCAAGGGTGGAAATTATTAATTGTTGGGTTCATTTTAGCTGTGAAAAATATTATAAATGTTGCTAATGGATCAAATTTATATTGTCATAGAGAATACATAGAATATTTCAACACTGCCTCTGAAATAAGTGAAGATTATCAGAGCTTAGGTATCTTTAAGGAATTGTCAATTGTGTTAGTTTGTGGGAGTTTCTTCAGGAGAGCACAAAATGACAGCCATAACTAATTCCTGTGGATCATGCAGGTGATAAGGATGAATGATGATTCTGATTTCCCAGTTGGGGAACTAACTAAATCTGTATTTCAAGTCTGAATATGACTGTATAGCTGAAATACCGCTCTTATGAAAATGGCAGAATGTAAAAAGATGCTGTGGCTAAGATACTGATGATGAAATTGTTCGTTTGAGAGCTTTAAATTGTAACTATGACTCTGTCTCATTGTATATCAATCTTAAAATAGAAACTATGAATTATTAGCAACATGTCTGTAATAGTCATGTTTATAACTAAGAGATGCTTCAAAATCAAAAAGGGCAACTCAGCATGATTAGTAGGTTAGAAGTTAGTTGATTCAAATGTAAATAATCTCTACTAGTATGTGAGTCAGATGTTGTTTGTAAATATTTACTCCATAATTGGAAGAGATTTTGATGGGTGTTGATTTGTGAAATGACTTGATAAATTACTTCTGACAATTGAAGCAATAGAACAAACAAAGTTTTTTCTGGACTCAGGATGCTTTCACAGACTTTTCTTTTTTTTCCTCCTACTTCATCAAGGTTGTGGGTTATGTGACCCCTTAGTACAGTCACTTACTGTAGTGATGCAATTCCATACGTTTGTCAGGGTAAAAAAGAAAAGAAGTATCTTGTGTCTTGGGTACTGTCTAGTTATGTATCTTTGGGTTTACTTTCATGTGGATTATTTCTAAGATTAACAAGACTTTTTTTAAAATGCTTGATTTTTTTTTTCTTCTTTTTCAAGGTATTTTCTATTATCAGGCTTCACTTATGGAAATTGTAGCAGTTCCCTCTTCCTTTTTAAGATTCGTGCGGTTTCAAGATCAGAAAATTTATTTTCAGTAATAGTCTGATCATTCACTCTTTAATCATAGTCATCAGTTCATTCTCCAATTTGTGATATACTAACATAGCCTTTGGTACTATCCTAAACTTACAATTAAAGGTTGCTCTTTATTAAAATATTAATTGGTTTGCTCTTGAAAGTACACTGGTTTTGAGGTCCTTCCATGCAAACAGTGTTTGAGAATATCGTATTACAGGCCACTCCTGTTGCTGTTCTGTAACTTTTTAATCCATTGTGCAACTAATGCATAAACTGGTCATAAAGGTTGTGGGACACATTCCTCCTGTGTTACGTACTCACATCAGTATGATACCTATAGGAAACAATTGGGTTTACTGGGAGAAGGAGTTACGTTACTGTAAGGATGGACGCAGAATTGCCATGCAAGTCTTCCATGAGACTTTGTAGCATCTCTTCCTTATTTCACCTGACACAGACACATCCTTGTAAACCAGCCTGTGAACACTCATTTGTGGGTAGATATAACAGCAGCTTATTGTATCTATGCATGGCATTATTTTCCTACCGTTTTTCTGAAATTCTGCAGGGCATTCTTATGTTCTTATTAAAGTTAACATCAGGTTGTAGTTGTGGTTTTCATAGAGAGAAAAAACAAGTTTCATTTTCAAATCTGCTGGTTTAAGTTTGACAAAGTTGTAAGGAAAGGAAGGTATTATATAGAAACCTAACTGAACTGAAATGTCATCTTGTGAAGGGATGTATTAGAAGTATTAGAAGTAGTACTTTTATTAGTAATATTATCTTCAGTATTAGAAGGCATCAAACTCTGTGTTGTATTTCAGAGTTAAGCAGAGCACCAGCTCATTGGTTGCTCTGTTTTGTTTAATCTAATAATCCTCTGGTGGTAATAAATGGCTCACAAGCCCTTCAGAGAAGTCCTTGCACTTCTGAAGAGCTAGATGCAGCTGTCAACTTTAGATGGGTTCCTGTAGGTGAAATATCCTCCTTAGTTTACAGTAAATAATCTGATTGTTTACTGTTTCACTGGAGTGCCTGTTCAGTGAGGACAAGATTGCAAGAGGTGACTGGTCGGTTTGTGGACCTGGTTTCTAGCCAATTCAAAGTTTGCTTTTTTTTGGGTTTGGTTTTTTTGTTTGGTTTTTTGGGGCTTTTTTTGGGGTTTTTTTGTTTGTTTGGTTGGTTGTTGTTGTTTTTTTAAGAGTTCTGCTCTCAGAAAATACAAAGCATTTATCCTGTTGAAACTAAATAAAACCCAAAACCCTCTTCAGTATTTGACTTTCAAAAATTGCTAACTGATTTAGAAAGTCTTGGCTGAAAACTGATGAGGTTTTAATATGAAGCCTTAAGATATGTGAAATGACATACAATTTATTTTTACCTTCATTAGTTCTTTTGTAATGCTTTTCAGAATCTCTTTTTTCTTTCAGATACAGTTATTACTACTGGTAATCAGTTACTTAAACTTTTTTTTTGTTAAAGACATGTCTTTTACTGACAGTGACTTATTGAAGGAAATCTGATTTATAATGTTTCAATTTATCTAGTAGGGTCATATCAATACGTAACATTTTGCCTTAAATTTCTGTTACTATGGATGCTGCCCAAAGTATAAGTGTTGATATGCAAAGGGCTACGAGTAGTGCTAGATCTCTTGAGAACTGTCCTGTTCAGAATAAGATTTAAAGGACAGTGGTCAGCTGGAAAACATAGTACTTGTAGCATAGCCAGCAATAACATTAATAACAGTCTCAAATTCATGACACTTCAAAACGTTATTTAAATAAGAGGTTTAATACCATTTTAAAATCATTTCTTCAAACCTGTAAAAAACAAAAATCAAAAGTAAATTCTCTACCATTCAAATGGTGTTTTTTTTAATTCTTGAGATTCGTTGCATTGTGAAGCTAAAAAATAGATTCTAATATAGCAGAATGTTTTCTGTTTAACTAGTGTTAGCTTTCCAGGTGAGTGCAAAGGTTTGCTGTAATGTGTAATTGTTTCCTGTCATTTTTTCTGGCTTTTTACAGGAGCAATTGCATGTGTGATTTTGTTGACAATGGATGTTTAGCTCCTGTTGACAGCTTGTAAACGAGAAATTGAAGTAATAGCCAGTCCAGATAATGTTAGCTTACTTTTTTTTTTTTGTCTTTTACAGACTTGGGTCGCATGTATAACCTTGTATCTCGAATCCAGGATGGCCTTGGAGAACTGAAAAAACTTTTGGAAACCCACATTCATAATCAGGGTCTAGCTGCAATTGAGAAATGTGGAGAAGCTGCACTAAATGCAAGTATTCCATCAAAACAAGTCTGTGTGTGGTTGCTGCCACTTTTACATTAGAGGACAGTGAAATGCTTCCTGATAAAACTTCATTTTGCTTGTTTTCCCTCTCACTAATTTAATTTATAAGGACTTGGCAATTCTCAAATGTTGGTAGTAGGCTTAAAACAAAACCTACATCACTCTCTTTCTACTCTTTCAGTTTTGGGGGTCTTTGGGGTGGTTTCTTGTTTTCATTTGGTTTGGGGGAGCTTTTGAGGGTTTTTGGTTTGGTTTGGTTTTGAGGAGGAGGGTAAGTTTCCTTCTGAGGTTTTGCTCTCTGTCAGAATGTCATGCTGCTTGGTAAGCTGGCTGTGCAAAACAGCACTCCATGCTTGCAAATACACCTGAAAGTCCACTGTTCCAAGAAGCATTATCTTCAGTTGACTGTATTTTATTTCATTATCTTAAGGAATTCTGAATTAGATGGGACTGTCTAGAGAGTTTCTGTTGGTTTGAGTTTTTTGATAATATCTTTATTCTGTTTGGAAAAGCATGAAAAATAGAAGAAGGAGGAACTGAAATGGTTGGAAAGGTCACAATATAAGGGGAGATAAGGTCTGCAGGATCTGGAAAGGCTGCTTTTTTGATTGTTATCCCATAATTGTAATTTCAGACTTAGTTTTGTATTGATTAGGGTTGCATCTTTGGCAACATGACGTTGCTTAAATCCTTCCCTGACCTTTTTCTCCATAGACAATATTATGTTTTCCAGGGGAAGAAAAAAAAGAAGGAAACACTGCACAGACAAAAATCAGGATATAATATAGATTATGGTGAACTTTATTTAAAGTGGAATTCAGGAAACACTTGGACAATGCTCTCAGTCATCATCAGTGTGATTCTCAGGGTGGTCCTGTGCAGGGTTAGGGGTTGGACTTTAATGACACTTGGGTCCCTTCCAACTCAGGATATTCTATGATTAACTTTGATTTTTGACAAAGTTAATTTTAACCTGTTGCTGTCCTGAGAAATTGTTGAAATAGCTTCATACTAAAGCGGCAACCTGTATTGAAGGGTGTAGTGTCTGTTGTTCACTTCTGTAATTTTAAGTGCATAGCTTTTTAGCAGTGTTGATCTTGTATGAATCATAAAGTAATCATGAAGCAAGTTCAGGAATCTTCAGTTTCATCTGTAGACCTCACCATAAATTTTGAAATCAGATCTGTTCCATGTTTGACATATCCCTCTAGTGGTCATCACTCTTGAGTTTTTTTTTTTTTTTGTTGAGGCCTTGAAGAATTAGGCTAGAAAAAATGAAAGCTCTTTCTCCAGGAATTATTTCATCTTTCAGTGAGGGGAAGTCCAAGATTTGTATGTATTAGTTGACTCCAGTCATTTACAAAACTCTTCCTGCCTCTGACACTTTTTCTTATTTATTCGTCTTTCTCTTTTGTTCCATACTCCACACATTTTTCTTCATTTTCATAGCATAATCTCTGGCTGTTTCCCTTGGGAACTATCTTGCCTTTTCTTCCAATATCCCTCATACCACTTATTGCTGTTCATCATTGCCTTGTTAGTCCTCTATCACACTTCGATTGGATTGATTCTTCCCAGCTTCATTTACCTATACTTGTGTCTAAACAGATCATAAGCTGAACAGATGCTTCTCAGTTTCTCTGTAATCAGTGCAGAGGAAAGTCATACCAGTCTGACTCATTTCACCTGTTTTAGATTTTTACTGCAGAAGGAGTTGTGCTGTTTGTTAACTATATTAACAAGACTGCTTTTCAGTCAGAAGATTTGCTGCTTTTTGTGCCTTTCGTTTGTTTTCTTTTTTAATCCTTGTAATCAGTACTTTTCTGAATGTCCTTCAAATCCACTTGCATTCCTTATCTCGGAAGTTCTCAATAATCTTGGTTCTTTATCTCAAGCATGACATTAGATTGGTGGTCCGTGGTAGTCTCTGTCTGTCTTCAGTAGCAACTGGAAATGTTTTTCAGGATTGTAATAAAACCCTGCCCATATTCCACCACTTCTTGCCAACAAGACCTTCTGATCTCCAAATTTAACTAGCCTTTTTCAGTCTGTTGTGTAGTAGCTGGCCTGTGTACCTGATGATTTACTTGCCTGTCATTGTCCCTACTCTGACTCTACTCCATCTTTATTGAGAAGCAAAGATCAGTAACTGCACATAGAACTCAGTCTGAGTGCAATAAACTTGATGTTTGTTGGCATTTGGCTGCCACTGGGTGTTGAACAGATAATTTTTAAGAACTGCCAATGACTGAGGTGTCTGTACTAAGTTGTACCTACTGGATATACACCAGTCACATTCTTACTACTGAGACTTTCCTCTATAGCAGCTGCCATTTTATGATTGTCCAGCTCTCTCAGGTGTGACTTGAAATAAGTTTAAATCTTTGAAAATGTTTGCTGTGGTTGAGTAAATACTTTGTTGTCTTTTGTACAATGTGGTACACTCTGCACTCTGGTTGCTGCAAATTAAAGCTTGCAGTAACATCAGTCAGTCCTGGACACAGGACTTGAACTAGTCTGGATGCTAGTTCACCTTTAAATTTTTCTAATACTTCATAGACTTTCCCTACACAAATTTTCTTGGGCCACTAGATAGCTCCATTTTGGGGGAAGTAGAAAGCAGAAAATCAACAGGTTGCAAAATCCAGTCTCTCCTTGTTGCAGGATCCAAAAATGTATGTACAGACAGTGTTGGATGTCCATAAGAAGTACAACGCTTTAGTCATGTCTGCATTCAACAATGATGCTGGCTTCGTGGCTGCACTAGACAAAGTAAGTGCGTGTAGTGGCAGATGCTGCACTTATTTTTTATTTCCATGCAAAATAAAAAGAAAAACTGTCTCCCAAAATTTCACTGTCTTTCATGATTTATAGGCTTGTGGTCGATTTATAAATAATAATGCAGTGACAAAAATGGCTCAATCATCCAGTAAATCCCCAGAGCTACTGGCACGATACTGTGACTCTTTACTAAAGAAAAGGTACGTCCTCAGAGACAAATTATTATTTCATTTTGGCTTTTTTTTTTAAAGTTTTTAGCCTGTTAAGTTTTATACTGTCTTCAGAAACAGAACTTCATTTTGCACAAAATTAATTGTATCAAATTCTGGATACAAAAATTTCAGTAGGACCATTCCTAAAGGTTGTGTTGTTTGCTTTTCTTTTTAAGGAAAAGTGGAGGAAATAAGCAAACTTTTCTTGCCTTATAGGAATCTTAAGTTTTTGTGTATCAGTAGAACTGTAGGAGGGGTTTTAGGTAGGGATTTGTACCCTTAAAAGCTTAAATTGGGTCATGCGTTGTAAAGAGATGCACATTCCCTTTTTTCATTACGATTGTTGCTTTCCTCCTGTTATTTTATCTATACCTTCTTCCATCTGGGCAGAAATCGAGGAGGACAAAAACTGCTTTCTAACCTCTCATAGTTCATACTTTATTTCAAGGTGTTTGAATGTAAATGATTCAGCAGCTTATATGCTAAGTTTTGATATCAGTTCAGTTCTCATTGGATTGGTGTCAGTTTTGTCCCTGACATTTCTAGATTTTTTGGTGGAGGAAAAAAGCCACCACCAAAGAACCTAAAAATAGGAGAACTTGCTTACTTTTCCCTTTCCCATCCCCTCCTTCATTCAGCAAAGGGTTTATTTTCTCTTTCACACATACTGACTGTGTGCAGGGTAGGTTTAGGGTTTGCCTGGTGGACAGGCATGAGATGGAGAAAGACGATTACCACCTGAGCTTTCACCCAGTCAGATCCCAGCTCTGTGAGCTGTTTTCTGCTCACTGTACTATGTAAGATAAGAAATAAAGATAGCATTTAGCAGCAAGGAGAGAGAGGTCTATGTTAAAGCTCACAAATCCTGAGAAGTACCAGGCTACCAACAAATCCCAAACAAGTCACGGTCCAGGACTTCAACCTGATATTTGGAACTTCAGAATTGCTGACAGATGGAGCAGTGAACTTTTAACTTCGTTACATTGTTTCCTTTTTAAAGAATCTTTGATCCCAGAAGTACTCAAATTTGCATTCTTTTGTCTCTGAAGCTTTCATATGCATCCATATCTTGGTTTAATGGGACTCATTAAAAATGCACTTCTTTAATTGCAGCTCAAAGAATCCAGAAGAAGCAGAATTGGAAGATACACTCAATCAAGTGGTAAGTTGTCAATAAATACATATAAAATACAAAAATTATTTTATTTTTTCTATTAAAACCTTTTACAGCAGATTTAAAGTGGCTGTATTGAAGCTTATACTTAATCTGTTTATACATATAAAAAATATAATTTCCATTATATTTTTATATCATTATATATCCCACATATATGTAATATGCTCTACATGTGGAATACACAGTTCCTGTTTTAAAATAGTTATCCATATTTAAAGCAAGCACACACCACCAGTCCCTCCACCCTCCCCCACAAAAGCCAAACAAAAACCCCCAATCTTTGAAATTTACGTGCAAATTAGGTAGCTCCTGCTACAGCTTTTTCAAGACAAATGTTTAAGTATTTTTTTCCTTACAAATTATCTTTGCTTTTCCAGATGGTTGTCTTCAAGTACATTGAGGATAAAGATGTGTTTCAAAAATTCTATGCTAAAATGCTGGCAAAGAGACTTGTGCATCAAAACAGTGCTAGTGATGATGCTGAGGCAAGCATGATCTCCAAACTAAAAGTGAGTATTCCATGACTGTCCCATGATCTACTGCCTTGCAGGTCTTCACACTGTTTTGGAAAGCATCAATGTACATCCTTTCATTTGTTTATTTTAGGCAGAGAAAAATATACATCCTAGGTCTTTTTTTCTGGTGTGTTTGTTTATTTTTTTTTAATCATAGGAACTTCTAGTGCATGTCTTGTCTGATGGAGCTAAGCTAAATTATTCTTAACCAAATGAATGACATGGATTTAATTATTCAAGGGAATGAGTACTGAAATGTTGCTTAATTTTGTTAACCCATGTTTATGCAGAGTTAAGCAAAATACAGTTGACTACCCTTTGAGTAGTCTGTTTCATTGTGTTTTGCTTTATTTTTAAACTAAATTTTCTTCAGTTTTCAGTGACAGTTAAAGTTCATATTCCTGGGGGGATCAGCACTTTGAGTAAGGGAAATACGGAACTTTGTTCATCTTCTGTTAAGGAAATAAGCTCCAACATTTTGTTCTTCTCATTATCCAATGTCAAAATTGTGTCTTGCTGATGTATCTGTGCTTTTAAAATACAGCAAGCTTGTGGTTTTGAGTATACCTCCAAGCTGCAGCGGATGTTCCAAGATATTGGTGTAAGCAAGGATTTGAATGAGCAATTTAAAAAGCACCTGACCAATTCAGAGCCATTAGATTGTAAGTAATTCCTTTACCTAAATTACTGTTGCTCAGTATAGCTTCCTCTTATTTCTGCAGAACTAAGCATGTGAGGGAAATATTTTACTTACTCGTACTGCCACAAATTAGTGTTCTTCTGAGCATGATGGCTGGGATGTTTAAATTAGTCTTCTAGGTCTGTTCTTTGTCTACTAGTAGCTCTTTATATATTTTGTGAGTAGCCTCCTCCTGATTTTGCAGCTCACGTTTAAGTACATAACTAAATTAGGTGAAATACTGTCTTGTCTTTTTTCTTTATTTCTTCTTTTTGTTAATGTTTGATTGGAGAGATGTTTTTCTTTTAAAAGTTTTGGTTTGTAACTGTCTAATACTTAGACTTATGTGAAAGTATTAAGGATAAAAGTATATCGTGTTCCAGATCATTAGATGCCCCTATCACCTTTTTATACTTTTCAATTGAAGCACATTGAACCAAATTCTGTCAAGAATAGATAATTATTTCTTGGATTACAATTAGTTGTGTATCATCAGGCTTAAATTTTACTTAGGTTTTGTATTATTTGTACTTGACTTGACCAAAATGCCTTACAGGTGTAGTTGGGAAAGGTCTGTTCTTGCAGTTGTGTACTGTGGAGTGATGATGAACACTTAGAATTTTCACACTTCTGTGTTGAAGAGAAACCCATTGTAGAGATAGAAACAGAGTAGTAACTTCTCCAGATGAGAGAAGATTGAGTGTCCGTAACAGTAAATCTAAAGCTCTCCAACTGCAGTGACATCTCTCATGAATAGTTTTGGTTATGCACTGAAGTGCTTAATGATTTTTTACCGTGTTAGTTTGACCACAAGGCCAGAACAACATCTGTGTTAGAACTGGGACTGTGTTGGAAGAGGGGATTAGGAGAAAGCAGGATAATGCAGCTCATCCTCTTCACCTCTCTTCCAGTGGATTTCAGCATCCAAGTGCTGAGTTCTGGATCGTGGCCATTCCAGCAGTCCTGCACATTTGCTTTGCCATCTGAGGTGAGGCACTTGGTTCATCTGAACATGGAATGATCATGAGAGAAATTTGTTTTACAAGGCTGGTGTCTCCTGTTCTGTTGTGTATCAGAGAGGACTATAAGTGTCTCTGGTATTTGCCCATTTGGCCTGAGGAAACTTGGAACAAAATAATTGTGTAAGGTAGTAGGAGGGAACTGTGTGAAATCTATGTTTTCATATCTTTCCCATGAAAACTCCCTGGTTAATGAATCTTTCTTCAAAATATTCAACAGCAACTAAAGCAAATCTTAGTTACTGCATTTTTCTGGGTATACTTCATTTAAGAAACTTTTTCATACCATTGCTTCAGCTTTGCCCAGTAAAATTTTTAGATATTATAAGTTTTCTTCTGAGTGCTTATCTAGAAAAGAGAAGACATGAATATTTAATATGAGGAATAGGTTTAATGCTGTTACCTGGAGGATGAAGGTGGTTAAAACTAAGTTACTTTTCTAGCTATGCTTAATGTATCCTAAAAGGAAGAATGAACCTTAAATGACTGTTTACATTTGTACTGCTAATTATACTTTAAAGGGGAAAGTCATAACGGGGAAATTTTTCACCCAGTCTGCCGAATTTGAATACTTTGAGTTTCTGTTTGTATTATTTAGACAACATAGTGGTTGAGGGTGATCAGATTTGATGATCCCCTGTTGCTTCCATAACATGTTCTAGTAAAAGTAAATGAAGGTAAATAATATTTATTTCTTTATTACTGATGTTTTTATACAGTTAGAACGGAGCTATCAGAGATTTACTGCATTTTATGCCAGTCGTCACAGTGGAAGAAAATTAACATGGTTGTATCAGCTGTCCAAGGGGGAATTGGTTACCAACTGTTTCAAAAACAGATACACATTACAGGTAAGGACAAGTCATGCCAATAGAAACGACTGGTTGCAGCCAGTAGAACCTTTATTGTATGTTTATTTTATTTAATGTACTAATACTAAAGATCTGTGTTTAAAAGAAAATTGACTTAGGAAATGGAACACATTGCCTGTGGTTTAAACAGGTGTTGAAATGCATTTTATGAGACAAATACATGCCTAGGATCTCATGCTGCTTATACTTTCCTGCCTGCTTTCTCTCAAAAAGTAGATGGGATGGGGAGTTCACAACAGTGAGAGGAAACAAGATAATGTCAGATTTTGACTTTGGCATCAACATTATGCTAACCCTATGGTGATAGACTTGGATAAGCCAGTGATAACTGCTTGATGTATAAATTTGGTTTCATTATTCTGCTGGAGTTGGGACGGTTGTGAGGATGAATTCAGTAGTCTGTGTTGGGTTTGTTGAAGATTAAATGGGTAAGAGTTGGAGTGACAGAGGAAAACAATTTAAAACTATACTAGCAAGTAGAAGGATAATGCTTTGATACCATAATAGAAGATTTGATGTAGTGTCTGAAGCAACCTAAATTATCCTAATCCTGTGGTTTATGTTTACATAAGGCTGGAAGGGGGAGTTCTGGTTGTAAAAGCAACATCTCAACATCTGATTCCTTTTATTTTTTTTCATTATTGCCACCACTTGGATATTCTGTGCTGTCCAAATATTCCAGTGTATGTGTTTAACTTAATTTCAGGCTGTTCAAATTCAGAAAGTGTTTGTTAGTTCTCATATTCTGATGTCCCCCCTCTCCCCTCTGTTCTCTTTTTGGATCTGTCAGGCATCCACATTCCAGATGGCAATTTTACTGCAGTACAACACAGAAGATGCCTACACCGTGCAGCAGCTGACAGACAGTACTCAAATAAAAATGGTAGTGACTTTGCACATTTTATCACACTCTTGTGAGCGTTCTGGTCTTCAGGGCTCTTCCTGCTATCATAAGAAATTTGGATTACACATGCTTGGAGCCACAATCAGTTTATGTCCCAAAGGAGACATGTGCTCCATTTTTGGTCAATTCACTTTCCTGATTTACTTTCCAGTTACCATAACTGCCTAGTCTTCTGATAAAACTTAGTGCATGTACATTCCTGTTCATGAGTCGAGTGAAATGTCTAACTTCTGCTGAGCTCTGGTTGGAAGTTTTCAGTGTTTCAATGCATACATTTTAATGTTAAAAGACAACATTCTAGCAAAAACAGCATTTCCCCTAAATGATTGATCCATGCATCTGTCATTCTTTTATATCTCAGGGCTTTTTTACATGAACATAGTTAATCTGCGGCTCATTGGCTAACTGTTCTGTGGAAAAGGTTCTCTCCTTTTCTTTCCAAGCAGGCTTTATGGACCACAATTTGGCATTTATTTGACTGTTAGTAGTAGGTTTGAATCAAGTCTGCTCTGACTTCTGGAAAATTAGGTGTTTCCATTCAGTAGAATCTTTACTTCTAGAAATGCATATCTACAAAGTTACTGTTGCTGATAGGTTACAGCAAGCCCAGAAGTCTTAGGAGGTTGCCATTTATTACAGACTGTGGTTAAAATAGCAGCTTTGCAGGCCTGCAGTGAATATTGCCAGTAGCCTTCTGGGTAACCAACTAGCAGCAGGAACCAGAATAGATCCTGTTAAAACAAAAATGTGTTAATCAGAAAGCAGCGTGTTTGCTTTCTGAAGTTTAAGCTTGCCATGGCATATATATTTACATGGTTTGGGGAAAATCTGCTTGCAAAATAGTTCCTATAGCAGCAGCTGGAAAGATACCTTGTTTGGAATTGGTATTTCTTAAAAATTTTGTGTTATTTGACCAGCCACAAAGGGGTGTGTCATAACACCCAAAAAGGACATTCTTTTATTTCTGTGAACTGTGTTTTCACTGCTTTTTTTCACCCCCTCATTTTGCAGTGTTCTGAACTCATTAGTCCTTAGTCTAAATATGTGCGTTCTTGTTCAAGTTTTTAAGTTGGACAAAGGTGCTGTCTATCCTCACTGATGTTTTTTTTATAATTTTGTAGGATATCTTGGCACAAGTTCTGCAGATACTGTTGAAATCAAAATTGCTTGTAAGTACTCTTGCTTTCTTATGACCTGCTTAACACACAGTGGAATATGTTAAAGACTATTTATTTATTTGTTTGTTTGTTTATTTCTCACAGGTTTTGGAAGATGAAAATGCAAATGTTGATGAAGTGGAGTTAAAACCAGATACTTTAATAAAACTGTATCTTGGTTACAAAAAGTAAGCAGCATACATCACTTTGGTGTAATGGGTAGCATCCTCCTCTGTTTTCAAAATCTGGGTGAAACCTGATATATTTGGGATGAAAGCTTCAAGTGCCAATTCAAAAGTAGATCCAGCATGTACCGGCATTAAGGGAGAGGACTGGCAAGTGGTGGGGGGTGGCTGTGATTTCAGCTCTTTGACTTTGTCATAAAGTCTTGTCAAGGCCTGGCATATGTTCATATGTCCTTTTTGTTCCTTGATTCGTGGCTAATTCTTGGATAATTGATTCAAGTGCTGCCATTTTGCCAAGGTGTTACTCGCATGCACTTGGCAAAATCCATTATATTTGTAGGGTTACAGTAGTGTCCAGTGACCAGCAAAGGTCAAAGGCATAAATATTCATCCACTACTGCTAACATGAGAAGATCAGGCTCATTTGATAACCACTGAGTGTACAGTGATTATTTGAAGACTTTATCAATAAACACAATTTTCAGTAGGTTTTATTACTTACCTTAAGCATTTTACTTTAAGCTGTTTACAGCAGTGTGGTACTTCTTATCATGCTTAGCAGAGCATAGATATAAACACACATAAATTGAGTGAGGACTTCCGTACTTCCCGAAGATAAGATCTCAAGTGAAAGAAACATTTTAAAACCTTTCCTTGTACTTCACCCTTTATCTGGCTTTCTATCTCCCTTTACCAATAATTAAAGATTTGAGAATTCAGGTCTGTTACATTAATGCAGTGATGGAAACAGCTCAGTGTTGCTGCATTGTGCATCTGCTGGTTCCCAGTTTATGATAGAGAGCACTGTGGTGAATAAATAACAGTTCCTCTCCCCTGTGCAGCTAACGGGCTGAGCAGAGCCCTTTGCTCTCTAGTGCTCTGATGCTGGTTTGCTCCCCACTTGTGACACAGAACCTTGTCTTGAGAAGCGGCCACGTGTGGTAGGAGGCTCACCTCAGCACAGTCGTCAGCTCCAGGGAGTGTGTGAAATAAAGGCAGAGCTCAGTTCTACAGAACAAACAGATTTTCTCCACATTATGGTTAGAATCCAGTCTGTAGATCAGAAAGGTGATTTGGTTTCCATTGACTTCCTTTGTCCCTGTCACTGACTCCAAGCTTCTTAGTACACACAGAAATGTTTTGAATACAGATCACTAGGATGGATTCAGTAAGTTGTGAAATACACAGACACCCACCAGAAAGATATTTTATTTTGTTGGTTGGTTGGCTGTGGGCATTGTTTATTTTTATTTTATTTTTTTACTTTTTTATTTTACTTTTTTTAGACACTTGAGGAATGTCTAAGGTTTTCAAAAGAACCAAAGTCCTCTACTGTTGTAATTACAGTGGTGTGGCTTTTATTTTGGAGTAGGGTTTTTTGGAGTTTTTTCTGTTTCTTCGTTTTTAAAACATTGAACATTGTTCATTAACTTCTGGTTTTCTTTACAGCAAAAAATTAAGGGTAAACATCAATGTGCCAATGAAGACTGAACAGAAGCAGGAGCAAGAAACTACACACAAAAATATTGAGGAAGATAGGAAACTACTGATTCAGGTGAGTTTTATTTCAGATTGTCATGAACTCAGAATTGGCAACGTTGTAATCATTTAGTGAAGCTTACTGCAGGGTTTTCTTAATTTTTATTAGAAGACAATATGCCATTGCAGTGCACTACGTTAAGAGTTCAAAAAATATGTTTAAAATGTTCTTAAAGCTGATTGGAGTCTGTAATAGATACTGGAGGCATTTCTACGGACAGGATGTGTTCTTCACATTTGTTCTAACCTGACATTGATGAGTGTTTGGGTTCCTTGGATGCACATGTTCACCAGACCTTGTCCTGGGTGAAAACTGAACAATTGAAAAAAAAGTAATACCCAGGTGGTATGAAATTAACAGTGGTTTTATATCACTTCATTTGGAATCACTTGAGAGGCAGGGGAAGGAAGTACAGATGTACAACTAAGAGAGTGTCACAGTAAGGTTAAATATATAAAGAACACTACACAAGTAGTTTTGTGTGGCTCTTGTTTCCAGTTGGTGCTGTTATTATTATGACTGACTGACTATAAGCACAGTTTTAAAAATTCATGTGTCAAAACCACTTTTGACGACTGTGTGCTGTGGAAACTCTGAGTTCTTGAAGTCTGTGTGAGTAGCTGACACTCGTGGGCAAGCTTCTCCCTGTCTGGTGCTCAGGTTGGTTGTGCTGGTGCTTCTGCACAGACAGACATGATCTAGGGGAGTTAAATGGCTTTATGCAGAGGTACAAGTACTTTGCTCCTAAACACACCTTCCCAACTTTGCTGTGCAGGCTGCTATTGTGAGAATCATGAAAATGAGGAAAGTTCTAAAACACCAGCAACTGCTTGGAGAAGTGCTAACACAGCTGTCCTCAAGGTTCAAGCCACGAGTTCCTGTAATTAAGGTATGTGTGACCCACATCTCTGAACCTGGATTCCCGGAGGTGAGGAGGGTATATACACAGACAAAACCCATGCTTCTGAATTAAAAAGGAAAGCTAAGGAGATGGGATGGGCAAGGACAGACTTTGAGTTGCAGGTAGGAAATATTTTAATCAGAAATACTGTATTTCTCTTATGGTAACATCCATGTTTCACATTGTTGGCAGTGGTGGTAAAATAGTAGCTGGATTGCATCTTTCCATATCAGTGTCAGCCTACCATAGCCCTTGATCCAGGCGTACCTTTTGTTCTGCTCTCCCAGCTGTGGGACGGCAGTCAGCATTGGGGTTGGCTTAGTGAAACAGTTTTCTGCTTTCCTTTACAGTAAAAATGTTGGGATGGGAGGGCATTATATTTAATTATTTACTCAGAATTATATTGACTATATTATTCATTTATGTATATTAAATTCTTCTTCAGTTTGTTTAAGTGCGCTCACCAGCAGCTTTTACATCCACAACCAAGGGGCAGGTGGGGCAAAGGACAGGCACTGAGAGCAGTTGCCCAGCAGTGCTGGGCAGTGACACAGGCAGCTCCTTGCTGCTGCTGCTGCTGTCTTTCATGACCTTACATAAGCTCTCTGTGTCTTGGTATAATTCTTTATTTGCTGTCTTACTATGAAGTTGTTCAGCATCCTGATGACCTCCCAGTCACATCCCTGGAATAGCATCCAGTAAGTGTAATTCAGTTTAGTGGATTAGCAAAGCCTTCTGCTTGGATGTGGTCAGAAAGAGGAGAGTGAGCTGCTGTGGTTTGTGTCCTTTGCCTGCTCCTGTCCTCTGCTTGGCAGGGAACTCCCTCGGGGGTCAAAATCAAAGTTGGAGCAAGCCCAGAGAGGGATTTTATGCCCATGTCCCACAGCTTACCTCGTTCTGTTCCTCCCACAGAAATGCATCGACATCCTCATTGAGAAGGAGTACTTGGAACGTGTAGATGGTGAGAAGGACACCTACAGTTACTTGGCTTAGCATTTTTATTAGCAATTACCTGACTGTGTGACACTCGGCAAGTAGGTATGTGATGGAAAGAATGAAAGCGACAGAACTTCATAGCAGCCACCCTGCTGCCATTTGGACCTCCCTTTTTAATGACTGAGACCAGGACTCCATCAGCCAGTCTCAGATTTACATCAGAACTGCTCAGGATTGATACATTTCAAGTATGTAAATATGGACACCAATGCCATTTAACCTAATTTAAGAACAGAAAGGAATCAGACCCTTCTCGTTTAAGGGTTGCATGCTACTGCATTTAAATCAATACATTGGCTATATGATAAACAGCTGCCGTCACTGGCAGCACGTATACATGTTGGCAGCACTTGGAGAGCGAGTCTGAATGGACCCATGTGTAATCTGCTATGAAAAACCATTTGTATAGTGTGTTTCATTTTCTAATGTGTGATAAATAATAAAAAAAATTTAAAAGATTTCTGTACAAGTTGCATTTGATTTTATTGTTTTAAGTTTCATGACTTATCTTTCTAAATGTAAATAAAAGGTATAATGGTTATGAAAGCTATTAGAAATTCGTTTTGCTTTTCCTCCCCATTTACTGGTGCTTAAGAACATTTTGTTCTCTGAAGATATTGTCATCTGTCATTATCTGTGCATGTTATTTCTTTTTGAAGAGGAAATGTACATGCGCTTTGAAAATAAATTTGTGATTTCACAAGATATGCAGAACAGAAAATACTCAATATATGTGGCAGTGCTTGGTCATCTGAAATTGGAGCTGGTTTTAATGTTGGCTCCTTGTGCTATACTGTGCATCACGCTTGCATAAATGAATACAGGAGGTGGAGGCTGCCCATTTCTTTGACTGGAGCAGAAACTTGAGTGTGTTCCTGAAGAACAATTCCCATTAAATGCAACCTGTACTGGGAATTAAAATACTTTCAAGTGTTACTACACATACCTTGACTGAACAGGCCTTATTCTGTTCTTCTCACAACATTTTATGAAATGACTATTGGCTTTTCACATGCTACAAGCAAAATGCTGCCATGAACTTAACTTCTGTAGCCATTTTACCCTTAATGGAAATTGTGATTTCCATTTCTCACAGGAAAGGAGCCAGGTTTTGTGTTTGTAATGTTTCTCTTGAGGGAAACTAGTGGTTACAGCTGAACTCTGGGTTTTAAAAAAATAATATGGAGCACTACTAGAAGTGATCCAGACTGAGTTAGAAAAAGGGAGGGGTGTCATCTGCACTTGAGATTTTTGTTTGCTTGCTACTTCTGTTCTGAAAGAGCTTAAGACTGCCATAAGGGGCAATAGAAGCATCTTGCTGCTCTCTCTTAAAAGTTGCTTTTGGAAATTTAGAAGAGTGGACCTGGTGCTGCCTTTTAAATTTTTTATTGTTTTTCTGAGATGCTGTTTTGTTTTTGTAAACCCTTCTTGCAGAAAGTTCAGGGCTGATAAGATTTTTTTAGCAGGGTATGTATGCTGTGATGACAAAGAAGCAGCCTGAATTCCTTTCTTAGTTGGAAGACTAGAAACCACCTGCTCTGAGCTGCCTTTCAAAGCCCTGGGCTGGTTAAAAGCAGTGCTTTGTGTAGACCACAAGCTGCACTCTACCCAAGGAGGGAGAAAAATCAGGTTTTTACTTTTGGACTGTTCTTTTCCTTGTGAACTCTTAGTTCTTAGGCCACTACCAAGGCAGAGAGCATGCTGCCTGCTGTACATGGAGTATGGAAGCAGGAAGAGATGAACTCAGCCCCAGGCTTGGAGCCCCCTCAGTGCAGCAGGGTAAATTGTCACCATGGACAGGATTTCAGGACTCTTTCTGGCAGTAATGTGACCCTGTGCCTGCCCTCCCACTCCAGCTGATCTGGCCAGAGCCTTGTATTCTACTTCACAAGAGGCTGCAGCGTTCACAATCCACTAACAAGTAAGAAATAAATGTGGTAGCCCTGTACAGATATCTAGCTGCAATCAAAATTATTCTGGATGAAAACTATACATTTCTCTTCTGTCTCTCTTAATTTTTTTAACACATGTAATTACTGTGTATTCATCATTCAGTTTGGTGCTTCAGAAGCCACAGCGCATGGCGCCTTGTACCACAGCTTTGTCTTGAAAGTTGTGTTTTTCACAGAAATCACAGCTATTGTGGCAACTGTAGGAGTTTCTACAGCTTGCAGCCATTACTCCAGCGGTTATGGATGCAGCTGCAGGCCAAGGGAGCTGAGAAGCTGCAGAATGACCCCTGTCTCACTTAGGCACTGCAGCACCAGAAGCACCTGACTGACAGCTGCACTCTTTGCATCTTCAGGCTGACCTTAAATGTGACCCAAAGTAACAGTAACAGGAGGAGACAAGTATGGAACTGCCTTTGCATAAAAGCTACAGGTTAAATTCACATTGCTTTCTCAAGGGACTGACACAAAATTCAAACTCAATTCCAGTAAAAATGAAGAAGTTCAAGTATCCTTTATTCAAGGTTGAAAAATGTACCACACCACATTATTGCAAAAGTTCATAGGTACAAAACACTTTGCAGCTGGTGAGAAGGCAATAAAAAGTTGGTTTTTTAAATTTGTTACTATAAATTACTGTTACAGTACTTTGCAAATACAGAATTTCAAATTGCATCATTTTTATTTTTCTAAAATTGCCCACAGTACTAGAAATTCCTGAAGATAAGGCAGCTGTTTGTTTAAAAGAAGAGGTAGCTGGTGTCAAGGGATTTCCATTTCTCTTTCAATGCCCACATACTTAAGGGCATCAGCTTGGCTATATCTGAAATTTAAAAAAAAATATAAAAACCAAAATCACAAAAAACCAGTATCATGGAACATTTTGGCTGCATTGTTCTGACAGAATGGCACTAGAGCCTGGAATACTCTCAGATTTCCCATCGTTTCCTCAGCAGCTGGGGTCTTTCCTCCTTGTGTGAATTTGCAGGTGCAAACTGCCGCCCCACTCAAGAAGCTACTTTCAGAGAGGTGTTTGATCAAGAGGAGACAAATCACTAAAATTCCATACTTGTTGACCTTGAATCTCACAGTCCTGAAGTTCAATTTTAGTGCTGGAAAGCAGCTGCATTGCTCAAGGTTGACCTACACAATGCTGCCACTGGACAGCTTACTTTTTGTCAAGTGAGATGATTGTAGAGGAAAGTAAGGACACCTTCTTAGCAAGCACTTGTCTGTAGTAATCCTGAAATTTCATTCTCTGACATTCTTGCCTCTTTCTGAATGATGGGAGAGTTAACTTGTACTGCTGCCTAGGGAACCCAGTCAGAGAAAGTTTGTTCCCATTTGTCACTACACTTTGCTCTCTGTCAGCTGCTGTTCCAAGTTTGCAGGCTCTTAACCCCCAGCTTTGCTCAAATCAGTCTTGCTATGGCATTTGGCTAAACTAAACCAGGGCGGGGAGTGCTGCTACTCAGCTGCTGAGACCTGAGGTTGCAGGGGCCAGGCAGGCACAGGAATTAACTCTGAGCTGCGCAGATACTGAAAGCTAATCCCATCTGAAATCCATCTACCCACCTGTAGTCAAAGAACAGTTCTTCACCAGTCTGAATGGCTCTTTTAGCAAATATTCCTATTCTGTGATCACCGTTAACCATCATAACTGTTTTAAAAGAAATCAGGTATGTTAGTACAAATATTGATAAAATGCATGCTAAAGAAATATCTCAACAGTATTTCACACATGGATGAAAAGCAAGTAAATGTGAAACTTACCTTTTGCATAGCAGTTGGGATTTACTGAATGGTTTGCAAATCTAATTTTGTTGCCCTTGCGTGTTGCATCAACCACAAAATCTACAGGGGGCAGAAAAAACAAAACCCACAAATGATGGATGGGTCACCTATAAATGCATTTTTGAGTTTAATACCTTGTGTGCTTGGATCGTAGCAGCTAGAGAAGATAACTGCACTGTTCCCCCCCATGGAATGGCTGGCCCACCACCCTACAACAGCTGAACTCTGCTACTCCACGCTGTGCTTTCCCTTTACCTTAGCTTCTCACTGAAGCTTCTCTACCTTTATTCCACAAGGACAAGCTCCACAAATATGCTAAGTCAACTCTGACATAAAGCATCAGGATTTTTTTCTTCATTTCAACTATTTTTCTGGTATTTTATGCTTGATACAGTGCAGTCTGTATTTTTCTCTTCTAGTGGCAGCAGCCACATACCTGTATGTGGCTTTTTTCCCCACCAACACAATTACCATCATAACTTACTGCTGATTTAATTCAGTAAAATTACTTCAGACAACACCTGGCAAGCCTTTTACATTCTTTATTCTACTTCATGTCTGCACATAATTTTACTCCATGGAAGTTCTACTCCTCTTGTATAGTTGCTTGTGCAAATGGCTAATTTTAGTGATCTAGGTGACTATCACTACATAAGGTGACTTAGAGAAAAAAAAAAAAAACCCAAAGACTAGCTATCAACAGGATGAACCCACACACTGATAAGGAAAGATGTGTGGAAAAAAATTCTCATTGTTGTCTACTGTCTGCAGAAGAACAGGGCTGAACAAAATGCTGAGCACACACACTTTACCTATGCTGCCAAGGGTTGCAACTAATGCATACATACCATTATTCAAGTTAAACAGAAAGCTGCACATGTATTTGTCGTACACTTTTCCTCTTCTGTCTGCCTCATCCTGAGAAATGATCTGAAAGAAACACTACTTTTAAAAAAGAGAAGCACTCCTCTGTTGTGGAACCATAGCAGCTTAATGTCAAACTCCCTCCAACCTTCTGAAAGACAGGTACGAGTTTTTTTATTCTCAGGGATTCAAAGTATTCCCAAACCAAGTGTTGTTTTCAGCAAGCATTCTGCACTTACCAAACATCCATGCTTTGCTCTTAGCATAAATAAACTCTTTCAGAGCAGAAGAAAAGCAAGAATTGCTTCTCCTCTCAAAATCAGGACTCCATACCTGACTCGGTTTTATTGCTACAGAACAGCTTAGCGAAAGCTCCTACTGACTTTCAGTGCTATACTAAATGATTTGCCACCAAATTCCAAGCATGTCTGAACTGAAATTCCATCTAAGATAAAAAGGACGTTCCAGCCTCTCCTCACAAGAACCTGTTCCAAAATTTTAGTGACATTTCGACTGTGCAGCTCCTGGGGTCTGAGCCTGTGACAGCAGTTACAGCCACGTGGCTCTGTGTGAACATGACACCAGATTACAGACAATGGTATCCCATGGTCGGGCCCTGACAACGCATAACTTCACCAATTAAGCTCATAGCCAGTGTTCTCCATCCTTACCTCACCACAGTATTCAGAGATGAATTCATTCTTCTGTACAGGATCTTTGATAAAAATTCCCCAGCCTGCCACATCCGAAGGTGCCAACAGTAAGTGCTGTGGAATAGAAAAACCAAAAGTTTAGATACGCCTGGCTTAGATTTGAGTTCAGGTGGGGTTTTTTTTCCATTTTGTTTTGTATCACTTAGAGAGATCACTTATGCTGGGACTCCAGTAGAGCAGAAAAATCCAGAGTCTTCTAATGATCAAACACACACTAAAATTACAGCTTGTGGATCGGAAGATGCATGTAAAAGAAAAATGACCAAACTAAAAATTTTAGTTTAACCACCCCAAAACACCTTGAAATGAGGGTGTTACATAAAAGTTCATTTACTAAAGACTTCAGCCTCAAAAGGTCTGCAGACAGGAGCCCACTACTGATTAGCTCAGTAATCAACTATTTTGTGAGAAGACCTTCCAGAGTATAAATAAACTCTGGCTTATTGATTGATTGATTTGCCAGAACTGAATGGGCTTTCAAGACTTAGTAGACTGTATACAAGTTTATGCCTTAGAATCAACAACCGAAGAAAGAAACATCTTCTAGACTCTGGGATAAACTTCTTTATGCTGATCTGGGGAAAGACTGCTGAAGTATCACTTTAAAACAGCAACCTATTTGCAATTACAAAGCAAAGCCTGAAAAGGAGATATTCTGCTGCACAGAAAACACTAATTGGTACATGACAAAATGTAGATGGAGCTTAACAGCAGCACATGAGCAAGCTAACAAGTGACAGTTCCCTTCCTTGCTGTTTTGTTTAGTTTGGGTTTTATTCGTTTTCTTCTTTTCCCATTTGACAGCACAAAGGTAAAGGAATTTCATTCTCTGGCCTGAAAGTGCAAGAATACCTCAAAACCCAGGCAACAGACATGCAGTTGTGTAACTCTGGACATACTTTTTTGGATCCTCTCTGAATGCTGCAGTTCTTGCAAGAAACGTTTTTGCTGTCCCAGTGGTCAGCTGCTCCACAAGTCAGGCAGAGGTCAGGATCACACTCACGGACAGCCAGGTAACAGGGGCACTGCTTGGTGTTGCATTGTGCTTTACAGCGACACCCAGGAAAACGATTTTGGCCTACAAAGGAATGCGTGGAAAAGAAAAAGAGCAAGTGTGAAAAAATACAGCGTAAAATTAAGACTGTGCAGATTACAGTATATCAGAATATTGGTAACACAGCCATTGATTTCTGAAGAGGACATATATAAGTACTGCAAATTCCTTCCTTCCCTGATTTTAATTACTCTTCCTCAATTTTAGGTATGAAGACTGCTTCTGACTCCATGCAATGGCGAGTTACACAGGCCAAATTAAACTGAGCAACATGCTCTCACTGTTTGACACAATCTGCTGCTCCTGTACCACTGTCTGCAGTGGTAGTACAGACTGGTAGTACAGAGCTCAATGGTGGGACAGAGAGAGAAGTTCATAGATAACTTATAAATGTTTTACTTACATTCTGAGCTGCACTGACAAAACTTCTCACAGAAGTTTTGAGCAATTACACATGGGCATGAGCTATCACAAGGCTGACGTGGATGATCACATGGCTGATAGTTGTAAACGTGATTCGATGACCCATCTGAATAAAAATAGAAACATTTTGTGAAGCTGAAAGTTGCAAACAACAATATACAGTTCCCCTCACTCTAAAGCAGAAATTCCCTTTTAGTCATTTAACTAAGAAAGCCCAAACATGAACAAAAGACCCAAACCCACAATGAGCAGGGTTAAAAACTCAAAAGACACAAAACCAGAACTGTAACATTAGTGAGGTGCTTTACACCATTACCTGCCTTCCTAGTGCACCCCTTTCTGCCATTGCTCAGCTGCTTTGAGTATTCAGAGCTGAAAGCTGTTTATGTGGAAAACTGAGAAACGAAACTACAATGGTGTAATTTCCTGTCTGAACATGTCTTGGAAATGCACTGATATTATTCAGCAAAGTAAATTTGCTTAAACACCCAAAGCAATTTCTAATGTGGAACAACAGCCAACTTCCAAACAGGTAACACTGGCAATCTAATCCCTTTATACCACTGTGCTTTCCCAAGTCAATTTTCCAGTACAGATAATGCTGAAGTCTTCTAGGCAAGAAAGGAACTACCAGGGACAAGTCTTTACCTACAGAACAGCTAGGAGAATTTGGTGCTATATAAATTATATTTGCTATTCATACTCCTGAGCTTGTTTTGGGTTTCCATGAATTCGTGAATATGATCAAGTTAGCAATCAGCAACAAAAAAGGAGAGAGACAAACTATCAATTATTTATGTTGCTAGCAGTTCCAACCATTCTCAACAGCTTTTCAGAGAACTATTTCTAAATTAAGCTGGCTTACAAAAAAAAAAAAAAAAAAAAAGGCTTTTTTTACTGCAGCTCCTATCCTTAATACCATTTTTACCTGTGCTTCAATGAGGCCATACTGGAAAGACTGTAAACTCAGCCTCCTTTCCTTTTTATGGAATTATACAGAGCTCTTCCAGCTATGTAAACCAAAGAGTATTTTTTTGTCCCTACAATATGTGCAGTAAGGGTTTACGTTTTTAATTTTCATTCCCCTAAAATTTCCATCTCCCCACGGAACATATATAATGGCCTAACATTAAAAAAAATAAAAATAAATAAAAAACAGCCCCCCCCACAACACAAACAAAACCGAAAAAAGCAACAGTAGAATCTTAAAAGTTCAGGACATAAATTGAATGGAAAGATGCTAACCCTTTTTCAGCTGTATCTTTCTGCAATGAGCAGCCCACAACCTGCAAAAACACAAAACAAACAAGAAGGTTGACAGGAACTCCTCCTGCAGTGGGCTGGGAAAGGCAGCTGCATCTTGCACCCACTTGACTTTAAGATGGGAAAGTTTCTGGAGACATGAGCACCTGCGAACTGCACACAAGTCAGAGGGGCTGCAGCAGAAACACCCTGTCCCAGTCTTGGGCTTGACAAGATGAGAGCTCTGCAGGCTGCTCCCCCCACTCCCCACACCGCTCTTCTGGTCCCAGGATTGTACAGAAGAGCAGTCCCCGCCCAGCCCAGCCTAGAGATGCTCAATTCAGTTGGCCTTGAAGGAAACCCTGCCCAGAGCGTGCTGCTGGAGCTGCTTCTGGCAGGCAGGAGCAGCAGCGAAGGAAGGACACCAAGTTGCAGATCTGGAGGGTCAAGCCTAAACAGGGGGGTCCAAACGGGACAGCTCTTTGCTTCACAGGACTTGGCCCCAGCACCACTCTGGTTGTCACCTACAGATCACAGCCAGGTCCTACCCTTCACCTGAGGAGCTCCAAGTACTTGACAGGAGACAGTGGCTGCCTGGCACAGCCACAGTGATGGGACCTCAGTATTCCTTCTGGCTGGACACTTTTCCCCAGTTGTCCTGGCTGGTGGTACTGCACTGAGCCTTCCCCCTTCTGCTTCAAAATCTACACTCCTTTCTCTTATGTCCTTACAGTTTTCCTCCAGTGTCCCCTTCCTCAGGTAGCTCAGCCAAGCACACCCTTTGCCAGAAGTGGTGTTTTTGTTGTGTGGTGGATTTTATTGTTTGTGTTTGTTACATTGCTGTGTTTTTTTAAAGAATAACATGCTTTTGGTTAGCATAACATAACTCACTATACTTGAAAGTTCTTGCAAGTTACATTTAGCCCTTTAATAATGTATCCATTTCAGATTGCAAGTTCTTTGGCCAGGGAATGTCAGCTATTCCATAAACAGTGTGTGACATACAATCAAGAAAAACACCTGTCTGGACACCTTTAGTATAAAAAGGAAATCCAGGCTTTTAATTTCCGTAGTCTTAAAATTAAAGGAGAAATCAGTTGTTTTATTTTTTTTCTTCAATTCTATGCATTTTAGTTACCACTTGTATTTCAGTGAACACAGATAACAAAAAAAATTAAACTAAGGATTTTCAAAGTTTATACCTCTTGGAAGTCCAAGTATATCATGTAAACAACATGAAGCAATACGTGGGAGAAGCCTCATTCCCTGGCCAAATAATACATTGCTGGCTGCATTGAGCAACCTCACTTTCTCTGCAGATTCACTGTGCTGCCCAAAACACTCATGAACACAGGTATTTAAAGATCCCCAGCACAGAACACCTACAAAAGTTATTCTGCATTTCAGTGAATGCAACATTCCTCAGAAGTTTGCACTCTAAAAAATATCTGTAACTACTTAAATAGGACCTTTTAGCTGCTACTTCTTTTATAAAAGCATAGCAGCTTTTGCTCCAACCAGATGGTGTGCTGCGCCCTCCAACAACTTCAGATAAATACGATTCTCTATAAAATTGCCCTTCTAAAGCATTACTATGAGATTTAACTCAACAACCAACTTTCTTACAAGCACTGAAGGAAACCATAGGAGTTGGAAACCCACCAAGGCAGATTTGTCCAAGTAACTAAGGCTGAGGGGAAGGAAGAAGCCCAGCATCACAGAGTACTGTAATAAATAGATGACATTTCTATTAAGAGTGATTCACTCTAGAAGAAAAGCTACCAACATATGTTTATGATACATTGACTCTGCAAGAAGACACTTCCCATATACCTGATAAGAGTGCAATTTTGACTTAAATTCTCTAATGCACACCAAACTACTTTCTTTCTTGCCTACCTGGTATCTGGAAAATGTGACACACCATATTTTTGAACAAGTCTTTCACAGAAACCTGTCTGTCACCCCAAGATAATAAGAACCTACAAGCACAGCAAACCCTTAAAAGCATTTTGTGGCCAGACTTCTTAAAATACTCTTTCATTAGCAATTAGCAGCTTTACCTTTTCTCCTAAGGTAAGCACTATCCTAACACTAAATGTACACAAAAGTGCATACACATCAACAAAGCACTGATAGTAACGAGTCAAAGCAGAAAGAAAACTACAGGTGGCAGTCACAATGGGAAAGGCATCCATCTGCTCTGCCCCTCTTCTGGAGAGACTGGTGTCACAGGAGGGAGGGAGTGCTGGAGGCACCCAGTGGCAGCAGGAACTGTGGGGAATGACACAAGACAACAAGAAGCAGGCTGCCAACACTGACCAGCTTGACAGGAGTTTTGACTGGCACAATCCAATAGTCATTCACTGCCTTGTAACTTCCAAAAACTGCCACAAAGCACTGCAAATTCCCCTGGTTAATGCACAAAGCTGGAGCCTGAGCGAGCACCTCAATAAGGCAGAGACATTGTTGTATCTGCCTTATATAAATCTGCCACCTCAAACAAACAAAAGGCAGGACCTGGTGCCATGCAGGAGGAAGCAAAGGCAAGGAAAAGACAAAGTTGAGAAAGCACTCACAACTTGAAGCTTCATTTTAAAAAGCCAACTGGAAACTCCATGGCAGGTTTCCAAGCAAGCCGGTGGATTTGTACATCTGGTTGCTGACATCTGCAGGAGAGCCAGCTTAGAAAACAAGTGTTTGCAGAAGCACCAGGACAGAAGCTAAGATATTGTTCTTCTCTCCTAACAACCTACTAGGCTTTGCCAGTGGCTTTAGGCAGCAGCAGTGTCAGCAGCCAGGCACTACAAACGCTCTTTGGAAGAAGGTGCTCCAGCATTTCCTAGCTTTGCATAGGGACACTCTGCTATCAGAAAGAGCACTAAAAATTCAAAATACATGCCAATCATGTCAAATATGTAGTTGAGTCTTTGCAGTGTTTGATTTTTCTGGCATCACTCAAAGACTTCAGTCCCCCAGATTGCCTTATCCACAGCCTCCCCACCACTCCAAGACTCAGCCTTCCAACAAGGTAGCACAAAACAATATCTGTGCCAAAGCCTCAGCTGCACCTTGTGCCTGATAACAGTGAGATTTTAAACTCCTACAAAAAGGCATCCTGAACTCTTGGCAGAACTACAGAAGCTATTCAAATACATGCAGTGAACAGCAGGCCAGCAGAAGGTAGGTACAGGAGGAGGAAAATGAGAAAGTGGGGAGAAAACAATAAAATACGTTCAAATAAAATTACTAAGTGGCCTCTGAATAGGGCATGAAGGAGAAGAGGAAAACCAAAATAATAAAGAAGCAGCTTTACATGGCCTTAAAATCAGTACCAAAATAGAAGAAGTGCTGATTTGTTAAAGAAAATTCAACTCAGCTCCCAGCAATGGAAGAAAAACATACACATGAAAGAATGAACAGCACTGAAGTTCACTCTCCCTCCGGCATACACTCATGCTTTTCAGAATTCTCTTTCTTCATCCAGGATTTTTACTGGCTTCTATGTGAAGTACTCACTTCTCATCAAGGCAGAATTTTCTCAAAATAACAGGTTAACCTCATACATAGGCCAGGCTCTGACACTGGTTTTCCAAAAGCAACTATATTAGAGGTCTTCCTCTCCCACTGATCAGCCTTATTACAGCTATCCTAACAAAAATGACACAGGCAGGAGGGAGACAAGACATTTCATTATCCAAAAGGAGTGCAGTCCTGCCAGCTAGTTGCTCAGTAGGCCCATATGGGCACCAAGACGCCATAGGAAATAAGCAAAATTTTGGAAGAAAAGACTTTATCTGCTCTCAAATCAGTTACAAGAGGTCAGCAGAAGCAGCCTTTTGCTGCTGCTTTTCTCACTGGTGACGCTGCTTTAGCTCAAAGCCACACGCACACCTGGAACACCTGCAGACAGGTAAGAGCCCTGCAATGGAAAAGGGCAAAAGGAAAGGAAGGGCCTTCCTGGATTGACACAGGGTGAGTAAACTCAAGTAAAAGAAAGGCAAGAAACAAAGAAAGATTTCCAGATTGTTGTCCCAATTGCTGGCTGTGGGAGATCTTCAGTGCTCAGTTTACAGCAGGATGTAGATGGGTTAAACTGCTTTGCTTTTTAAAAAGGCTACTGGCCACCGAAGAATGCAGACAGCTTGATTGCCACATATACTGGGACATGAAATTTGTAAAATTATCTCCTTCCTTCAATGGGAGTTTAAAGAATTAAAGGGCATTTCAAAACTAAATTGCTACCAATAAAGTTTTTATATTGGCAACTAATAAAAAATAAAATAAAGTCAAGAAACCCCAAGCCATGGAGTGTGCTTTTATTTACTTCAGAAAAAAACTCCTAAACTAAAACAAGTCTGTGAACTTCTCCAAAACAATGTCAGCCTGGTAATCAATACATTTCAGCTGCAAAAATACATTTGAGCCTTTTAGCTGCTCTTTTGAAATAGATGGCACCATTTTTATAACAAGTTGTGTGAATCTGACAGCAAGCTAATTCTCAGCTGCATATTCCAAACTTGCACCATGGCTAATAACCTAAATTTAAACAGCCAAGCCCAAATGCCTAAACACTTGAAAACTGTGCCAAGAGCATTAAAATCAATAGCTTTTGCTGAGAACAAAATCTCTTCCAGATGCTCACTCAGTCTTTTCCCAGCTCACGTTGCCTGCCTCTATGCTACCAAGCAGAAATATTCTACTCCACGTCAACAAGATCTTCGAACCAGTTCAGGAATTTCACTAGGCCTGGAAATAATAAATAGACAAGCTAAGACAGAAGCAAGAAGAATTGATGAAAAGAACTGGAAGGACAAACTTGATGGAAAATAGGGAGAAATAGGAAATTTTATGGAAAAAAAAAGTGTACTTTTGCTTGCTAAATAAATGTTTTTGCTAATTTTCAGTAGCTTTTTATCTCCTATGTTCTTACCTCTCAGAATAAAAATAATCAATGCAGAGCTGCATTTTCCAAACCTCAGAATTCTCAAAGAAAAATGCATTTCACTGACAGACAGTAGCCACCAAACTTTGCAATTTCAACAGAAATTGTGTCAAATGATCTTTGTGGCTGCAGAAAAGTGTAATTCTGTTCCTCATTGCAGCGTCACTTCAAATAGTAATTTGTTAACCTGGTTCTTTAGTTGGTGTTCTGGGTGCTAATGAAGCTGGGGTGCTACAAAGGAATAGCCTCTCCTAAAGAAAAAGAAGGCAATCCTACTAGCTTGCTATATGAAGCTTGCTAGAATACTTAATCATAAAATACCTATAAGTTTTAATTTTAAAATACCATATAATCATTATTCAATCCTATTGAAACGCTTCTAAATTTAATGTTTATCACTGTAAAAAATAATTACACCACACTATCTTGAATGCTGCAACAAGCTGCATAGGTGATTTCTAATCTAAACAGAGTTTTGACTACTTACATCAATACACCTACAAGAACCTGGCTGTTAAAGAGCTTAAAAAGACAGGAAAGGGAAAGAGAAGAGGAAGTTTATACTTGCCAATGCAGTAAGAGTTTTGTCTGAAATTAAAACACCATTTTGTTTTATTGCTGCAACTTTTGGTTTTGGAAGCAAAAGAAGAGCTGCACAATTTTTCCTCCAAAACACCTTCTGTTCTGATCCCCTGTATCTCAAATTTATTGTTATGCTAAGGGTATTTAGTAACAGATTTACCTGTGTTTCCTTTTCTTCTTTCTGGGAGGAGTATCAACATCTTCAGCAGGGACTGGTGCAATAATACTAGATTCCTTTACTCTAAACTCATACACCTAACAAGAGATACCATAACACATCCACGATAAATCTCTCACTAGTACAAAGTTGCTCATATTCTAAGTTAGTATGATTTCCTCCAACCAACAACTTACAGATTATATCCAGCCATAGTCTTTTTTCAATACATTTAAAGCTGATTATTTTTGTCATTTAAGAACTGATACTCTAATTTAAACCTCCTGTAAATTTAATTTAAAAATAGTTTTAAAACTAACTTTTATGTTTTTGTGGTATGAATTATGGACTGTAGCATTCTTGGGAAAACCAAGAAAATTAATTACTTTTCCCTTTTAGTTATCAATACTACTATTTGTATGCTTTAGCTTTAAAAGTAAATCACTATGACTCTTAGCAAGTAGCTTCCCCTCTTACCTGTCTGCATGTTTTGGTCCCAATCAGTCTGGCAATTGCACAGAAGTTGTCATAGTAGGTGCCAATAAGAACTCTAAACATTGAAGCTTCTGCACCACTCCATTCCACGTTCTCTGGAGGCTCTATATTTGGCTTCATCTTTATTGGTGTTTGACACCTAGAATTTGCTTCTGTAATAATTAATTGAGAGTAAGGCTACGTTTCAAAATTTACATTGCCCTTCACAATGTCAAGCCATTAACTGCAGCTAAAAAATATCCCACGTTTTTGTTTGCTGTTTTTTAAGTACCAGAAAAAAGAGACACTCTTCACATGCCTCTTACAGAAGCTAACAGCAGCTACTCAAATTACATGACCTACACATAAATGGAGACAATATGGACATTCTCTTACAGTTTGATTAAACTCATTATTACTCTGTCTTTTCACTCCGTTTCATACATTCCAAACACACGTTTTCTAGGACTGCACGGCTCAACTCGCTTTGGCTTTTTGTCGTTTTTGTTCCGTCAGTTATTTTGTACTTTTCTTTCGGTCCCATCCTCCCAAGCCCCGCAGCTCACGGCATGAAGCAGCCCCTCATTCAGCCAGCCTTACCCGAGGAACTGGACGTCTCGTCTTTCTTCTCCTCCTCCTCCTTGTCGTTGTTCTCCCCGCCGGTCTCGGTGCCGGCCTCGCGGTCGCTGTCCGTGTCCTTGGACTCCAGCACGTTGATGGTGGGCGTGCTGGGCCGGCTGGTGTTGTTGGGGAGCCGGCCCCGGCGGCGCCCGCCCGGCCGCTTCGGAGGCGTCTTGATGCGCTCCGCCGTCAGAGCGGCCGCGAACTCCTTGGCGCCTTCCTGAACACAGAAGGGCACAGCTCACAGCAAAGGACCGAGAAGCGTTTGCACTTGTGGGCAGGGCTTGCGGGAGAACGCCTTCTACTTGCATGCTGAGTAACTTCCCTCGTGCGCCAAAATTCCAGTTAAAGGCACTCCCGCCATGAACACAAGTACTTTTGATGCTACCATGAAAGAAATCTACACTTGCAAAGTACTCATGTCAGTATTTCGGCTCACCTTTTACTTCGGCTGCCAAGTGAAAAATAATTCAGTAGTAAATTTCTATTTTCCCGGGTGACAGAAAAAACCCTAGAATTTCCCACAGAAAACACCCGTAAAAATACAAGAACTCTTCTTGCACGTGGCGCTTAAACAATTTGTTGTTCTGCGTTGTTTAAAATGCAAGCATTGGTATCTCGTTTTCAGCTGAAAAGGTTGAAAGCGTAGCAAGTTTTCAGATGGGAAAATTACAGTTTCTCACACTAAAAAATTTAGGGGAATTGTGAGAGAGATTTGAAATTACATTACTAAAGATTTCAATTTATTAATTTCCATCCTATTGCTTCTTAAGAGCACAAGTCCCAGATGGAATCAGCCTTTGGCAAACTAAGAAAACCTTTATAATTTTTAGTTGTGATATAATTTACAAGAGAGTGAAGTCTGCAGTTCCTTGACTAGATTGGACAGAACAGTGGCAATACCATTATTGGGGGACAGTAATATTTGTTCCCTACAAATATCTCAGGCTACATCTACAAGTATTCCCAGTTAAGATGATTGGAAGTTAATTTTTTTCTCTCACAGTAGCTGAGGGTAACATACTTGACTGCAAATGACCCACAAGCAGATACACTATCCTAGATCCAGCATGTCCTTGGATTAAGTGTCCCGCTATACTGTGGCCAGCACTAGCACTCAGTGAATTGTGACATATAAAATGATCTTACCAAATGCTGATAACAGTGAGGTCCACAAGGCTTATTATCTAATGCTGTTTCTGTATTCTTTCGTTTATAAGTATTGGGAGTTGCATGGAATGCTGTTGAATCAAAACATCACATTTTTAAGTTTTCATATAAAAATACATTTAAATATTTAACCTCAAACTGTATCCAAAACACAAGGTTACCAAGACTTTACTAAAACCAGAATATAAATACTAACAAATGGAAAAAAAACAAACATTAAAAAAAAACCCATGTAGTGACAAATGACTTACTACTTAAATACACAGAGACAGCACATAGGTAAGTTTCATATACCATGGAATGGTTTGGGTTGAAAGGGATCTTAAAAATCATCCCTCTGCCATGGGCAGGAACACCTTCCACTAGACCAGGCTGATTAAACCCCACCTAGTCTGGTCTTGAACACTGTCAGGGATAAGCCTGACAGCTTGCCACAGCTTCTCTGAGCAACCGGTTCCAGTGTCTCACTTCCCTCATAGTGAAGAATATCTTCCTTACATCAAATGCAAACCTATTCTCTTCCAGCTGAAAGCAACTATGCCCATCTACATCAGCCAAGACAATCATCACATTTGCTTCATGTATCAAGGAAGACTTGGTGTATCACCCTTCCAACAAAAGAACAGACTTTACTTTGTTGTCACGTTAAACAGAATTATTCAGGGTTTCTCCTATTAATGATCATGTCTTCAATGTGTAAGATTCAGTTGTAAAATTTCTATCTTGTCAAAAAATCTGACCTCATGCATGCTTTGGAAATATAATAGGACCCACTCTACACTTTCAACAGTGAGAAGGACACATAAGCATTTTTGGTCTGTTAGTTTATCAGCATTCCAGCTATACAGGATATAAGAATTCAGTTCCTATATCCCAGCTGCAGGGTGAAAGTAAGTTAGCACTGCACAGTCACTCCAGATAAGTGAGCCAAGTCTGCACTTTGCAGAGAAGCGTCTGGTCCTGTATCTGATGGACTCTATGGCCCTGTAAAAGCTGCAGAACGGTGACTCAGAAAGGAGCAGAACTGGGTGTGTAACACATGCAACACAAGCACCTTGATGACAAGAGGGCAGAGTTTCCTACCCATCCTCTCTGCCAGAGCCAGCTCTCCTCCTGGACAATCCCTGTCTCCCAGCAGGGTGTCTTCAGGGAGATTAACTTTCCACAGTTTTGCTGGAACTCTTGGGAGCTCCTCTGTACCCCTTACAGAACTCTTCTGAAGCCTGGAAAACCTGCCACTAGACCCTCACCAAAATTCTTACATTTATGCTCCCACATTATATTAGGAGCTTTTTGAGATACTGTCATTTGTTTTCTGCAATGGTCTTTCTTAAAAACAACTCAGCTGTGCTCAAGGAAAATTACTTTTTTATAGAGAGAGATAGACAGATACCAAGAAATACTTTTTCCCTCTAAATGTCTTAACAGTGGCATAAAGAACTGCAAGGAAAAAATGAAGAATGGACTGAAATTTAAAAAAAGAAGAGACTACTCAGTGCTAGCTGTCTGTTTGCTAATGCTCCATGAGGGCCCAGAAAAGATGCTCAACCTACAATGTGCAATTTCCAAGCTATGCAGAAGCACTTACGCTGCAGTTTAACCACAGCTACAGTTGAGCAACTGTAACTTACAGAGAAGGTTGTAAAAATTCAGTGAATAAAAGGTGCTAATATGTTCAAAATTAAAGAAATCCCTCCCCTCTTAACCATATCAGTCTAAAAGGGCTGTTTCACACCAACACCTCACACATCTCCTTCATTAAGCCGTTCATTTTCTGTTCATCTTATTTCCAGAGCATGCTCAAGGCTTCTCTATCTATGTCCACTATGCTTTAAAGGCTCAAATTTTAAAAGCAGTTTTATGCCCTGTTAAAGCATTTGGGCATAGCCCACGTCTTCCCAGACAAGGCTTTTAAAAGCAAATTTCATTTCAGTGGTCTGGTTTGCAGCATAGCTCTGCAAACACTTGTTTTGGCACAAGTGGGGAGGGTGACAAGTTCCATCTTGGAACCATCACTTCATGTTTCCCTCCCATAAAGGAGGGTGAGTTGAAAAATCAAATAATAAATTTGAATATTGTGCCTGCATTTATGATAGCAGCACATGGGAAGCCCCCCAGGAAAGAAACGTGCTCTTCCAAGGTTTTCTTAAAATGGTATAAATAATATAAAAGCAACACTAAGTAAATATTACATCCCTTTCTCCAGACAAATATGTTATATTTTATAAATCTGAAAACACAAAAAAGCTTTAATTTGCTATATATGGACATAAAAATACGTAAAATTTATTTACAAGCAAGTATAGGAATGTAATTTATGTATGTTGTTGCCATTAGTGACCTTTCTTCCCCTAGATTCCAGTTAAAAGCTTTCATTGCTAGGCCACTTCTCATGTTTCACATATCCTTTAATATACTCTGTAGGTAAAATATGTTACACTTTCTTACAGTAACAAAGAAACCATGCAATTTAATGCCAAGTTATTGGACCTTACTCCATCTTTCAAGAACCAATGAAATTACAGGAGCCCTTTACCCAAAAGGGGAGGGGGGGGGAACTTCCATGTTTTTCAACACCGCATCTTTAAATTTGCACAGTATACCATTTCACTCAGGGTTTTTTCCCACTTAACTGTTTTACCTTCTCTTCATACCACAAGGAAAATAATTTTTCAGCAATGCAAAAGAACAGTAAAACATTTGCAAGCCATGATCTATACCAGACTGCTCCAATGTACAGAAATCAAAGCTATTCTTTTTACATGTCGCTTGCAGATGCAATCAATTCTCTCACTAATTCATTTGCCCTAAACTGAGTATTTTTTAAAAAATTGTTTTCCTTTAGAAAATGAACACTTAATGTGTAATATAATGAAACAAGCCAACCTTTGTTATTTTTTAAACCCATGAGACTTTAAAAATAGGCTACATCTGAGACTGAAAATTAGAGTCATATCTTGTGTTCAACTATTTAAAAATACCCAACATGGTACAGTAAAGACAACTACAGTCAAAATCTACCACCTCTATTGCAAGGTAATTTTTTGGGAGGTTTGTTAAAAAGAAAGGACCCAGGACAAGAATAAAACTACCTGTATAGCTGTATTATGTATTTTTTAAATATCAGTAATAATATTAAAAAAAAAAAAAAAGTCACAGAAAACACTGTAGAATTTCCTAAATACCTAAAGTCTGTATTTTTTTAATGATTTCCTTAAGAGAAATCATTCTAAAATGGCATCACTGAGCATATTTTCTGTCTTCAAGATTTATTATCTGCCTCATCCCCAACGGGCTCAACTCTCATTTTCAATAATGTGAAAGTACACAGGCAACAGTTTAGCCTGAAATGTACATTTGCTTCACAGTCAAGCTATTTGGGAAATTCTCCCTACCTGATACTTTTCCTTCTTCTAAATTCTTTGTTAGTCCAGACATTTAGGCATAATTCCTTGCTGTCAGCAAATGAAGTCGGTACACAAGTTTTTTCAGTTATGTCATCACCTGCACATAAAGGGATTGCCAGGTCGTCAAGGGGACTTGACACGTTAAAAATCTAATGATGACTTTTCCTATATTTAACTCAAATGTTCTACGACAAAGATGGGAAATGCCACAAAATAAGGCTAATCTTAACAAAAATGGCATCTAAGAGGGGGAAACAGAAAAAAGCAAAACCAGACCTAATAGAATTCCTGTATTTTTTTAATTTTCTATGCCTTCTTGAGAAATTTACGCCTTTCAGAGTACAAATCTGATCACTGTAGCCCACCACATGACCAAAGTAATTCATCAAAAATGTCATCTGCAGAAGCCAGGATATCATCCCACAGCACTTCTTCACAAGTGCATGAAACAAAATATAGAGGCAACTGTAGAAATGTAACTAAATTGTTAAATTGTTGCAGAGACAATGAAAATTGTTACCGCAGCCTTCCAATAACCAAAGCTTGGTTTTGTTTGGCTTGTTTGTTTTTTTCTTCTTTTTTGATGAGTTACTTATTCCCACCAAAGGAGTCAGGCAAATTTTGACCAATAGTCTTAAGATTTCACAGAAAACAAGGTCAAACAACTGACTGAGTTTTTAACAAAACTTCTGTGCTCTAGACAGACACGCAGACAGACAGACACACAGAAAGAAAATAATCCTCTTTCCTTGGTGTAACTACAGACAAAAGCAAAAGGAAGCAATGCATCCAAAGCAGTGAGCAGTCATTATTGCGGTGGAATCTGGGTATGTTTTCAGGGAATGGCAACTGAATCATCAGTTTACTCCACTCAGAGTCCAGTGTTGAGCCCACACAGTGAATGCCAAGAGATCTCTCTGCAGTGATTAGGTATCAAACACGTTATTTATTATCAGTGACAATGAATGTGCTGCACAGGTTGTCACAAAGAGCACTGTCATAACTGGTAATTTCATCCTCCGTCTGACACAAAGGTACATCCTGAATGCCTCCACAGTGAAAGTGCTATGCATCCCTCTTTCTGCCATGGCCCTGAAATCCTGAAGGGATGATTTAAATTTCAGGCACTTTTAAGTATGAGGCAGGGTTTAAGTAAAGCCTTGGACTTACACCACTTATAAAAGAACACCAACTTGCTGAAGGGACATATCAAAAATCACCAGCAACAAGAACTTAGGCAATTTTTTAGTATAAACACATCTCAAGATTATGAACACAGAGAAAGGAGGCACCGTGCTTTTGGCTTAAAGAATGCTGTTGGTGTGAGAACTGAGGTCCTTCAAGCAGCAACATGGCTCTGGACATTCTCACTGATGGAACCTGGCAGCCAAGAACATGACAAAAAGTCCAAGACTGTGAACCCACTCTTCACAGCACTTATATCAGAAAAGTCTCTCAGAACTGGTGCCTCAAAACTGTGGTCTGGTAAAGCAGCAGGTACCCAACATGTAGTTAGCAAAACCTTTCAGTTCTACTATCAGTCTGCAAAAATGACCATGAAAGGCAAATCTACATAGACTAATGAAATAGAGTAGTGAAGTATATGTGTGTTTTAGAGGAGCCACCATCTCCACTGAAAAACTCCTAGAAGTTTATAAAATCATTGAGAAAAAAAATGCCTATAATCACTGCAGCAGAAATATCCAAAGTCTTCAGAGATGCCACTAGAGTATTCCTGTTCTCACTATGTCCAGACAATGGTTTTTTGCTTATTTAAGAATCAAAATTGGCATTCAATCTCTCTGCTAGACTTTTGAGTGTCAAGAACACCTAAAACCTCTGCCAGACAAATGGATTGCCAAGAATCAGCATACAGCTTCACTTCCCTGTCCTACAGACTAGGGCTGCACACAGTACTTCTTGGAATGAGTGTCCAGGCAACTGAGACAGCACAAGACCTACAGCTTCACAGAACACACTGTGTTGCAGCTGGCTGGTCAAGGCCAGTTTACTCTAGAAACTCACTGGTCTTAAACGTTATGCAGAAGTAACAGCTTCCTTTTATTTTTTATTTTGTATTTTCTAGCAAGGCCTGTCAACAAAATATAGGGAGAAAGTAAAACTAACAGACCTAACTCCAAAACACTCAAGTACTAAAGGAACTAGGACCATGAAAAGGTTCCCCCCTCCCCACCATCTGAGAACAACACCAATTCCTCCTCAAACTGAAAGGCAACCAAGGGATATGAAAAAGCAGCAGCACTGTGCAAAGCCTTCAGTGTGGACCACAAACACAGGCAGACTGCATGTGTGCTGGATGAGGAGCTGCTGACAAAGCACAAGGATTCCCAAATGAACATGCATGTGCACTCACAGTGGAACATGCAAATGTACAGCTAAGTCAAAAGCAAAAATTAATTTGGTATAGAGGGCATCACAGTATACTGCTACAAGTTGAAACCACTTTTATTTGACTGTTAGTTTCCCCTTTACATTTAACTCTCTGTCCAAAATAATTGTCTCGAGTAGCACTTCAGAATCTCTTCACACTATGCAAGTGAAAGCAAACATCACCGCTAAGCACTTGTCAGCTTGTCGGCCCAAAACAATGGGGCAATATGAAAGCAGTTCAAGGGAAAGGACATCACAATTTCTAAAATGCAACTCTCTGAAACAACTTTTCAAATAACCAAGTACAATTAATGTAGCTGGAAAGCAACACGGCAGAATAAAAGAGAAAACTGTTCATGAGTGTTCATTCTCCCTACTAGAAAATGAAGCAAGTCTGATGAATAACCAGGATGTTTTATGGAAAAATACATCCCATTCTCCATGCACAAACTGAGAAAGTGTAACACAGAAACAACAGTGGAAAATAATGTAGCTTTCTTGCAGACTATATAAGAGAAGTGATGTAACAGTTTTGTCCATGTCAGTAATTCCACATAAAGTCCTAAATGCAAAATGGGTAACAAACTACCCACACAGGTGCATTTGCTTTTCTAAGATATAGTTTTCACTGAAAATAATGTCAACAGGTACGAGCTGTTTTCATAAACTTTAGAGATATTCCTGCTTTTATTTTTTTCTCTCTTTCCTTCCTTCTGCATTGGCTCTTGTGGTACTTTCAAGTCTCCTGACTTACACAAAAGGAAAAAGATATATATAAGAACACTTCAATTGTACTTACGATGTAAGAAGCAATCGTATTTAAAACAGCGTCTACAGAAGAGTGTGTGAAAAGAGTGCAGGCTTTGCTCCCTCTGAACAGATTTAGCATTTGGTCCATCTATGTTTGGTGTGCACTCAGGAGGAAGAGCTCCAGGAAGCTGCTGCTCAGTGAGTTCTTTGTATCTTCAAAGAAAAATAATGAAAGCTATTTATTAAGTATTATTTTTTATAGAAATGATTTTTATTCTAGTATCACTCTGCATTTTCAAAGACAACTTAAAAAAACCTACACAATATGTGACAGCTAAAAAGGACAATCTGTTAGTGACATGACAAGTTATTAATTCCACACTCATTAATACAAATTGACTAGGAAATAATGCATTTGCTTTCAACACCATCACAACCTCATACATAGTATCATTAACTCCAAAAAGAGGTAAGACTTTTTTTTTAGCAGTAGCTTTTATTTTATCACCTCAAAAAATAATATTAGAGACATAAAAGCACCCATTTTTCAATAGTTTTAAAGGAAGGCTAATAAACACTTCTGTATTGTTTGACTAGAGTGAAAGAGCCAAAACCCTTTCAGTAGTTACACAAATGCCACAGAACTAGCTGCAAGGGGGATCATTTCTAATCAACAAATGTTTAATGAAGAACTTATTTCATAGAGAAATCTTTGTTTCATAAAGCAACACAGCAATATACCCTAAGAAAAACATCCTTACTTCTCTTTCAATTCTTCTGCTGTACCCTTGTCTGGAAACATTGAGGAAATGGCTTCAAATATCTTGTCAGAAGGAAATCTCCGAGGTGGGTGGGTTTCTTTCTCTGTCAAGGAAGCAAAAAAATATATATTTCCACTCCTTTGCTACCTCAAGAAGGTGTTCAGAGAAAGGGGGAGTTTGCCAAAATTCCGATGTTAAAAAGAAATAAAGGTATTTCTTTCTAAATCCCTTACAATTTTAACTGTGTTAAGTGATCTTTCCTGAGAAAAAAATCTACTAGTAAAATTCATAGAACCCATTATCTCACCAGCAGATGGAGATGGAAATTCAGAACTCTGCCTGCTTTAGAATAATGATATATCATGTTCTGAGGAGTACCAAAGCATTTATTAGACAGATACTTCACTGATTTTTGGTGCATTTGACTGCCTCAGTATGCCAGTGAACAAAAATTGGCAAAAGCGCCTTTCACGGTGCTCTCAAAACAAATATTGAGCCAAATGACAAAAGAAATTAAGAAAATTATGCTACTTTAGACCTGAAAACTACCACAAAGGAAAATGGGTTTGAACAAATTTATTGAGTGGTAAAATGAAACGTTTTGGGTATAATTTTTAAAGTCTGCAAACAGACGTACCCATCCTGTTACCTTCCCGATCTTTTTGCTTGTCATCCCTTTCATCAGGATTGTCATCTCCATCATCATCATCTTCATCATCGCTATATTGACCAAGGGCATTGACCAATTCAACAAATATTTCATCATTGATGAATCCACATTCTGAAATCCAGCAAAATTGGGAGCAAACAAAAAAAGCACAGGGTTTATAAGAGGTATTTTTAATCCTCCCTACACTTTAATTAAATTAGGGCAATTGCTGTCATTAATGAAAAGCAATTTTGTATTTTTCCCCTCTTAAATTGCAGTGTATGAACCAAGACAAGTTAAAAATGCTCATTACTTATTTCTTAGACTGACAAAAGAGAAAGGAAGAAGAAAAATACCAACGATTTTTCTCCCAATTCCCAGTGCTACATGTGTATACAAATCTTTGTTCTTGTAAGATAAAAAATACAACCAGCTACATTATTTAAGAGATTTTACATACAATTGCAGTTCCAACATGGTTGGGTTAAGCCAGTCTGGAAATGCATGCTAACAGTCTATGAACTAATCCTTAGGCAGCTAAGGAATCTCCAGAGAGATTTTTGGTTGTTAGTTCCTTAGCATCCACTTCCCACAGTAGACTCCCCACTGGCTGGGTAAAGAATACAGTTATATACAAAAAATTCAAGAGAAAACTGAAAGATAAAATGCTGCATATATCTATTTATTAGATTATATTCTGCTGTGACATTCAGATGGCAGAACAGATTAAACAAAATGCATTTCTGCACAAAGGAAAAATCACAGTTAGTGCTAACAGAGATTATTTTTCACAAAAGAAAAAAAAAAAAGAAAAAAAAACCCAACAAAAATTGTGTAGGAACTGTAGTGCTTAACACCATTCTTTTGAACCTGAACTGGGTTTGGATGTCAAAATAACTTAAATAACTTGACAGAAAATAATAGTTTTATTACTATGTAGACAATGAAAATACCACTTGGATGTTTTAAACAAACTCTTAATACACACACAGGTTAGTACATATTGTCTCCCAAAAGTGCAATTACGGAGCTAGTTTAGAATTCTGACTCTTACATGGGAATGCTGCTGGATTACAGATTCCCACAGTATTTACATTTAATTACACTCACACAGTACTACTTATTGGGAGACTAAAATAAGTCTTTCTATTTCTAATATATTTATATATTATATATATTTATATATATCATGAAGAACCCATAATAATAGTAACCGCCATCACAAACTTGCATCTCAAGATGCTGAAACAGGATTAAAGCTAAACTCCTTTAATAACAAATTAAATCAATAATAGAAAATATTTAGTAGTAATGTCATCATTTTGACATAACCAGTTTTCTGATAGGGAAGTCAGCAATCAGTAAATGTATAAAAATATACAAAGACCAAAGTCCACAAAACTAAGGCACCAGTTATACTGAGGACATTAACAAGTCTTTCAAGAATGGTACACGATGAACTCAAAAAAATGTGGTTCTCTTTCTCAGACACTTCAGCATTAACAAGAATATTATTAATTTTAAGAAGCTCCTCTCTGTTTGAGTGAAGGGGTGGAGTGTGTGGGTAATATTTCTGTGAAGGCAGAATCACAGTAGTCAAGAGAAACCTCTACAACTGTGAAGTTGAGGCTTGTAAAAGCCAGTTCTGAGGGAGCACAGAGCAAGTGAAAGGTCGCCACTTCACTGAGACTTTAGCAAAGTGAGAGACAGATTACACTGCAGGTAGTCCAGCTCCCACACAGGAGAAAGGTAAACTACACCTCAGAATATATATATATAACACTTCTGTACCAACAGAAGGATACAACTTTGCTCTGTAAGATGATTTACAGTGAGGGGGTTTTTAAACAGAGAGCAAGTTCCTTAAAGAAAGGAAGGGGAAAAAAACCTAGAAACCTACAAGAGGTTATTTTGTTGAATCACATTTGCAAATGTTGTCATTATCAGAGTTTTATATAATCCTCCTGCCACCTTCTGCTAGGCAGGAACATATACACATTACAACATCATATTCCAAAACTCTGAGCAAAAAATTGAAAACCAAGAATCACTGTTTGGTATAAGGAAAAAGTTAATGTGCTCAATTTCTCCATACTGCTGCTTAAAACTTTGCAGCCTAATAAAAATGCAGAACAATACATTTAAATAAGGAAGCCTGCTATACCCAGTGTTTACACAATGTAGAGGTAGTAGAGATACTACTGTACAATCACACGTGAGGCCTTAAGCAACACTACAACAATAATTTATATAGGAAGGAATGATTAGTATACCTGAGTGTTTGGGCTCACCTCTGTCTCCATGCACTTTCCCATCATAGTTCTTTATCAGTTCTTCAATAAAGGTACCATCCTGGTCAAGCACTTCATCTCCCATATATGGAATGTTATGTAAAACAGTTTCATCCTCTACCTAGGAACAACAGTGATAATCAAACAATTTTAAATTGTGTTGTCAAGTGGCCATTTCTGCATTGTTTTTCACTATCTACAGGAGTCTGTCTGTAACAGTAAATTAACTAGCTTCACTGCTTTAGCACATTTACCATTAACTAGAAAAACTAAACAAAACTCTCAATGACTTTCAAAAATTTTTTGCATTCTTGGTGGCTGGCTCAAAATACTAACACTAGCTCCTAATCTTAAGGTTAGCAGAACATTTCCACAAAGTTTCTAATATGAAACTCACTAAGTTACCTGGCTTTGGGAAGCTTGCATTTGGTAAATTCATTTGTCCCCCCCTTGGTTCTCAGAGTTATGTAGGAAACCACAATGGAAACCACCATTTCATTGTTTGGCCAGAGATAAGAAAATATGCTACAAAAAAACCCTAAATTAAAGTTGTCTAAAGAGCAAACAGAGATACATGCCTGACAACTCAATCTGAACTCCACTGTTCCTTATATTTAACTGCATATAGAGTAAATGCATTAATACTCCCATGTTTTATTAACAGAATTTATGGAACTCAATACTTAGCTGCATATTCCAATACTACAAAAGAACCTTCTATTGTTAAGAAAATAAACTTTACTGCTGATCATAATTCCGTAGCAATCCAAAATATCCAAACATTGTTGAACTGAAACCAAGGAGAAAAATGTGCAGTATCTGTATATATACTGATAAAAAAATTGTTGTTTAAACCACTTTGTAATAATTAATAACAAAATAACTAGTCAGCAAAGGTGGTCATATACAAAATGATGGGACGAATATTTGCAATAAGCT
>VXBU01004718.1:177286-201963 GCA_013400315.1 Bombycilla garrulus | reverse complement strand
GTTCAATTCCTCCAACAAAGAAACAATAAAAAAAAAAAAAAAAAAAAAAAAAAAAAAAAAAAAAAAAAAAAAAAAAAAAAAAGCATAGCCAGATATGAGAATGACCCTTATGTGGGGAGACTATTTCAGGATTTAGTTCTCTTTATTCCATAAGAATTACTATTCTGTTACAGATGTTGGTTGATTGCCTTACATTAAAGCATTCATATACCTCAGAAAACATTTCTCACTACACTAATTAGATCCTTTCAAATAAAACTACATTTGTTAACGGCCACAAAAGACAATAGGTCACCTGAATTTAATAAACCTTACAGCAAGATTTTGGAGATACTTAGGTACAGTGAGGACAGAGATTCAGTTTTCAAAGTTCCCTTTTTATTTATTTAATTTGGGGGAGCTTATTTCTGATTATTACTGCCCTATACCAGTACCTAAAATTCGGAGGGTAATTTGCAATAGATTTTTCCTTCTAAAATTAACACCTCCCTTTTCTCCACACCTTTCTCCTCCCCACATTTGTTTAAACTTACCATAAAATTCTGTTGAAGAGGAGACCAAGAATACATTATAGGCACAGAAGCAACAGCATTGAGAGTCTTCAGTGGGATGACTTGTTTTGGAAAATCAATGTCACTGGTAACAGAGCACTGAAATAAGAAGTTGAAGTTACACTTACACGGCAACATCAGGAAAAAAAAAAAACAACAATAAATCACAGAACACTCTACAATGTACAAAATTCAAAGAGTTTCGCAGAATTAGACATATCAACCTTTGAAAAATGCATCCGTTTTTTAAGGCATAATAGGAAAAATAGTTTTAGCAAGAGAAAAGGACCTCAAGATTTATTATTTCTACGTCAATACCTTTGCTAATAGATCATGATGGTGTTTTTCCACTTATTATTAAGTGGCTGTGATAGTATTTTACTCAGACTATTCAACCTACAATACAAATCAGGTTTGGTATCTCAAAACAGATTTAGTACCTGTTGCTGCTGCTACACTGATGTTAGTGTATTTACCCAGATCATCTGAGAGGCAAATGAATTCTCCTGGCTTCATATCAATACACTGCAGAAATCATGTATTATTTATGTTATAAAAATAAATAAGTTTTTACTTTAATGCCAGCAAGACACCTTATATACATAAAAAGTTCATATGCCTTTTTAATTCCTGCTTGTTTCCCAATTATAGACTGTTTATTCTATCCTCAAACCTTTTATTATGCTCACTGCTTGCGAAGGAAAAATGAAAATTAACTGTCAATACGTAACTGGATACATCAATGCATTTTTCAGCTACAGGACTTCTGTTTTGGATATTCAGAGACTTATGTAGCCTCCAAAGGATAAACAATCCATAGAAATACAGACAACAATTAGGTTATTCTTGCATCTAATAATCAATGGTTAACAAACATAGATCAACTTTTCTCAAATATTTGGACTGCAGTATGAAGAACTCTGGGAAAAAAGTTACAAGCAAAAGCAGACAGGAACATACAAAGCTAGGGGAAGTATAACAGAGAAGATTTGGAGGAAGGTAAAACAAAGTTTAGAACAGCTATCATAGCTACCTGAAAGGAAAAAAGGAAGTGGAGACAAAAGATCTTTCTCCTTTCCAGAAGGGAAAGATGAACAGAGCTTCACATTTCTAAAGAAATACACAAAGTAATGTAACAAACAATATACAGAGACAGTACCCCGGCAGAATGACACAAGCCAGATTTATCTATTTTCTTTTTAATCTGCAGCAAATGGAATTAGATTTCTGCTGTGTATATTAATATTCTAGACACCATCCTATGCTATTGCTTCATTCCCATTTAAGGTTAATGTTTAATTTTTCTAGCTAGCAGCCACCTAGCATATTTTTCATGTATTTTTAAAGTAAAATACAAAAGTAAAAGAATTCATTACTTTTATCTTTGGAACTAGAAGTCTTGGGTTGACAAATGGGCTACGTCAAAGTAACTCAATGTTTGGTACTAAGCCCCAGTGATGCTGCTCTGTTGTTCTAGTATGGGACTCAGGTTAATATCTGGTAGGCTTGCACAGGGCATGTTATGGTCTCCACTTGATGCTAAGTGTCACCAGTAATGCCCTGCACTCTTCACCAAACACAGGAAGGCTCTCACACAACCTTTCTATTTCTAGCCAGTGTCTCTGGCCATGCAACTCTGAAGAAATTCAGCATATTGAAAATAAAAGATTTTATAGTAATCTTTTAAAGTCCCCACCATTTTTTTAAACTCGCTTCTCTCATTGTAAATTATAGCAACCTTAAATCAAGCATTAGAGTTCTAATTCATGAGGCAGAGACTGGATTGAATGCAGTAATTACTGTGCTCTATCAATACAGGCAGGAAATTAACATAAAGAATAGTGAACATCACACTTGAAAGAAAACAAAAAAAGAGAGATGAACAATTTTTACTAACAAAAAAAAGTGAAAATTGGATGTGTACCTCTGTCAATTATTATCAGTCCTGATCCCACACAATAGCTATAGAGCTGTACATGAGTAATTGCATATTCAAGAACATTTAAAAGAGAACACCCTAAGTTCCTCACCTCCTTGCACTTGAACATGCATGCACACAAATGCACCTCTGTGACACACTCCCACTCCCCAATTCTCCACTAAAATTTTATGAAAAGAAAGTCTGCAAATTTCTTTGCAGGTAAAGTACTTTGGTTAGCTTTTTTTTTAACCTATTCAAAGTCTTTTTTCTTCTCACCCTACCGAAAATACTCCACTTTTCAGATTATTACAGATAAAATATCTTCAAGCCTGTTAAGTGTGCAGAAGTGCCTCAAGAGCAATAAGGTAAATTAACCTGGAATGAATATAGAAAGCTGGAACAGGCTTAAATCACTGTTGAAGCTACCACGACACAGGACACAATCCTGAGTAACACACTCTAGGACGACCCTGCTTGAGCAGGAAAGCTGCACTGCATGACACTCAGTGGTCCCTTCCAACCTTACCAATTCTGTGGAAACCAGTTTAGGTGCTCAAATTATACCACAACTTTGGAAGTGTTTCTCACAAATTCAGCATCCAGTCTGCTTGTGCAACACGAGGATTCATTAGTCTAACTCCAACAGGAGCAAGAGTAAATTCCCAGTACCACAGAGGCAGAACCGTTTGATTAAAGAATACAGAGCTATGATCCAATCATTATCAGAAATAAAGAAGTTTCACTTTTGTGTGTCATTCAAAGCCAGGTAGCCTGCTACATATTTATTGCTTTGCAGAAGTCATATGATCAAAGTACACAATAAATAAATTTTTTAAGACACTCATACAAAACACATTGAGCTGCTAAGTCATATCATGCTGAAAAGAAATACAAAGAACAGCCAATTTTTCAGTAATAAAACGAAAACGTGCTAACAGCCTTGTAAGTGGAATTACCACAACACATGTTAACCAACCTCCCTGGTCCCGCGCAATGAGCTCACAGAAGTCATGATGTGAACAGGCTGTATCCTACGTTGTTTCCATTCTTGATTTAATATTTCAGTTCTTTCCAGTATCTTCTGACGATTAGAATTAAACATACTCTAAAAATTAACCACAACATTATAAATAAATGAAATACTCTAAATTCATCTGTTAGCATCTTAAGGCATTCTAACAATTAACCAGACACCTTATAAAAAAAAAAAAAAAAAAAAAACAAAAAAAAACCTCAAAACATACAAATTTAGTTTAAATGTCAGTGAGGTTCAAAACAGTTCAACATCCCTTTCTTCAATTCATACCATGTTCTCACATTTAGAGAGCCACATGTTTAGAATGGAACTAGATTCTAAATGGAATTTGGAAGAGTATGGCACTAAAGAAGTTGGCATATTAGCTCTGCACAACCTCTTACGATATGTAACACTCTCAACCCAACACATCTAAATGTATCATACACGTTTATAAGACCACAGAGTTAAAACAAAGTATTCAATGAAATTGTTATAGCAATAAAGTGTTAACTGTAGGACACATACTTCAGAAGATAATCAATACTTGTAAAATTTTAAAAGCAATAGAACCAAAAGATAAAGTACCTTTACTTCATCAGCACGTCGGAACCTCTTGAGCTGTCTTAGTCTCATATACTCTGATTTTACACGTTTTCTCCAACAAATTGGTCCCTTCTCGGATTTTTTTCCGGTTTGACCCATGATTATCCTACAAGAGACAATGTCATGTTTGTATTACCAAATCTGACACCACTGCTTACAGAAGAAGTTAGATAGGAAAGCAACATTCCTTTAACATCTTTCATATCCAATTCCTTTAATTCCTTTCAATCACACACTTGCAATGCCATCCCAATCTGGCAGAAAAATAAGGAAAACATATTTAAGTGATAGGCACCAGAAAACAGTAATTTTAATTGCAAGTCAGTGGAGCCTTCACATTTGAACTTCTAATGCCTCTATACAAAAAGGTATCTGATGGAGTTAAATGGGTAAAGAGGAACAAATCGAGATTCTCACTGCAAAGATACACACTGGAATCCTTGTAAGTAGCCTTGTAAATTAACTTCTGGAGAACTATGTTCATGGCAGACAAACCTCTTCTTTCTTTTCCCCCTCCTTGCAGGAAGGGTACTCTTCACTAAGACCCCAAACTCCTACAATGGACTTCTGGAGTTGACCCCAAGGAGTATTCAGTCCTCCCACCCAGACACTCAAGCGTGAAAAAATGCAGAAATTCAGACAATGAGTTTTGAAACAGCCAGAATAAGAGACTTTACTCTTTTCTCAAGTATTCTGTAAGGCCACAAACTGCCCACTGATTCCACTTGACTGATCACTCTCCTGGTGCCAAGTGGTTCATTTTTATGTTGCAGGACTGCTGGCAATGAAGTTGTATTTTTATGTTATAATCCAAATGCCTTGCTAGAATATGCCAATCTGCTCTGTATTTTTCAAAATCAAGGACCGTATGCTACAGCTATGCTGGCAATGACTATTTTGACAGCATCCTGAAACAAAACCACTACACCAAAGACTGGCTTCTTCTCAAGAGCTGCATTGTAAAACCTACAATACCTCACTGAATAGCTCAAAATATCATTCACATGGACTGAAAGGCTCAAATATCCAGTTGTCCAGGGTTAATACATTCTCAAACAAGCATTATCAGCTTGAGCAGAAACAATTCCAGCCCTTCTAATTATCAAGGGGTGTCATCTTTGGGCTCAAATCCAATGCCCAGTGCTACCTTCACTGCCCAACACTTCAGCTCCCCTAACAGTCACAAATACGGCTTTATCCAAGTTACTGGAAGCTTATTGCTCTATTTTCAGCAGCTCTGTAGAGGTCAGATTTGAGTTCTATCAGACTTTATGATGAAGATGAGAGGGAAAAATCAATACAGAACCTGTTTATTCTCAAGACTATGCATTCATTTGCAGTGAACAACAAGGTAGTAAGTCTATAAAAGCCTGAACCCATTTTCATGCAAGATTTAATAAGATTTAATAATATTTTGCAAGAAAAAATGTTGAGGTTTTAAATTTAGGATGAAAAAAATATCCACAAACAAATAGTAGGATTGGCAGCCTGAATTATGGAAAATATCCTTCAAGGAAAAAAAGACACAGGATACAAATAACTACATAATGCACCTGACTAGACAGAGGGTGAGCACAGAGAACCACCACAGGGAGATAAATCTAGAACAAAGTGTCAGACACAGTTACCCTGCTTCCATGCACAAGACAGCAAGTAAAATCCACCTGAATCTCACTGACCACAACCCTAGTGGTTACAAAAGATAAAAAATAAAATGATATTTTAAAAAAAAGATCCTGGACCATTCATGTTAGAAGACAGACAAGACAATCAGTGATTCAAAGTGCACTATGATAGTTATTAAAGAGTAGCATAAAATCATTATCAAGTATAGAAAATACACTGTATCATATGTTAAACTAAGCAAAGTAAAAATACTGAAAAACAACCCATTAACTGGAAATAAATTAGACATAGAATAAGTACCATTATATAACAGACAATATCAATTTATAAGCAGTACAGAACACCAAAATTACTTCAGTTATGATACAGCCAAAAGACATGGAAAAAGCATCAATGAACTCAAAAGATAAATGAAAGCTCAGCTGACAATACTGAAGTAACATAGCCCATAAAACTGAAACACAAATTACATTTACTTCCTCTAATACTGCCCCCACTACAGCCCTTCTTATTCTAGTTTCCTGGATAATAACAAATGACTCAGGCTTAAAAAAAGCTTTCTTAACTGAAATTAAATTGCCAGAGAAGCCCTGCTCATCAGAAGCAGACCTATACAGAAATCACATATAATTGGATTAAAAATAACAAACAGACAAACCCAACACAATTTTCATCTTTCCTTCATATAACTTAAGTACAGCCCCAAGAAGACCCCATAAACAAGAATTTAAGACAAGAGAAATAAATCCCCATTAAAAAATAAAAAATCCAATCTATTCCATTTTCTAGCAATGAACATAATTGTTACCTGTTCTATTAAAATGGTAACAAAATAATAGTTTGTAAGAAATTAGTACTTCTTTTTAAAACAGCATAACTTACACTGGAGTTATTATCTGAAAACAAACATGACTTTTAAGAACACTCTCCTCTTGCCCTAGTTTCAAGTTGCAATCTAGAGTACAGCACGGACAACTTAATTGTCAAGGCATCAAACAGCACATGATAGAAGATGAAAAAAACTGCACTGTTTTTTTTCATTTTCAGAAAACTGCAAAAACTGCTTTTGTCAAGTTATGGCAAGAAAAAGTTCTCCTACATAAAGCCATAATGTTAATGTGCAACAGTCAGTGGGATATATATCCTACATTAAGCCTAAGTGTATAAACAAATTAGAATCTACATCTTAAATGGCAAGTGCATGTTTAGAGAAAAAGCACTTAGTGGAAAGGAAGCATATGCACAGAGAGTATAGAAGAATTATACCTTAGGAGAAAAGTGTCCTGGATGCATGTTTGTAAAAAATTTTCAGAGATTGTCAAAATTAATATATTACTGGTCTCTGAGTAGTAGAGCCAAGTGAACAGTGCTTGTATGTTTTTGGGCAGTCTAACGTAACCAAAGCAGAATTACCGTGTTGCTACCACATGGAACTGTGGTAGGAGACAATTGGTTTTGGGCCCCAAATCTCAGAAGAAAGTATAGAATAAAAATAAACTAAGGCGGGGGCCAGGGCAGGAAGAGAATATTCAGAGAGTTAATTCTCATACTGCAATTGATCTATCCTCTTCACATTAGGACTACAAATACCACTGATGATTTCTCATGTCAGTTCAAAGATTGTCCACGAAACTTTAAATTTAAGAAGCTAGACCTGAGAAACTGGGATAAGAAGTTTCACAGGCAAGGACAGCCAGTGCTGGGGAACAAAAAACAAGAACTATGAAAGTCTGGTGCTGTACACTACTTCCCGTCCCTGAAAGTAAAATTTGGAGAATTAAAAGACTTTAGGGAAACATCAACATAAACTCAGTCTCTGGGGAAAGTTCAGTGTTGAAGATGCTTAAGCCTAGTAGTGGTCTACCTACCTACTACCTGTGTGTAAGACAAACCTCTCCCAAATCACTTTCCTGTGCACATAAACAGTAGAACTGCTGAAAGAACTCTGAACTGTAACAGACTACTGAGTTCTCATTTTGCTAGAGAAGACCAAAAAACTGCACATTTTCCTTAAACTACATTGTATGGGAGTCACAGAGAGGACTGAAGAGAAGTTTGTGATCTTTGTTAAGATCAATTTGTCAGAATGAGACAACTTTTCATACAAAGTTTCAGAATATTCCCTAAAGCAGCCAAAGCGGCACAAGCTAAATCCCATCTGTCCGAAAAAAGTTAAGTCTGTCTTTAAGACAGCACAGTTTGAAACAGTTTCCATTTAATAAATAAAACATGATACTGATTATCTTAGCACAATGGTCTGATTCCAAGAGCCCCTAAGCCTTGTTCCTCTTCTCCATCCCCATTTCCCCTTCCCACCAGTTGTTTGTATTGTTTCATTCTTATTCCTTCCCATTTTTAATCCTTTTGATTAAAATGATCCAGAGAAACCATTTAACCGACAGAGAGCCAAATCCTGAGAAGTTTTATTAAAAAAAAAAAAAAAAACAAAACTATGTAGCTGCCAACTCAGTTATTTATGGGCAGAGTACTGCCTCTCCAGAAGAGATACAAAGAAAGCAAGCACAACTCCAAAGCAGTGATACTGTTTCTAGAGAAGGCGTCTCCCAAAGTGCACTACGACTTCCATGCAAAATCTCAGTTGACAGATTTCAGCTGGCATCACAGTAAGGAGGGAAACCTTGCCGTAATTCCCCATACCCTCTCTGCAGAAGAGGGGATGCTGTGGACAGTCTCGTTCCACACTGGGCAATCACCTCAATGCCATGACAAAAAAGGAGATAATTATACTAACGAGAGGACCAGTGTTAGTCCAGACCCCCACCAAGTACAAAAAAATAGTAAAACTAACCCCTGTTAAGAAGAACAATAAGGGGGTATTAGGAATGAGACAAACTAAAGCCACCTAAACACCAATTTAATAGAAAACCCTACAAGAAAATGGAAATGAAGACATAGCTGTTCTTTCCAGTTTCTACTCATACTTGCATAGCTGGAAATGAAAAACCAAAAAATGGCAGTGTCCTAAAGCTATACATTTGTTTTTTAAAGAAACCCTGCTGAGCATTTCATAATTCTGTTCCAAGACCCACATCTTCACAGTAAGTTTTTAGGAAAATTCATGCCTGTAAGATTAAATCAGGCAACATGTACTTTCAGCAGACAAATTGTGTACAATACATCTAGGATGCACAATGAGACAAAGTGTAGAACAATTTCAGCTGAAATTGCTCCTGTTTTACCGACAGAACATAGAAATAGCCTTATTTAAAGACAACGTCCTATTTTTCTTTGATCATTTTGGCAATATCCATCACTGACAGACAAGCACACAGATAATTCTCTAAATTAGGCAGCCTATTCAAACAGTCATATGGCTGTCAAAAACTATATTTAAGCTCCTCTGGCTACCATGCCAAATTTCAGGAAAAAAAGATAAATTAATGAAAATGTTCAACTGAGAAGCATGTGAGAACAAATTAGGGGGCCTGCCCTTTGAAAAGAACACTATTAGTTTGTAATTGTGCTTAATATTACACAGTATTTTAAACTGTAGAAATATTACATTAACTTCCCACTACTCAGGATTTCTATTTCGAGATATTTATGAATCAAAACATATTTTGTACAGTACAGTATAATTTACAAGTTCTTTTTTTGTGAATTAATCTACACTCATAAGGTTATTCACATACTTTAAATGTATGGTAATATAATACAGCACTTCAGAGCACTCTTAACCACCAGTTTCAGTGCACAGAGTGGGGGGAAAGTGAGGTTAGAAGAGAATATGAAACCCAGTTGATAAACTATTTGAAATCTGATGCAAATAGAATAATGAAATAATCAATCATGGGTTTTTTTAATGACTAGAATAGTGGGAGAGTAATCAAGGTATAAAATAATTCAGATGGGGCATGGGCAGGCCGGGGAGAAGTAGTGCTTCTACCTTCCACAAAGCCAAATGCTTTCACACCTGCTTCTCAGAAGCTGGAAGTCCAAAGGAATGTATTTATCTGCAGGTCCCCGCTCAATGGACAATACCACAATGCTGCTTGACCTCCCTTCCAGCTCACCTTCAGCAGGCCCATGGTCCACAGTGACCTGCTGCCACTGACTGCAAAGCTCAAAGCCTGCACCTGCACTGGCTTCAGGAGCTGTCATTTCAAATACTATACCCTTCCTAATTTAGAGTCAATACTACATCATGAAGGTACTCACCAAAGTAACTTCCTCAGCAGCAATGGCAGCTTACCATCATCCCACCCTTCCCAAGTCTTTATTCTCACCCCGCTACAGGCTCATTAACCAGATTCCCCTGAACAATGATAAATAAAAACTCACAACTTCAATTGTTGTCAGAAACACAGGTGAGCTTCACAATCCCATCCACAGCTGTGGTGTCCTCTGCACAACTATAAAGTAGGAAGAATTTTACAGAAAAACAGGCCAACACCAGAGAAAAACTAGTGCAGGCAGTGAAACCACAATCAGGCACTGGTTTCATACACCAGTTTGCTCTGGAGTGGCAGGCATGCTCTTTAGCCGTAAGCTGTTATCAGATCCAGACAGCACAGAAGTCTTTCAGCCCGAGCTTATGCAATCTTACTAATGGACAAATTATTATATAATGAACCCTACCTGAAGTCAACACAGAACTCCTTCAAGCATCTACAGAACTTAAAGAGAAAAAAAAAAAAAACAAACCAAAGAAAACTAACTACACCCCACCACACCCATCTATGTTATTTCACAAGCCAAAAAAATTTTCACCTGGGCAGCATAATTTAGGACAAGTTTCGCATTCAACCCAAAAAATGCAGAATTTTAGCAACAGAAGAGATTAACAACAAGCCTGTAAAAATAATCAGTGTTTGCTAAAAACCAAGAAAAAACTCAAATATCCCCACAGAGAATGATTTTTAAGTATCAAAATTCAGTGAGCTAAGCTTAGACCTGAAGTTGTTAACTTTACTAAACTACTTCATAAAGAACTCACATAATCTTTTTGTCACAGGATTTTATACAGCACAACACAATAAAATGATTGTTCAACTGCAGCTAAGTATTTTTCAGATATGTTAAACTTAACTTCAGTGCTTAGAAACTCTTAGAAATTTCCTTTTAGTATTCTGTTTTGTGCACCCTAAATGCAAAACAAGACAATACAGTCCATGAACGTCTCCTAAATCTTTCCAGAGGAAGCAGTTTCCAGCACTCTTACTACAACTATCAAGCTCCTGAAAAAAAAAAAATAAAAACCACACACATATAGGCAGACTTCAAAAAAACTAACTTGAAAATTAATTACAAATTAATGCTCTAATCTACCAGATCTGTCTTCTACATTTATATCAAACTTTTTTAATAACACACAGAAATTCATAGGAAAAAAAATGTTTAAAAGCCAATATTCTTCTTTTGGATCAAGTAAGAAAAATTGTTCAGTTCTGATTTCAGAGCTGCTAAGTCTTTCCACATTAAGTTATGCAAGCTGTAAGTGTGTGTGGGGGAAATGACACTCACAGAACCTCAAAGAGCTTTTTACCTGTGCTATTACAGCAAACACACAAAAAGATATGACTAGAAGTTTTAGAGTTGCCACTCTGCTTTCTGGATTTTTCTAAAGCTAAACAAAACATGGTTTTCTTTCAAACTTATCTATGTAAAATATCATGTGCTCATTTCCACGGGAAGAAAAATATTCCCAAGGCCACTGTCAACTTGGGTATTTCAGAGCCCAAACTAGACCAACTAACAAAAATCTCCATCTCTGAAATACACATAAGAAAGATTAATATAGTTTATTATTAATATTTTACTGAAAAACAACTATAGCATATTTAATCTTTTACAGAAATAATCAGATAAATAGATGGGAATAAACTGTTGAGTATTTTTACTATTTAATATCACAGAAATGTGGTATTTTAAGTTTGTAGTAAAGGTCAACCTATTTTTAAACAAGAAATGCATAAAAATACTTACACATGCTTCAAAATCTATATCATGTTATTACATATGCTGAAGTACTGTATCATTAAAGGCAGTTTAAATTCCAAGAAATAACTTACATCAAATGCTACCATCAGTTCAACTACCTTCCTCAAATGCTATCTGGAGTCAGTTTGGCCTGGAAAAGTCGTCATCTGTCCACTGTATCAGTGGTCACTCATTTCTACTTCTACACAGCCTTCTCTACTGTGAGTGCTTAAGTGCTTATGGTTCTGTAATCAAACTAGGTCAGGAGGGGGAAAAAAAAAAATCTGTCTGAACAGTCCAGAAAATGAACATACTTGGTTTTTAAACACATTTTTTCAACCAAATCAGCTCCACATGCCGGTTTGTTCAGCAGCCACGGATTTGTTCAATTTGTTCAAGCCATGAATTCTTGAATCCACACAAAGGACAGAGGGGCAACACTGGGGCAGAAGAAGCAAAGAACTAAAACCGGAGAAGGCAACAGTTCAGGCTTCAACACAAGTTTTTGTCAAACCACACCATCCCTCTGACACCCAGTTCTACTGGTACAGAAAAATTATTCTTTAAAAAGAGAAACCAGAAACACTTATTAAGCCATCCATGCCCGCTGTGCCAATCTTTGGGCAGATAAAGGCCAGCAGCTTGTATTTGCCTGCAAAGGCTTAAACAGTACCGGGTTCTCTTTGGGAGTATCTAAAAGAAAAGGATCAGTTCATTAACTGATCTAAGCAGGTAACTCCAAACATTTCATCTGTTCTTCCTCAAGCTGACAGGCATCAGTGGTTGTGGACAATGTAGGTTAACAAAACACTCACAATCACTCCCACAAGGTTACATGTTGTACAAAAATGTTCTTGATCACTCAAGAGATGGAAACTTTTACAGGCTACTACCAAAGGCAAAACAATTAACTTTAACTCATCTGATGGAAGGAGGAGAACCATCAACAGCCTCAGATGTACCAATGCCAACCCCAAACTGAGGAGAAATGACTATAGGTGAAAATTCAGAGTATTTCCTCTTTTTCCTCCTCAAGTTAGCAGAAAACCCCTGGCTTGCAAGTAGAATTAAAAATCTGTTCAGCAGTGTGGATAACAACCGCATCCAAGACATTTTAGTGTCGGCCCAATACAGACTGATGATGGCTATAGGCTTTCCAGGTAATATGGCAGCTCCAAAGGCTTACTGGTATAAATAGACATGCCTTTATTATGAGCAGTCTCATTATAAGTCAGCTCTGATTATTGTGGCAGATACTTATTTGTAATTACTATTTGCAGCACTAAAATACATTTCAATTAGTAGAATCCCTTTTACATTACCCTGTCACTACAATGTTGTGGGGTTGTTTATGTACCCAACCTGAAGATTTTGCCCCCACTGGAACTGCTATTAAATCCAAAGCCAGTGTACTTTCTCCTTCCTGATATATATAAACAACGGTTACTAGCTTATTAGCAATTACCAAACAAAATTTCACTTTGAAGAACAACATTTCAACCAAAACTAAACAGCACATTCACTTACCTGTTTGCTTTTGGAAGCTGATGACAAACACATCCCAGTGTACTTCTCAACTAGAACCAGGAAAGGAAGTGGGATCTTAAAATGGCATTCATTTCCTCTCTTCACTGTCTGTCTACACTACTTTAGCATGTCAGACAGAGTTTACATAGCAAATATGGTAAGGTTGATTGTGCTGATCAGTTACTTCAAATTATATCTTTTTTGTACTCAAAAGAAGCATAATTTTCTAACTGGACCAAGGCTGTTCATGCTGGCATCATAAATACCAAACTGGCAAGGAAGAAGCGGAACCATGAAACTAGAGTCAAGGGAAAGCAAAAAAAACCCTCTCTTCTTCAGTGCAAGCAAGACATTCCAGCACTTACCTTAGACTAGAACATTTATCTTCCACACCATGTAAAACATATCATTCTCACTGTGTAGTTTTTGTCCTTTACAGCACTTTGCACAATCAATGCAGTTAGTGCGTTAACTACTTCTCCAGGAGTAGCTTTCAAGAAGCTGTTTCCTGCTATCTCTTGATCAACTAAAGATTGCTCTGAAAAGATGTAGTCAGTAGCAAACAATAGCAGCAAACTCGTCTACATCACCTGCCAGTGCAAGACAAATGAAAAAAGCTAGTGTAGGTTCCTTCAATTGCGTTTTGCCTCATACATCCCACATCCCACTACAGCCACTCAACGAGTATTAGCACAAGCTAAAAGCTTCAAGGCATGTTCTATTTATTCTTACAAATATTCTTTTAGAATACCACATATAGGCTCCCCAAACTCCTGAACACATTCTTAAGAATATGTCATACTTCTGTCTGTTTCTGGGCCTTATCAAAGCTGGACTAGTCACTCTGGGAATTTCAACCACTACATAATGGAATTAACTTCCTGAATAGCTTGCTTTCCTACACAAATCAGAGCTAAACCCAGACAATCACAGAACTTGAGCACTATTCTAGTTCTACTGAAACATGCTAATCTGTACTAAAATGAAAATACAAGAGGCAACAGACAAGATTCAGTAAGGGATTTCATTTCAATACAGGAAGAAAACTCTTCCCAGTGAGTGTGGTCCAGCATAGGAATGTATTAAACAGGTGTCAGAATCTCCACTCTTAAAAACATTTTAAAAGTGGTCTGGAAAATATGATTTCAGTGTTGGCCTAACCCAAGTGGGAGAGACTGGATGAGATGACTTCTAGATCTAAAACGATTCTACAAGTCAACACATCTCTCAGCTGGGCCCACCATCTCAAAACAAGGACCACACTATTTCTAAAGCTCATGCCAGGGAGTTTGTTTGCCTTTTATATTTCAGTTAATATTCAAACGATTAAAACAATCAGCGCTAACACTCTTAGTATTTCAGTCTCATACAGACACAATGTGAAAAAAACTACCATTAAAGGAACAATAATCTGTGAATTAATCAGACTAAACTCTTGAGGAGTTTGGTGTGCAATCACTGGTTCTTATAATCAGTAGAAACATTAGTCTCCTTTAACAACTCCACCAACTAGCTAGTTCACACACTCCTTCCCACTACTAGTCCATTTGTTGGTTCATTTGAAAGATGCCTTGTCTTGTTAAAACAGTACAGTTGGAACTTTCAGCTCTCTCTTAGAAGCTGTAATTTAAAAAGACAGATTGGAAAGCTCTTCACTAATTAAGAAAGCAGTCTAACTAGAATGATTAAACTGAACATTATGTTTAAAATAAATAAAAAACCACATATAAAGGCTGTTATCTTCAAATTATTTGTCTTCTTATCCTAATGGGGTTCTGCCTTCTTTATAGCCCAACCTTTGTGCCTTTGAAGCGTCACTCTTTTCAGACCTTTTACTTTCTGCCATACAAGTGACTACAGCCTTCACTTGCACTTGGCATATTGAAGATCAGAAGGCTGATCTCTACTCTGGTATATTAAATGGTTGGTTGTCTTTTGGTTTGGGGTTTGTTTTGGCTTTTTTCCACTTTTTTATTAAATTTTTTTTCATTCTTAAACATATTCTAGAAGAAATCACTATATGAGTCAAGAGGTACACATGTTCACAATAAGCAACTATTCTATGATTTACTTCCCCAAAACTTGAAACATGGGCCGCCTCAATTATTTCTTCCCAAACACAATCGTTTTCTGGGACTTGTTACTACTCCACTAGCTCTTTAAGTAAATAGCCCTCAATTCACACTTCGAGATACTCAAGAGTAATGAGATACTTTCTTTCTTTTGAGTAAGAATTTCAGCTAATTTCAAAACAGGCGTACAGGAAAAAAAAAAAATCCCATTTCCTGGCAATTTCACACCTGGTCATGATGTGCTACCTTGATCTATCATATACAAAATGACTATGCACAGCTTTTCTCTTACAACTATGTATGAGTGGGTCAGTGAACTAAGAGTACAGCTCCATCACACATTTAATCCAATTAAACTACTTATTTCTAGTAGTACTACTATACTATGAAACAAACTAATTAACTACAATGACTACATTTTTATTCGCAGGATTACTTCCCAAACCAAAACTGGTTACCACTGGAGAGGTTATTGAAATACTGAAACATATAACCTTGAATCTGAGCTAAGCAGTGTGTCAGAATTTCCTCTAAATGGCTGATTTTTAGCCTTCCTGTGATAACAAGGCTGATGAACCCTTCTGTACACATACTCTACAGGAATTTCTGATGCAAATGGCAAACATAAACCAAATATGACATGGTTTACTGTCCACTAAGTTACACATATGTTCTGCAACAGTTTCATGAAGGACTACAAGTGCTCTGGCATTATGAAAGGCTTCAGCATAAACATATATTCTATAAACAATAAAAAACTCAGAGATGGGGAAGTCATTAAAAAAAATTACTAGGGAGAAACACCACTTAGGGCTGCAGACACTGATGTGCCAACAGAGAGCAGCCCCCACCCAAGCAATGCCATTGCAGCCAACCACCACTCCAAAGACTCACTGTTACTGTTGTCTGCTCCACTATGTAACATAATTACATGCAGCATTTGACAGCATCTACAGTCCTGCACTATACACCTAGATGGATGTTGCTAGGGAATGATCCTATCTTAGACATTAGGATTCTAACCTTCGGTCCAGACCTGGTAGGGGCTGGTAGGATCACCTGCTTCCCCTTGGCATATTTAACTCCTGACTTAGGCTTGCCTTGATCACAACACACACTTCCCTTCATCAATTACTGTTTCCAGTCTGTTTTTAACAGTTGAAGTAATCTCCTCAAACCCAGTGCCTCATTACTGCTCAAACATATCAGACAAAAACTGCCAGCTTTGACTTTCAAGCATCACCCCTACTTTATGCTGGCATTGCTACAAAAAGAAGCCCTTTTACTTGCACCTTGTACTGTCATTTCCCTCCTAACAGTAGGAGCACTTTTGCAGCCATAGACAATAGTAAGGAAGTTCTCTGCTGAAAATATCTTGCTGCTTTTGACTGAAGAAAGTGACCATCCTGTCGTTCTGGTCCCACCTAAAAAGACCAACCCATGGCCTTAGGCATTCCAATTTTCAGCTCCTTGTGACAGTATTAAATGCCTACCTCCGAAGATCAGTTTCTGGATGTGCTCAGTTCATCCCACTTGTTTTTTTAATGCTCTCCACACTTAGTAAGTCAGCAGTTCAGTTTTACTGACACACAAGACAGGAGGGAAACAGGTCAGCTCGAGGGCTCACAGAAGCTACATTTTCTTCAATCATGCTTCCCATCAGATTTTTTTTAAATTATAAATATTAGTTTGCCTCCTACAGCATTTTATTTCTTGCTTTCTCCCCTAACAGTTCATTCACATTCACAGCTTAACACTATGTTGCATTAAAATCCTTCTCAGGAGTTTCTACCATTATATACTGACCAGGCAGATATTAAAAACTCCCATAGACAAGGAAGAAAGGAAAGAATGAGGAGTTAAGAAGCTCTTGGATATTAAATAGGAAGAAACGGTGCTTCGCTCTCTTTTGCTTCCTGGAAAAACTTGAGAAATCTTAATTTATCTTCCTGCAGTTTTTAAATTAGAATCTTCTATTTTTCTGCATTAGGAAATCAGCAAAGCAAAGCAACTGCCAGTATTCAACAACCCTTACTCTATCATCTGCCAGCAGCCAAAGTTAAGAACTTTGCAGCTCGGAGTTTATAACTCTTGATCTTCCAGAAGCATTTCAGAAAATAATCACATTTGTGTTCCTTAACATCTAAAATAAATTTTAACAATCTGCTTCAGAAATTTAGATAATAATCATTAGGAAAACCCACAAGAACTCATCTGGTCATGACAAAACCCCCCAATCATATTAAGCTTTTGTAACTAATTATAGGTTGATTAAACATGAAGTACCTAAGCAAGATCCCACAACAGCACTGTTCCAGAAATCAAACTTATTTCAGATTTTCTATGAGACAAAGAAGGAGGGCATCAGTTTGATGACTTCTTTTTTTCCTAATAGCACACTGCCTTCAGATTTATTTTGACATTATCTCATTTTGTGGGAGCTCTTCATTTAGAACATTTACTCATCAAGAAACACTGGTATGGATGCTTCTCAGTTTCATTCTCTTCAGTAGAGAAAAACAAAAATGTTATGTCTCTTTATAAGAGAACAAGATTTCAATACAAATAATTAGTTTTTCAGTAAATTTACTTAAACAAATACAACAATAGAATGCAAAAAGTACCACAACATTATTTATTTTCAGACAGTCCTTAAAAGAAAAAGGTAAATCCATATTGGAGTATTTTATCTGTATAAGCAAGCCTGAACTTTCAGAGCTATTCTTCCCTTCAAAAAAAAAATCTTTCTGTGTCCCTTTCAGGATTTAGAGAAATAAAAACAGACAGGAAATAATTACTGAATACCACTTAAGGAGTAAGAGTAACCCATTTAAAAGAAAAAAACTTCTGAATTCCCTACATTACCACTTTCTTCCAGCACATTTCAACATTTGATACTTTTAGAAAAATACCAGTTTGGAAATAAAAATAAGAAGTTCAAGTACTTCTCCACTTGGGTAGGGGGAGGGGAGAGAACAGGGAAATCATAACCAAATATATTATGTTAAAGACTGAACCAAATTGTCAGTAACTGAAACTGACTGACATCTCACTTCATTTTGGGCAACATGACACCAACACCATGCAGCAGGTAATGCAACTATTTGCTTTTCACTTGGATATCTGCATCTACAAATACTTCTAACATTTGCATGGATGAATAAGATTATTTGGCTCAAAAAACAAATAAAACCTTTTAAAACTCCAAACAGCAGCACAGCAACAAAAAGTTTCAAGCCCAAATTTGATGATACTTTTTACAAGTCACAATTAAAACCATCCCACGTTCCTCACTGCAAACCAAGCCTGGCTATTTGTCAGGAGAAAACAGTTGTATGCATAAAACTTGAGCTTCACCTTTGAGTTGCACAAATGCATACCTCCAAATTTCTCTTTTCACACTCATTCACAGACACCCAGAGGAGTTAGATGACTCCTACACACATTCCAATTAATCTCTGTTGCCTAACACCTCCATCTCTTAAAAATTTAGCTTTTTGATATCCTGGATAAATCTGGCAGAAAAAGTAACATTTGCTGGGAACACTTAAGACATGTCTCCACAGGCAAAATAATTTATGATGTGAATTTGAGGAACACAGACTATTCCACCTCAACTTGTTTTTTGGACACACCTTTTATACTTTAAAAACTAAAATAGCTACAGGTTCTTCTGTTCAACCCATAGTTGCAAAAATAACACACACTCCATACAGGAAAAACCCTGATGCACAACAATTCAGGTTCAATAGTTATTCCATACTATGTCTTTATTTATGCAAATAACCTAAACTTTGAAAGACATTACACTTCCACGTATGTAGAATGTAGTGTAGAGCAGTCTGGCAAATTTGAAGCTGACCTGGTGTTTGCCATTTCCCTGAAAAATTCCAAAATGAGCTTCAAATGATGAAAGTAAGAGCATAAGAGTTATTTAAAAAATGATAATTTTAAATTTCACAAAATAGCTGGGTCTAATGTATGGCATCCTTATCCTGTAAAGTAGACAGTAATAAATCCACCTGCACATTATATTAGATGTTCCTTAAAAAGGAAAAAAATCACAGATACTACTTTTCCAGAAGCTTAATACACAAAACTAATTAGAAACAGTTTATCTTGGAAATAAAAAAAGGAAAAAAAAAAAACCACACCCAAAAACATGCAACTCCAAAAATTCCACCACCCTTCAGTAAAAAAGAAACCATCTCCCTCAGGCTGTGGAAGAGAACTGCAAATACTAAATAAGATCTTGGGACCTTATGTCTCCCAGTTTCAAAGCAAGCGTGAACACTAGGAATGGTTAAACTATGTTAAGAATAAAACAACATATGTCAATCTCTTCTTCCAATAATTACTGGATTTAGCTTTGTACTAAACACACTGGAAATAAATACTCACTAGAAACATGGCACAAACCAGTGGACATACAACAGGAAGAAGTCACCACAAAGGACAGAATTTACACTGTCCTGGTTATATACTGTAACACTAAAAAAGAGATTATAATAACTACTTTAATCCATTTGCCATAGTACGGTTCCCCTGGCAAATAAAGTATCTATAAAACACATCCATACGACTTCTTACAGAAGCAGCAAAATTAATTCCAGCTCTAGAATCTTTTATCTTATTAGTAAAAACTAAATCAGACTACACAACAAAAATACAAAGCTTGCCAGATCCACTCACACTAAGAAACATGGAAAGGAAACCAGCACACATTAAAAAAATTTAAAATTATATATGAGTTACAAGATTTCAGTTTCCTTCCTTTCAAATACTTTGTTTCTTTAAATTACATCTGATGGCTTTGGGATTTAAACCGAACATGCAGGCTGTGAATAGAGAACGCATGGCAGGAAAAACTGAACTAACCATGTAAAAGACAGAATGGAAAGGAGCCAGATACAACAAAAAACTGACAAGGGAAATAGGCCTGGTTCTAGATCAAAAAACAATTTAAAAATATAAAGAAACCATACCCTCCTGTAAAGATTTATTTTCAGTTCATATCTAAAAAAGCCTAGGACATGAACTGCAATTTGTACTACTTTGCTTGCATAATTACACATACAATGTTATTCCAGCAGGCGCCATATGTATACACAAAAAAATAGAACTAATAGCAAATTCTGGAGTATTCTGTAATTGTGTATCAAGGAAGTCTTTATTTGCACACAGGAAGACACCAGTTTTACTAATGAAATCATATATATCCCAATTAGAAGCTTTGGAAGTACTACATCACAATTTCAAGCAAATGACAGCACTGTGCTGATCCATTCACATCATTACACTGTTATTTTTATCCACAGCATTCAGATCACGCACAGTATCTATCTAAATGTCCAAATGGCCTTCTTACCTTAAGAGTACTACTGATTTTACCACTAGATAGGAAGCAGAGAATGCATTATAAATCATTCCAAGTCAACAGCAGTTTTCACAAATGGAGCAGAGGCACAATAAATGAAAAATCCTATGTCCAAGCTTCAGCCAGATAGCCAGAAGCTTTCTTAAATAAGAGTGTGTTCCACACTAATTTGGGGCTGAGCATTGTTTGTTTATATTTTTTCTGGACACAGCAGGGAGATTAATAGACATCCTCTCCTCTCCCAATATTTTTAAATTACAATCAATTTACAAACCTGTGGCTAAATAATTCACTATATATTTTAAAATTTCTTATTTTTTAGTATTTTTAAGAGAAGCTTAATTTGTCCATTTTATATGCAAATTATATCTTTCACTCTTCTTGTTTATAGTTGCCTCTGCTCAAGTTCACCAGCGTTAATTAACCTCTTAATTCAGAACCAAGTCCACAGTCTGACCCATCTTAGTGGAAATCTTAGGTGTACAATTGAACTGCCTGCTACTACCAGTTAGAGAAAGCAGCATGTTTTAGAAAACTTCCCTGTTTCTTGCTTGGAGCTCAGTAGAACCATCCCTCAATAAATTTTATTTTTAGTTTCACCTCATCCGTAAATAGACCTACACAGCATCATCCCAAAGTCTTTAACTGATCTCTGTGAGAACAGATAGGATACCTACTTAGTAATTCTGTACATTGTTCTTCTTTTAATCTTTAGCTCAACAAAACCCTTGGGCATATACTCAGAGCTAAAAAACAAACTTGAGCATTTGACTAACTTGTAACAAGGGTTGTCATCATTCCCCTGCAAAGCACCCCTCTCTTTTCTCCATACAATTTATACAAGATTTTGCTAGTTCGGGTATATTTTGTACAAGATTTTAGTTTGCCTCATTATTCTCCTCGCAGACATAGCTACTTTAACTAAAATTATTCCTTAAACTATGTCAGTGTAAGAGTAACTCATCCATTTAAAGACTGACTTAGCCACTCCAGAACAGTTGTACAAGTCATATACTTAGGTGTTAAATGTGTAGATACATTTATAGATAGATGCATTTACAGATGCTGTCTTCAATCAGACACCACTTCAACAGGCCCAGCACAGCTCTCCATGGACTTCGCTGACGGAAGGAACAGAAGGTTGGAAGCAGCTTCAACATTAAAATAAACCTCCTGTTACTGTCCTACAGCTTCTGTTAACAGTGGTCTTGTTTGTTAATGTGTTACGCAAATGCCTCTCAAATCATTAAGAATTGTATTTACAGTATGCAGCCCATTTCCTTCACTCTTTAAAAAATCTGGTAAAGTGAATTTTGTTTGGATAAGTAATACTGTCAAAATTACTTTATGGACTCAGTGAACTTCCTTGCCTAGCAAAGGCCAGGTTCTGCTCCTGAAATATTCAGCATCCCTGCTGGGGAAAACGTTATTCCCCCTAAAGTTTCACAGATACTTTTCTGCAAGACAGCTAAGATCCATCTGAAAGTACTAACAGTAGGATTACAGAACTTCCAGATTACAGCCAACACTAAAGTTTTTCCAGAGCACTTTTGCTCAAACACAACGTAAAGCAGACATTTATAAAATGTGCTTCTGTCAGTATTGCAGCCATTTTTAAAAATAACTCTCACTGTTCAATCACATGAATATAGAACCATCCTCTAAAATTGTTCTTCAGTTTTAACATTACAGCTGTGAACTTATTAAAACACATCCATGATCTATACAGCTAAGGAAGCTGAAGTGTCTCGTGAATGCTGACAGAACATTTCTTTTGACTAACTGCAAGAGGAATTTCAGAGAGCACCAACTTTCCTGGGAGCACTGTTGGCCTGCACTGGATTCTAGGTGTAGCTTATTCTGACATAAGCTGCTTTACAGAAAGGGGCTTGCACCCTCTCTATATCTAATACAGCTCGTGCATTCAATAATGCACTACAAAAATTCCCTTCTCCCTAAGGCAAAGTTTCTTTACAGGTAATAAGTAGCACAGGAATATTTACATTTCACCTATGAAGGTTGCAATGTTACAAAACGAAAAAAAACGAGTTTGAAAGCATGTCTTCAAAGAATTCACCGTATTTCAGCTTGTTGGCAATTTTAGCAAGAAAGGAAAAAAACACAGCAGGGGGGGGAAAAAAGCTGAGTTTGAATTTCAAGTCTCTGGCCTAACTTCACACATCACCATTTGAGTTCATTTTAAACTGAGCAGTGGCATTATATGACTTTTTGAAGTTGCAGATTTCCAGTGTCTGCCACTTTTCAGTGTAAAATTACATATTTTAAAAAATCTATGAAAGAACATGGAAGTTTTTCCCAATTTTTCTCCTAAATTAAAGTCCTGAATCCTTCCAAAGTTCCAGACGAAAATAGCAGTTCACATCTCATGGAACATTATACTGTCACAGACTTCTCCACAGGTTGTTTAACTTTAATTGTTACTTACATTTCTCATGGAGGTGGAGGAAGGAAAAAAACATTTTTCCTTTTTTTCTTTTATTTTCCTTGCAGAGGAAACTCCAGAACAAGAAGTGTCATGGTTTTTATCCAGTACTTTGTAAAGTACTAGCTCTTTAAAACATTTGACACATCACAGAAAATTTTTGGGTCACATCTAAAATACTGGGAGCGTGCTTTCTGAAAGACTTTGTAGCTTTCAAATATTCACATTTTAATAACCACTAGTGAGAGTAGTTATAGCACACTATGTACAAGTAATACTCACCCTTCTGCAGATGCTTTATTGTTACCACAAATAAACATTCCCGGACTCTCAATTTGATATAGACACTGGGGACAAACAAAGAACGACCTTTAAATTTCTATAAATTGCACAAAGAATCTGAATGTGCCAACCCCTAAAAAAATTATTAACCTATCTACGAGAAAAATCCCCACTCAGATGTGAAGATTACACTCAATGTGCTGGTAAAAACTCTTCTCTAATATCTGTATTAGTAAGAACCAAACTTCACAACAGCTGAAACTAGAGTTGCTAGACTTAAGCAAAGACAAACCCATCCTGCTAGAATTATATTACCTTCTCCAAACTGTTAAATGCTTCACATCAGAGAGAACAAGAATGTGAACTTCCAGCTTTAAAAATGCAAAAAACTTTTCTCCTGCTCCAATAAAATCAGTGTGGTGCCTTGTAAGTTAGAAATAAGCATCTCGAGTATTGTACAAGTTTGTTATCCCATCTGTGCACGCACGGCTTTTCTTTTGTGTATGAATAACAATTTTGGAGTCACCACGAAGACTCGGTAATGTTAAATACATGTGCATAATGCCACAACACACCGATTTCTTTATCCAGCCACATATTTGTTGCTCACGGACGGCTCAGCCCAGTACTCCCCTTCGCACCTCCCGAGACACCCTAGCTTTAAACAGTGCTCCGTACCGACGGAGCTCGGCGATATTAGACACAAAACCCCAGATTTTTCAGCTATTTATGAACTTTCTTGCGGCGCTCTGGAAAATCGGGATCGCACGGCGTCTTCCACGATTAGGAAGTTCGCCGTAGCGGCCGCCGGACTGAGTTCCCCCCCGGCCCCTGCTGAGCTCGCTCCCCGAGAGCGTGGAGCGCCCCAAAGCCGGGGCGGGAGCCCCCAGCCCAGCCCCGCCGTCCCGCTGGCGGGCGGGCGGCCCGGGGCGCGCTCAGCCTCCCCGCCCGGTTCGCCCCGGCTTCCGGGAGCCCGGGCGGACCTGTCCCAGCCTCCCGGGAGGAGAGGGAGAGCGGCGCGCCGCGCTGCCCACGGCGGGCACACGGATTTCCCCTGCCCGGCGTGCGCCGGGCTCACACACGCACACGCCTCCGTCTGCCCGCGCCGGAGCCGCCGCCGCGTGCCGCCGGCTGGAGCGGAGAGGAGGGGAAGGGAAGCGCCGGCTCTGCCCCCCGTTCTGCCTCTCGCCCCCCGCCCTTCGGAGGAGTGTCGGCGAGCTCGCCCCCAGCGCGGGTCTGCGCCCCGCCGGGCGGGGATCGGAGCCGCCGGCCGGGCTGGACGGAGCCAAGTTAGACAAAGGGCACTCCAGACTCCAT
>VXBU01004718.1:146811-176829 GCA_013400315.1 Bombycilla garrulus | reverse complement strand
AGGGAGGGGACACGGCAGGGAGGCGGGCGAGAGGATTGGCGGGCACCGGGAGGGGCCGCGCTCCCGCTCGGCGCCGCTGCCGAGTTTGAATCGGTCCGAGAGCGGGAGAGGCGTAACGGCCCTAACGGTCCCGCGGGGCGGGAATGCCCGCAGCGGGCCCCGCGTCCCCGCCGCCGCTCCGCCTGTTGCTCCCCCGGCGCGGAAGCGCAGCAGCTGGAGGTCACTCCGGCCTTTCTACGTCTTCGGGAGGGAAAAATAAAATTGCCGAGATAAGTTTTCCTGGCGGGCACTTAGCCCTTCCCCTGTGGCCGCATCCCTTTTCGATGCGTCCCGCGTCGAGTGCTACTTCCGAGATGCACCGGAGCGGTCGCCGTATCCTCGCTTCCCTAAGTCCCGTCACCCTTCCTTACCAAATACCAGCTCCTCTCTTCCTTGTGGCTACCTCAGAGCATCTTCAGGGGCAGAAACGAACAGCGGCCACCGTAAGGGGGTCCTGACCGGTAAAAGTCTCTCGCGGAGGAACTAAATCACAAACGCGCTCTCACTGCCAAATCATTCCGTGGGCTTGCGTGTCAGTTCTGCGAGCGTGGTTCACACATCTGACGCGTAAGGAAAACGAGGATGTATCAGCCTCGGGGGATGGGGACGGCCCACGCCCGCGAGGCAGCCCCGCCGCTCCCCGACGGATGTCTCGGCCGGCTGAGTCACTTTGCAGCGCTGCTGCCTCGTGTCCTCCTGTTTGACCTTTGCTTGCCCAAACTTTACCGCCACCAGCCCTCCTTTTGTGCATCGCACCGGCGGCTTCCTCTCCCTCGCTGCTCCGCGTCCAGCGCGGTTTCCCGCTGTCGTGGGGGGATGTCATAAATCGCGGCAGCAAAGCGCTCGCTCCACGTTAGGCTCGCATCCTGTTCCTTGCTACGTGCTGTCTCCAGCCTCTAAGGTTGCTATCGTTTTCTCTCGTTTCTAATCCACGAGCCGTGCTCATTAATCTTGTCATTAAGCCGAGGCTGTATTTAAACCTTGAGGATTCGTGCACCTTTACTCTGCTGTCGTCCTGCTCTCTGGTCGCTCCAGCCTTTCAGCAGGGGAAAAATAAAATTGCCAAGATAAGTTTTCTAATGGTACTCAGCACCTCCCTTTCCCATTCATCCCACATCGAGTGCCACTTCCGATGTGCACTGGAGCAATCAACACATCCTTGATTCCATCATCCTTCCTCACCAAACATCAGCTCCCCTCTTCCGTGGGAATACCTTAGTGTTTCTTCAGGGTCAAAGCTCATAAAATGAGCAGCGGCCACTGTAATGAGGTCCTGAGTGATGAAAGCCTCTTGCGGGGGAAATAAATCACAAATGCACCTTCATCCCCAAATAATGCTGTTGGCTTATGTGTCAAGTGAGGCTCGGTGTTCTACTTAAAGGTGATGTGCTTGTGTGGTTTTAAACTCTCTTTCTATGTGTAAACACTTAAAATTTCCAGATATTAAACTTGGAGTCAGGTCTTAAATGTGGGCATTCCTACACTGTATGTTCTTGGTTTACCTCATGGCCTTGAAAAGGGATTTCTAATAGTAGCACTTTTTTTTTTTTTAATCTGGGGTTTCATGAGTTATGAGCAAAAAAACATGCAGCAGAAATTATTTCCTGTTACAGTTACATTTCTTATCATGGTAGATAGCTATAACCTTCCTCTGATTAGAGTGGAGTGGCTGACAATTGGGAAGATTATCTTTAAAATATTACATTTGAAAAATATTAGTCATTTCTGGAAATTCAGCTATTTTGAATCTATTCTGCCCCAAGATGGCTGCCACCACCAAAATGGCTACCTAGTCCCTTCACAATTTAGGTTTTGTAGTTTATATTTATCCTTCAAGTTGCACTTCATGACATCTGGTTTTGGTCAAGAAGAAAAATAGCAATTGCTAGATAAGGGTGAGGCAACTTAATGTAACAGGTACATTCAGCCACAATGTGGAAAGATCTACATTGTAGAACCTACCCTTCCAACTAGACCTCAACACTGATCACGTCCTTTTCCTCTCTTGCACAGAAGATTATTCATCTGCTATACCTGAAACTGATGCTTACTTGAACTAAGTTACTCTTTCTCCTTTACACTGTAGCAAAACAACCTCTCCTGCAAGGCTCCATTCGAGGCTCTTAAAGGGATGAACTCTTGTCCAGAAACTCCATGAGGTGCTGATTTTCTGATCCGTAGTTCAGGCTGACTCAAACATCCTGGAGAATTTTAGTAACTCTTTGATTCTCTACACAGGAGTTTAATGTTGCAACTACCTCCATAAAGACTTTCTGTTTTCACAGAGTAAACCACCCAAGCGGTTTTCTGTTTCTGCTGTCTTTCTGTGATTAAAGAGCAACTGTTTGAACAAGGATCTGTGTTACACAGAGACATTCAGATTGGATCTTTAGGCAAAAAATAATGCAACAATGTTTGAAATAATTACAAAACCTGGTATTTTGAGGAGTCCTTCTCAAAGGAGTGAATTCTGGTGGCAGCATGGAACAGGGCTTTTAAGAAAAGTGGCTAACATTGAAGAAATACTTGTGTTACATGAAAATGAAATAAAATCAGGCTCAAGAAAAAAGTATCAGTTTTAGATCCTTTTGGAACTGTTGAAAGCATTTGCCCTTTTTTATAACTAACACACTGTAGAAGAGCTTTTTCCATGTTCCCAATACATGAATGTTACACATATGTTCATAGTGTATGTATGACTAAAATAGTAGAAAAAGGATTTGTCAGTGCTAGATCACCAGCATCAATTAGGCATAAAAATAATTGTTTGACAGCATCAGAGGATGCTCCTAACTGCGACTGCTTCCATGGGGGGATAGTTATGTGCCTCTTTTCACCCTTTAAAGAGTGGCATTTGCATCCAGGAAAAAGGAGGTATGAACAATATTTTGCCACAAAGCAAAATTAACAGTTAAATGGTTTATTTTAGGTATTTTTAACATCTCAAATAAGGTGGTATTCCCAAAGCATAGGTTGTCATTTATGCACTATTATCCTAAGATTTCCTTGTAGACAGAATCATATTTTCCATCTGGCTGGGGGGAACCAAGCAAGACCTGTCTGAGAACTACCTTGGCCTGGAATAAGAAGAGGTGTTGGCAAGTTTTCCCCTTGCCTTGTTTCGTTCAGGAGAGGCACAAGGAGGCTGCCCCCAGCACCAGCAGCCCGGAGCAGACACGCCGGTAGCTGCATCTGTAATTCTTGTAGATGAGCTGGTGACTTGCTGATGGCAGCGTCGCTTTCCTTTGTGTTCGGAACGGCAGCGTAACAAAGCTGTGCGCGGCTTTGGGGTGGGTCTCCTCCGGAGCGCATGCTGGGGGGCTCCACGGATCGGTCACAGCCTCCAGAGGTTCAACCTGCTCGTGTTTGAGCTCCCCTGCTCGCTGGAGGGGAGGGAAGGGGCACGCACACCCTGTCCTGGTTACACCTACCCCTACAATAAAGCCGGTAGCACCGCAAGTAATGCTTCATCCAGCAGAACGTTTAGGAGCATGATCTTTGTTTCTTTGTGTTTTGAGCTTTTAAAATATATCTTATTTATTCAAGAAGTGCCATCCATACATTAATCATTCATTGCCTAACCCTGTACTTCTCCCGAGACCCCAGGTTTTGTGTGTCTGAAATTCTACATTTTGGGCCATGTGAATTTGATGAGATTTTAAAAAATGTTTACATATATGGAAATGTAAGTGCAATCTAAAATCTAAAGTAAGTACAGTATAAATCTATAATAACATGTATCTCTTATGCACAGCAATGATTACCCAGAAATCAGCGTATACACTACCCTTTTTTAGGTTTTGGCCTCTTGTAACATTATTATAAAAAAGCAGGGAGTTTGTGTTCTCTTTTAACAGACAATTATTAATGACTATGTTTTGTAACTAGCCACTTTGAGATCAACCATATTTTCAAATATTTTGCATTAATATCTTACTGGTATTTATGGTCCAATTTCCCTGAAAGAAAAGCAACCTTATGAATTGTTTTGCACATCCTTTCTGACCTCTTTTTTCCCCCATGTGCCATATGCTTCTCTGCAGAATTGAATTTAATAACTGGAAAATAGGCTAACGTAACTTTGGGTATGGTGCTCATTAGGCTAAATGAGGGGGAGACGAGCCACTGCAAGATATAACATATACAACAGTGTCTGTCAGACCTGCCATGTCTCAGGAATGGTGCTTGAGTGTCCTGCACTGTCTTTCCTGACTTCCCTCACACTCAAAAGTAGGGTGCTGTGGCCTGAAGGCACAGGGCCTGGGGCTTGGAAAGGACAGCAGCACAGGCCTACCACCAAAGGCATGCCCCCAAAAGCACCACACCATGCTCTAAGGGTTCTTGCTAGCAGAAGTTACTCCTGCTGTGGACTCTTTGCCTGCTGTGCTACTAAAGGAGTGGCTGCCAATTCACTTGTCACAGGAGCCGGTACCTGGAAAGTCACCCAACCAAAGGAGATGTTCTCAGTCTAAGTGCAAAACCTGTTCAGTGACAAGTGTGGGCATATTGTCTAACAGTGACGATTAAACAGACTGCATGCATGGAAAAAAAGATGTAACATAGAGCACGTTGCTAAACATAGCCAGGATTTGATGCAGTGGTGTTTCAGGAAAATGCACAGATTTCTGTACCATTTAGGGGGTGCCTGTGTCCAATGCTGTGGATGGTAACACATGCAGCTGGTTCTTATCTCTGCAAATGCATCAGTCACACACACACACACCTCACACACATCCCCAAGTAACAGAAAACTGTCTGACCTTTCACTGAGTGTTTGCCTAAGGTGTCATGATAAAGGTATGATACATAATTGATACTGGATGTAAGTGTTTTCAGTATGCTGGGCCACCTCAGCTCTATCATACTGTGTTCAAGGAGGTTTCGCAGGGGATGCAAGACAAAGGTGAGAGCAAGAGTGATGCAAACAACTGACACAAACCATGGTTCTATATTAAATGCAGGACAGTATCCTTTTGGCTAAAGAGAAAATTTGCTGAAAAGAAAGCTCCAGGGTTGTTTTTATATAACAACTTAAGCAGCATAAGTGATTTCCCATTAACTTTCCTTAACACACAGAGATGAAGCTTATTGCACGTGATCAACCATTTCAGTTTGTGAAAGGGATAAATTGACTTTCCCTGCCTTCAACTGGAAATGGGCTTCTCTTTAAGACTATCTATAGGACAGTCTTTCGCCTTAAGTAATCTACTTCAGATTATTTTGTGGTCACAGAAACTGCTTGTTTGAGAAAAATGCTTTCTCTTCCTTTACTTCTTGCATTTTACTTTTCTTTTTATTCCTTACCTGACCTGCATTTACTCTCATATTGAAACCACTTAAAGGCCTAAATGGTATAATATCACAAAATTGCCACAAAGACATATGCCTGAGAACTTAAATTGCAAAGCTCTGGTCCCACTTCCAGGTGGTTTTGGCAGTGTAGCTGTATGATACTGCTGAGTGTGCCACTCACAGGGGAGAATTTTGCTGCAAATTTAAAGGTTCAAGTGGGTATTCAATAAGTGTTGATGGATGATGGTCTCCCATCAGGCCAAATCAAAGATTAAAAGCCTGAGCTCTATTTGAATATTATGTTTCTGATATTTTGAAGTTCTCCAGAGGCGCTGGCTAAATTACGCTAGCAGATGGACAGAATTCACTGGGTAGAATCAAATCATCATGTTTGGCTGCAGAAGGTACTGCTTCTGACAGCCACGTGCAACATCCATGTAGTGATAAGTCAGACTGTTGGCAAAAGCAAATGCAGTTGTGAAATCTCTTTTCTCTGTTCATCATTTGACCTCCAAAGGATTACCTCCAAATGTAACCACCCTTCCATCTCTGTGTGATTTTGCCATTCATATGCCTCTTGTTTTAGCATCATTTACACCTCCTCGTTTTCTCTTTGATATTTATGTTGTGTCTACTTCCTTCTTTCTAAAGGTACTGTCCTGTCCTGTTCTGTCCTAGAATTACATCATCCTGACATCTAAAACAGTAGGAGGTGTTTGCACTTAAGGCAACCCTACATGCCTGTTTTGAAATAATGCATATTATGTTACAGATATGCACATGAGATCTGACATATTCAAGGTTAGTAAAGTCATAAATGTAAAAATGAAAATGATGTGTATCAACATAGACTTGATGAAACTAAACGAAAAACTGAATGCCTTTATGGGAGAAGACTAGGAATATCTATAGTTTGAAAGTGGATTTGATAAACTGTTAAATCTAGCCAGGACTGGTAAATTATATCATCAAAAATCAGTACAAGAAGATGTATGGTAGTAACTTTACAGTGAAAGTAAAAAGATAATGATATTCATCCACCCATTACATAAACTAATGCAAGTCATGAAAATAAAATGTTCACAAAAGTTTATGGGGATGTACAAAGTACAAAATATCTATCACATTTGCACCCCGGGCTTTTTCTTTTCCAGGCTTAGCGCTCAATAAAAACATCCACAAATCAGTGCAAATTTAGAAAAGGGATTACCCTTTCACTATTGTGACATTGTGTCAGTGAGTTTACATCACTTGAGTTTACTTGAGGTATAAGGAGTTTCAGTTATTTCTAATTATTTTTTTCCAAATATGCAGTTCTTTGTAATAAACACATCTCTGAAGATCAAAATGGTAAAAAAATGTATACTTTGCTGCTGCTCTGAGAAAGCTGTTACTGGGAAAATATTCTATTTCTAAAATCAGAAGATGATAAGCTTTTCATGCTCTATGACCATGCTTTATGAAAGGATCACCATTGCAGTGATTTATGTTTTTTATGAATACAGACAGACCTGTACATTAAACTCTGCCATGCAGTGATGCAAGACTTGGTCATGAGACTGACAGACATTTTAGGTGTCAGCTGAATATGCTGGTCAGATATCTAATGGAAAGAATGACCAATTTGAGTTTGTATCCACCTTGTATCATAGAATAAGAAAGATCATTGGTTTACCAATTTAAAAATGTTACATATCACTTTCCTCTCTAAAGCCTTCATGATGGGTATGAAACATACAATTAAGAGAAATTAAGGAAACTGAACCTTAGCCAAGAAAATTATGAAGTAACTGAGTGTCTATGCAGAGTGATGCTGGGAAATGTTTTCTTGAAGGATAGATGGCTGACAACGACGTAAGTGTTGAAACCTTTTCTATAATTTACATTTAAGAAGTCAGATTTTGGTCTCAATAGTGCTTAAATAATACTGAGGACAGGAACTCATATTTTGCTTTCAAAGAAAGGGAGTTAAGAGGAGAAAAAGAGAAAGCTAGGCAAGGCCTGTGCTGTACTAGATTTCTACTTAAGATCTTAAAATACTCCAAATCACATTGAAGGATTGCTTCATGAAGTTTAGTATCTGTCAGACTGAGGGTGTAATTCTGATTTTCTCAATCTATGTGGGCCTTAAGTGAATTTTAATTGGCATTACTCACTGGGAAAGTGAGATGAGACTCTAAGGCTGTAAGTATGAAGGACTGAGTCAACCAAGTGAGTGAAACAGTGACTAACTAATTAAGTGAATGAGTGAGCACGGCATTGTTTGCTTTTGTGATCGTTTCTATGCATGAGTGAATGGCAGGGCTATTACATGTGTGTGAATGAGTGGGGTCAGGGTTGCTGAACAATCCATACATTTGTGTGGTCTTCCCATCCCTTGATTAGACTAATGAGCCGAGTGCTTGGAATATTAATGCATGTAGACTAGAGCTAAACTTGTTATGTAGCTGGGAGACAAATTAAAGAAAAATATAATCTATAGCCTGTCAAAGTCTGTTTTCATTTTCATACATGTAACTCTGGATTGGGTAATCAGCTGCTCCCTGGCAGGTTGTATCCAGCTCATCGGCACCAGGGAGCTGAATGCTCCGCTATTGCTTCTTCCTGGATGATTGTTGTAAGTGACATTATCAAATCTGTTTGTAGTTTATTGCAAATCTAATTGTGTCGTATAAACTGAAGCATTATCTGACAATGAAATGATTTTCTGTCTTATTACACTTTCATAAAAGAACAGATTTGGCTATCCTTATGTCAACTATTTTGCTTCCAAAGTAGTTAACAAGGCTAGCAATAATTTTGGCACCCAAAAAGCTTATTCCTTCAAATAGCACAAACAGAAGCAGAATAAAACCTTGTTCTATTATGTCATATATAAATCATGTTCTGTTGTCACTTTTCATTCAATAGTTGCATGCAATTAAGAGAACAGGAGTCAACACTATGTTGAAATTCAATCAAATCATAGGTGTGATGCAGGGATATAAATAAATGGTCTAAAATTTTGAAAAACTTGGAGTTTTTTGCCTGTATAGCTTTTTTTTCTTCCTGAAGACTTGCTTATCTTTCCATTTTTCTCAAAAAAAAAAAAAATAAAAAAGAATTTGAAAAAAGAAGTAAAGAAGAAAATGTAAATTCCAGTAGTAGAAAAGGTCAAAGAAATTATATCAAGCACTAGCCATTACCAGCATTTCAACAAATCTGATGTCTTGACCTGAGTTGGAGAATGCTTTTAATTTTTGTAAATTATTTTGAATTTGAAAGTGAAGTTTATGGGAAACATATGTACATTACATAATTAATCCTACAGTTTTTTCAGGCTCTTTCTTGCATGTTGTCTGATTGTTCCAGTACAAGATATTTCCTGATCCTAAGCCAATTTCTGCCCTCTCATCTGCACTACACTCTGTCAGAATGTATCAGTAAATTGAGCAGCTGGCAGTATTTTTTATACACGTTATGATCTGACAACATTTTGCCATTCCTTAAAAAGCACGAATCCTTTGCTTTTTGCATCCTCCAGGTTTGGATGGCAGTCCTCCAGAGAAGGACATGTTTTGGCAAACAAAGTGATTAAGCAAAATGCTGATGTTCTGCTTATGCTGCCATCTTTTCCAAGTTTATTTGGTCTTGAATTGAATGCCTTAGACTACGTGGCTAGCTTTACAGACAGTAACAGTCTTAGGATTCTTGTGGGTTTTCCTAGCCAAAAGAGCTATCTGACTTTACAGGCAAAATTGTCACTGATTTGTGTTCAAGCCCAATGCCAAAGGTAAAAATTTGTGACTTATGCTCACATGAGTATGTCCCAGTAACCCAGGCAGTGGTAAAATTAGGGTAGGATTTCATTCAGGTCTCATGACAAAAGTGATCAAACTCAGAAAAGAACCAAAGGTTAAAATTATTCAAGAAGTTTCAAATGACAAAACTGTTTTATAGAAAACAGCAAATTATCAGTCTATGTTTTAAACTGATGGTTAAAATGTTTTAATATTCTTCTTCAATCAAAACATGTATTCTTATCTAAGGCTACTGTTAGCACCCACTTAATTAAGAACTGAAAATTGGCTGATGTTCTTCTGAGACTCTGGGTCTCCTTCTACAAATTCCTAACAGTGCTGCTGAATAGAGAAGGCTGAACAACATTTCTGTGAAATGTACTGTGTTTCAAAGAACAGGGTTTATAGGTTATTTCAGTCTAGTTTTTCAGTTTATGATTAACTCCTGGGAATTTGAAGTGTGAGGAATAGATGGTCCAGGGAACAGATGTGACTTACTCTTCCTTTAGTTTACTCTGTGGTTTTCTTGCAACTACATTTGCAGGTGCTAATTCTCACATTTTCAGAATAAGGATGGGATTAATGAATGTTTATAAAGTGCTTTTCATGCCAAGAGAAAAGGAGGCTTTAGATCTCAGGATATGATTGTTAGAATGGTAGCTTACTTGTGAAACATTTCAATTCTTTTCAAAGTACATTCCATATTGGAGGATTTGAATGCAATATTGAAATTGGAAGATAAGTAAGAGTTAAATGATGCCATATTTATTTTGGATGGCCAAATACGTGGAGATAGAAACCTTGCCCACAGCTAGATCAACTTTTCAGATAAGAAAGTGCAATGTTACACCGCAGAGCAAGCAAATGCTTGTCTGCATGTAATTCTTGCAGATCTTCAAAAGGTTGCATTTGGCCTGTGGCTTGACGTCTACCATGGATCATGGAGGTTAACTGAAGAGCATTTGCTTCATGAAGTTATGTCATGGTCTAACCTCAGCCAGCATCTAAATACCACACATCCACTCACTGCCTTTCTGGAGGGATGGGGAGGAGAATTGGAAAAAAAAAAGACTAATACCATCGGTTGATAAAAATTAAAGAATTGAAAAAAAAGCTGATAATAATGGTGATGATGATAGTAATAATAATGTAGTAATGAAAAGGAGAGAGCAGGAGAGAGTGAGGAATAAAACCCAAGAGAACCAAATTATGCACAATAGATTTGCTCACCCTCTCTTGATTGATGCCTAGCTCATGTCCAGCAGTGATCAATGGCTCCCCATGTTTGAAGGCCCCACCACCCATTGCTGTGTTTCATCTTTAACAGTCCAGTGTATCAGTAGATTTTCTTGGAGGCTGGTGCATTATAGGGGATGTGATATAGCTGGTCCATGCCCTGTTCTTTAGCCCAGGTCTCCCCTGAAATTCTTTCAGAAATGAGTCCCGTTGTCTTGCTTTTTTTTCTGGAGTATCATGTCAGCATAAGCCTTGCTTTTCAAGGCCCAGGCCAGTGTTCTGGGTGGTGGCTTGGGACACAGGATCTGTGTCTGGCCATCCAGTGCTGCTTTCACCACTCTGAGCACAAGGCCCTGCTGGGTTGGTGGGAGATTGTTATGGCCAACTGGCCTGGCCCCCACTGCGTTTGTACTGCAGACACCACACCAGCTTGTCCTGCTTGATTGCAGCTCATGTTTCACATTCATGGATAACTTTTGTGAGAGTGTCCATGGATATGTTCCACCCTTTGGTCATGAGCCCACCTGTGGGTTACACCCCTTCCTTTATGGCCCAACGTGTCATAGGCCCACTGAGCTCAAAATAGCTCACACTTACATTGCCAATCCAGATCTACCTGAGATACTTTAATCTTAGCAGCCTGATTCATCTGCTGGTTATTCTGACTTCCTTCGGTGACCCAACTCTTGGATACTTGAGCATTTGCATGATGTATTTTCAAACCCAGGTTCTCCACTCAGGCACCGGTATCTTGCCACAGCAGTGTCAATGCCCTGACAGCAGTGCTGCCAGTTATTCTGCTTCCATCACTGCAACCACTCCCACAGGGCATTTGCCAATATCCATGAGTCAGTGTAGACATAAAATGCTGGCCATTTCTCTCATTCAGCAATGTCTAAAGCCATCTGGACAGCTTTCACCTCTGCAAACCTTCTCCTTCAGCAGTTTTTGTGACTTGTCGTAGGGAACTCCCTACAACTGCTTTCCATCTCTGATGCTTCCCTACAGTATGACAGGACCCATCAGTAAACAGGGCATTTTGCTTCTCTCTTTCTGATAATTTATTATGCAGTGGGGCCTCTTCAGCACATGTTACTTCCTCCTCTGGTGACAAGCTATCAGACTGCACTGTTTCATAAACTAAACTAATAGATAAATCAAAATTCAGAATGATTAATTCTGTATTTTATATTTGGCCTTATAATATTGCCTGCACAAAAGGAGAACCTCATGAATGCTTTTGCGCATGAGGTCACTAAAGATTATGGACTACCATCTGGAAGTGCTGCACTTTTCCACCTTCTTAGCCCATACTTCATGCAGCCTATTCAGAATTCTCCTCGTGCTCCCTCAGAGCATGGAAGTTGAATGCGTAGGCTTTGCACATCACATACTCTCTCACAGTCCCACTTTCACAAAGTGCCTCTCACAGGTCAAGAAGTGCACATCACTGTGAAGATAGAGAGGATCAATAATAAAGAGCTGCTGTCATTTGACAGCTGCTCATTGACACATATTATGAGTATCCAAATTTATTTCACCAGCTTTTGCTGCCATTCTCTGTGTATAGACTCAAGGGACAAGAAAACTGCTACAGAAGCTGCATCATTAAAACCTGTTTGTACAATGCTGCAGGAATGTCCAGTGCAAACAGCTTCAGATTCATGGTTTTTTTGCCTGTTCTCAGAGCTGCAGCTCAATAATTTATAGTACGTACAGTGTTTTCCTGAGAAACTGAATGAAGGCAGGTAAAGAGAAACTTTATTAATCCTGGGATTCAAGCTGTATCCAAAGGACACTGGCAGTTCAGAGGGCTTTTCTAAACTGCACACCTGAGAAACACTTATCCCTGTGTGCCTTACCCAGCACACAGAGAATACCACATCAAAAGCACCAAATCAGCTTCATTAAACTGCATAAACAGAAGGCTTTGTGTTTTTATTTGCTTTCCTTCTTATTTAAAAAAAATCAAACTTAGGAAATTGCATGCAAAAATAAATAAATGGAGCCCTACATTCATACACACTTACAGTTACCTAGTTAAAATGTAAGAAGTCAGGAAATGCAAAAGTTAAGTTTCTTATGTCAGCAATGCTGCACTGAATGGAGCAGTTTTCTCCTCTTGTTTTCCTTGTCATATTTACTCAAGATTGTGGCCCCTCTCAAATTGCAGAAACTTCACAGTTTTTGAGAAAAAGATAGTAACCCCTGGATCAAACCGAGTAGACTGCCCACACTTGTTTGGAAAAATGTGATTAAGCCTTTACTTGATAATAAAATAAAGCTAAAATAAAATTAACCGAATACATTAATTGCTATACTTCTGCTGTTTAATATATGCTGTAAAATAAACCAGATGGACGTTGTGACCAAATTAATATTGTTGTAGAAGCTTGATATTTGCATTTTGTGGTTGCTAACATCCTGCATTAGGGAATTAGAGAACAATTCGTGATGTCAACTTTGGGTTTTTTAGTAATCTTCTACTCATTAGCCCAAAGTGAACAACATCCAGAAAGTTACTAACAGAGGAATTCCAGCACCTCTCTGCTGAAGGAGCTTCAAAATATATATCCTTCTAAGGACTGCTGAAATAGCTTTATTAATTAGCATGTTCTTCATTTTAAAATGTATTGTATCTAGCAATTTACTATCTGAACAACTTTTCAAACACATATACAGTAATGTATAAATAAATGTTTGAGGCCTGAGTTAACTGGTAAACAATTTTTCTGAAGCATATTTATAATATAATCGATCACCAATATTTTACAATGCCAAATACAGAAACAATTTCAACTGGTTTAGTCCAGTGTATATTGCGCATTTATAAGAAGTTACTGGGGAGGGAGGATGACCCCTGGGGGAGTATGGTCCCTGGTTTGGTTTAATTTTTTTAAGGGAGGAAACATTTGAACCTTTACTATTTACTATTATTTTGAATTTGATAGTGGATATTTCATTTGACTGAAAGGACCTATAGAAATAGCGTGTACAAAAATCCTGAATTATATTAGGATAAACACTGCTCTGCTGATCCCAAAACTTACTTACAGTCCTGTCTTCTAGCTGAAATCAAGCCTGCCAAGAATCATATAATTTTGATCTGTTCAGAAGAAAAAGTTATATGTTAGAGCTGGATTTGCAACCTAGCTTGCAAATAAGCCTACATTGAAAATGTGAATGTTTCAAATTAACAGCGAGTCCCAAGCTTCTTGTGTAAGTCTGCTGTGAGTGCTGAGTAAAGAAAAATGCAGCTTCCAGAAGCAAGTGGGGACCTTGAGTAGCTGTTATTTGGCCATCCAGTATTCATTGCCATAACCAATGGCAGTAAAAATGTTTATGAACCCTGATCATTTCCCATGGGATTGGTAACATCAGAATTTGTACAAGCACACTTTATCTTCCATTTATGCATGATACTACAGTTTGTAAAGTTTTAATTAACTGTATATTTCAAAACATGATATGTGTGTAAAGGAGTCAGTTCCTTTTTGTAATGCATGTAAGTTATGGAATACACCAATTTACCAACAGCAGTATTTTTTTTTCTGTTTCATTCCATAAATCTGATCTTTTTAATCTTATCTTCCCAGAGGAAGAACATCTAGAATTTCCATTTATTGAAAGAAAGGAAAACTAATGCCCATACTCTTGCTATCCACAGAATAGCAGAAGGAGGGATCAGAAGAGGATTTAGTTCCAGTTATCGAGTAGCCGAAATTTAGATTGTATCATCAGTAGAGGCTGCTTTGGTGGGTTGAAAAATGCTCACTTAGTCCCAGTGCCATAAAAAATCAATAATATACATACAATATCAAACATGAGTGTAAAAGTGGATAGTTAGGTGTAATTGAAAAATTATAGAGGGCCATGTTGTGACTTCTTTATGAACCATCTGCCACATTAGACATATGTAATATATGCAATATAAAGATAGTGTAGGCCTGCAGAAAGTAGTCTGCAGTTTTACAGGATATTTTTCCATTTTTCAGTGATATTAAAAAGCTGTTTGTCATGAGTGAAAACCAGGGAGGAAAGAGACCATCTGCCCTGCAAAATTTGACTCAAGACAAATTGTGTTTGGTTGGCTTTATTTTTTTTCCTCTCTATATGTCAAAAAAGCATAAACAATATTTTTTTTTCCTAGTGCTGCAGCCTTTTGACAGAGGCTGTGGAAAGACTAGCAAACTTTCAAGACTGTAATCTTATTTTCAGAAAAGCAGCAGTTGAACTGAGTGTATTTTTTGGTGAAGCAGTGGTTCCCCAGCCCTTGCTCTGTCATTATTTCACTGCCCTGTGATGTGCTCTGCTCTGCCACTAAAGCCTTCCACTGGAAAGTTCTTCATCCGAGGCCATCAATACACTTGAAACACTGAGTGAGTTTATACTGGGCTGGTGTTTCAAATTGCAGTGGCCATGGTGGTTGTCATGAAGTGCTGTCCAAGTGTTAAATTCAAGTTTATGCTGTCATGAAATCACAGCCTGATTTTAAATCATTTAGCATCTCATGTGGCACTGAGATGTGATCCTACCTCATAAGCTGCTACTGTCCTAATTTAGGATATAATGTCTGCTAGAGATCTAAAATGGATTAGGCCAAAATTTTAACACTGGGAATAATGAAAAATAATGCATATTTTCTATCCTTAGGGTCAATAAAATTTTTTGGAAGCATGGATATCTTGTAGTAAAAGGAGCAGCTTATTTCTAATTACAGAACCCATTTTTTTAAAGAAAGCAATATATTTGTTAGTCAAAGATACCAAGATAAACTCTGGAAAGAACTGTGCACCCCCATATTACTGAAAACAGTAATAGTTGCAGCAGTTTAGTTCAGGATCTTACAAAATTTAATTTAATTATTGGTATCCGTCTTGCTTCAATTAAGCCATAGTGTTGTGTAAATTGAACAATCCTAATAATTTTCTGGATTGTTTCCAAATGCCTCCATTTTTGAAGGAGATCAACCAGCTGAAATATCAAAATTTGCAAAATTACAGACATACTGTATTCAATACAAAGTATTTGTTTTCCTTGCTATGTCACAGGAATTTTTATATTGTAAGAATATGATACTTCATCCAAGCGCTTTGTGGGTTTATTGGCTAGGTGGTTTGTGCTAATACCTACACCTGTTTTATAAGTATTAACTAATTTAAAAATTTTGGATAGCAAGCAATAATACCTTCCAAGTTATTAATAAAAGTATTTTTAGTAGAGTTTACCATTTGAAAATTTTGTTTCATATACTAATCTCTTCAAATGCTCTTTCACTGTTAGACCCATTTCCTGGCAGACTTATCATACCTGTACAAATCACACACATACACTGTTTCGTTTCAGAGGAAGAGTCAAGAGGAACAGCATTTATCATTAAAAACAAAATTTACAAAACCAGTCTGATCTGAAATTTTGAAAGCTATAACTTTGTCAGATTGTATGATGCTCTCACGAAGTATTTAATTCTACAGTTAAAGGAGGATGATAGGTACAGTTTTAGAATTACTGATGATTTTCACTGTTTTCTTATTTTATTGAATTATTATCCTAATTAATCATTGGTTTCCAGTTAACTCTCTCCTAATTTTGTTTTCTGATGTGTCCTGATTCAAACCTAGATTAATTCATTCTCTCTTACCTGAGTATCCTGACAATCAGCTCTTGAGCACTGCAGGTCAGACTTAGCAAGAGCTTCAGGACCACAATGATGTGATTACATCATGGTCTGAAACAAGGAACCAACACCTATTACTTGTTACCATATATCGCATACACATTCAAAATGTGCAATAAAATGTGCAATAGACCAGAAAGGGTTGAAGATGTTTGTAGTACAGCTGGTCAACTTTGATATTTTACAAAGCGTATGAACTGTAAGGATTATTTGCTGTATAAAGCACACATTTGCTGTGCAGCAGATTTAAAGCAATTGCAGACTGTCAGATTTTGTTGGAAAATAAAAAGGTATTTACATTTGATTTGCTTTCTAAGTAACAGAAGCAATGTTGTTTGCCCTCACCCCTTTTTTTGGAAGAGCCAGCCAGTTTCTCACTCAGAGGCCCAGACTTTGGGCTCCAGGTGCTGAGAGCTGCCCAGTTCTGTGCTAGTCCCAAACTGATCAGGAGAGGACAGGAAAGCTGCATGCTTGTAGGGGATCAGGGAACAATAGCAAAACTTGGGTCTTAATGTTAGAGAGAAGTTATTTTTAGCAGAAGCCATGTTTTTGTGCACCTGTGATAGATCAGTGAAAGTATAAACAGAAAAAGACATTCATTATAGGCCCCATTTTTATAGTTAGTGGATAAACTAGCAGTCCAGTTTCTAATTTAGTATGAATGCAAATAAATTCTAAATAAAGTCTGCCTTTAACTGATGGAGTAAAATTCTACTTAGCAGTAAATTAATTTATTTAATAAATCTCTGTTCTGAGGTAAATGGGAAGTAACCCCTACTTTGGTGAGCCCATGGATAGCTGAGATGTCACTTCAGCTGCAAGGTGTGCAAGGAAAGCTACCTGAGGTAAGTTTTGTCTAGTACAAATACACTTTTAAGAATTAATTATGTAGATGGGGATTTCCAGGGTTTCAGTTCGTTTCAGTATTTTCAAGTGACTCTGATGCTCCTCAAATACATTGAAGTGTTAAATGTTATGCAAAACTTTCCCTGAAATGGAGCTACCCTGGTGCAACCGAAATGGGGTAAGGACAAAAGAGAGAAGTAAGCAGCAGGAGGAAGGGAGGGATTTCTCTGCACCCCTCTCAGGAAGTCAGTGTGGGAAAGAAGAAGGAAATACAAATATCTGAGTGTAAATCAGTGAAAACCTGAGAACTGGGGGTGTGCACAAAATGGGGAGGGAAAGGCATTGAGATGTTATGTAGCCTGTAAATAGGCAAAAGGAGAAAGAGTTATGGAGTCAACTAGAGCCTAAATATCAATTACAGGATGTAGTGCTTGTAGTAGCCACTGTTAGACCTGATGAACTAGAAAATACCTTGAAGATTTATGTCCTAAATACAGCATTTTAGTTGCACTTCAGTCTTGGGGGATTACTTTGTGGGGTATAGTACTGCTTGATTTTTTTTCTCTTCACTTTTGGTCTCTTTTTCTCTAGCTGATAATATGTCTGTGCTGATGGGCTTTAGGAAAACCACCAGTTTATCTACCAAGCATAAAGAAAATATGTTCCAGCAAAATATGTTTACTATTGCCTCCAGTTCAAATCCACTCATAGAAATATAAAGCCTACATATCCTTTTCGTCTCTCACTGATGCTCTGTTTCATTGCTGACACAACAAAGGAGACAGATGCAAGTCAAGAGGCTTTGGGTTTGTTCTTCACTTTCCCAGACATATTTGCCTTTTGGAGCAATTCACAGTTTTAACACCTTTTTCTCTATTTTTTTACCAGAGAATACTGATGAAATGCAGACTTTTATAAAACACCTCATAATCCTTGGCTGGCAGAACATCAGAAATATAATTAGCTTAAAAATTAGCTGAACTATTAGGTAAAAAATTATTTTAATTTTCCAACATGATTTTTTAATACCAAATATTCCCTAAAAATTACAGTAGTAGTAGTAGTAATAATAGCAATGACAGTGATGAAAATTCATACCTCACTGCACTAAATTTCTTTTTTCCTATTGTTATTTTTACCTTTTTTAAATGAAAGTAAAATTTAGATATATATCAGAATGCAAATTCTCAGACTGGCGTCATATAAATTTTAGTTACTGGTTTATGCAGGTAAAATAAGTAGAATAGTATAATCTACTCCTTCTATACCAATTAGAATTTTTAACATGTAGTGAATTACTGCAAGTTATGCAGTGGTAATAATGACAATGGAATAAATTAATAATAGTGTTACTTTTTGGTTTGAGTTCTGTTAGTGCAGACAAAGACACAGTACTAAAAAAATGATTGGGAAGCAGGTTTCTACTTAGAAAATTAATACTTTCCCAAAAAATCCACTTTAAACATTTGTATTTGTAACTAAAATATTAGCTTCAAAATACTGTATTTATAATATAGATATTTAGACAATGTAAAGGATTTTAAGTACTTGTTTCCAGCGTTTTGAAAAAAAATGTGATTATCCTACACGAGGTATCTCATGTCTCCCTGAATTTTGCACGCTTGTACTGCTGACGAAACCCTACCCTTAACTACTTGTTAGCACTTAGAGAGCCGCAGAGCTGGCGGAGAGTCAGAGGGCTTTACTGAGCCGTGCGAGTGAATCCCTGATGAAGTTGCCATGCGGAGTGCCATCCCTTTCCTGGCGGCGATGAGGCAGGGGCCGGGCCGGGGTCGCTGCCGGGCTGCGCTCGGGCACTCGTGCCCCACGTCCCGGCGCTCGGGCACGGCCGGCGGGGCGCTACCGAGACGTGTCACCCGAGTGCCACTTGGCACAGGCACACAGCTCGGAGCAGAGCTGCTAAAACGCCATCCAGCATCCCGGGGGCGAGGGAATCCCAGCCAGGTTCTGCTTTGACTGAGAGAAAGCCCCGGTCGTTGTCTCGACGAGCGTGAGGAAAATGTGCTCGCTGTGGGTTCGGGGAAACGGAGAGCCGGGAGAATCCATGTTTATCCCAATGTGCTGCGTGGGAGAGCGCGGTCGTGTAAAATCCAGCCCCCTCCGTGCTCAAAACTATGTATTTTTCTACAGCTCTTCGCTTGCAATTAGTATCTACTTATACATTCAAATGCTAATTATAAATGTCCACTGAGACTACTCACTTAACATCTTGATTTATATTCAGGCTTAACCGTCACTTCTAATTAATATTCTGTTTAAGCCTGTATAAATAATACATGCCGTGATTTAAAGTAAAAATAGTTAAAACCATAATAAATAAGGAGGTAAAATTTCCATATGATGCTTACCTTTTACACCCACAGAACAAACTCTTGTGAGCCAATGCATTTCCTGGTTTTTATCATCTTTCATAAACAATTTTAAATACAGGAAGAATGCATACTCTAGGATCCTATTTTATTATTATTATTTGACATATGTTGTTTCATTGTTTGGGGGGGTTTATTGTCTTTTTGGTATTTTGCTGTATTTGAGAGAATATATTCTCCCTCTTTGAGTCACCATTTCTTGTAATTACCCTTTCTAATATCTCTGCAGTCATCTGCAGAGGAAATTGAGCACTGCCTTATTTTTTACACACTGAATGACCCAGAGTAGCTACTCTGCTGTGTGGCTTATCACTGGCAGATCATTTTTCTGTTTACCATATTTGAAAGAAAGCTTAAATTAAGAATCTTTTATAAAAAAAAGAAAATAGAGTGAGAGCATTTAGACTATGAATTTGTCTCAGATACCTCTTTGAATGTAATTGGTTTGGGGTTTTGAGAAAACATAATGTAATACCCCTCATAAAAATAAAAAATAGGCCATAAAAGGACACTAAAGTTAAGTGACAAGCATAACTTGAAATTAAAATTCTCAAAATAAGGGAAGAGATTTTCTGTTAACACAGATGTACCTCAGCATTCTCTCTAGCAACAGCAGATCATACTCTATGCCTCGCTGCCTAGGAAAAATGGGAAGATTAAAGTTTATGTTAAGGACATACCCAAGGTAGCTGAGGTTATATGAGTAATCTTCATATCTTCTCTGTGTTTGTTTGATACACACAGTAGAGTAACATTTTTCTTGTAAAGGCCAAAGAGCTGCTGTTTTAGTTACTGTGAAGCCTGTAGATGATTTTACATAAATGCTTAGACATTCATTCTGAATACAGCTCCAAACAAGACAGGGTTGTACATAATTTCAATTAATTTATTTCACAGCCAGTAGTATTGCTTTACATCCATCACAACAGTGGCAGAAATTAGAGTTTTGCTTCTAAGTGTGAATAACATTACAGTGAAATTTTAAAGGAAATAACCTCAGAAGAATAAAAGACATTATATGAAGTAATTAGATGGGATGCCAACAGGCTGGCCTCCAGGTTATTGTTAGACTCATGAAATAATTACTTTCATTTTCATTGAGTAGTTGTTCCAGAAATTGCTTTTCTGATGAATTGCAATATGTAGATATATGAAAAGTAAGACTCATTTTAAGAACGGCTTTTTATTTGATTGTGAAAAGGAAAGTATCCACACTCCACAATGAACTGAACTGTCAGTGACTTGAGCTGATGCCAGACAGACAGAAAGACACATGGTTTTCTGTGCTGCAGTTTCTGGGACTGGGCTCTGCTTGGCTCTCTTCTGAATGGCATTGGATTCTGCAGGACTATTCCAGATCAGCTTCTCTTAATCAAAATATTTTTGCTTAAACTTAATTGTGACTATTGCACCGACTAGCTTTGATAGACCAAGTGAAAATGGGCTCTACACTCAGCAGTTTTACCTGAAGAATAGTTTCTGTAAGCATATCACTGGGTTGGTGGAGATGAGCATTATCATCTAGTGATTTTATTTAATTAATCTATTTTGTAGTGGAGTTCGCTGGCTAAGGCAAAAATTTCTGACTGTAATTTTAAAAAGAAAAAGAAACGAAGTATTTCTTTGCTGTTCATTTGTTTTCTATTCATTTACTTTCCTGACCACTGATAAAAGAGAAAGGTAAATCACCGTTTCTTTAAAAAAAAATATTCTCAAGAAAGACAGTAACCAAAACTGGTTTCATTTCCGGGTATTAAGGCACTTTACTCAAACACTGGTAACTGATGGCATTCCCAAGAGAGGAAAGTCAAAGCAAACCCTGCAGTTGGGCCACAGGAACGCTGAAGAGAGGCAGGGAGAGAACATTGACTCCTCGTGGGTGCTTTTTAGTGAGAACTGCCATTAACAGTGAATCTCATCTGCCTATTTTTTTTTAAGCTCATTTCTTGACCTCTTGATTAAAATCAAGAGCAGATTGACTGGGGAGAAGCAAGGGAGCTTCAGCACTCTGCATTAGGTGCTGCCTGGGCTTTGCCCACTCACAACAGTTTGTTCCTATCCTTGACACAGATAAAATCATAGGAACAAAGAGGTCAGAAAACTGCAGTATATACAGTTAACCCATTTTCTTCCTAATTCCTGATTTCAAAGCCATGCTTGTGCTTTTTTTTGAAGACAGATTGGTGATGGTTGTATTTCTGGGACTGGCCACCAGGACCACAGGTACCTGTCTGTGGGGAATTTTGGCCACCACTGTGCTGAAGGCAGATGCCTCTATGTGGAATGAGATCATAGTGGCTCTGTGAGATTTGCGAGGGTGTAAATCACGTGCAGTTGAAAAGGCAGCTACAGAGTGGCTGAAATCTGAGCACACATAAGTTGATAATGCACGATTCCTGACAACTCATGTCCAAGCCACCTTACAGCTCATCACCTCCAGCAATGCTGGCTCTCTCCTCTCCTCAGCCAAATCACAGGGCGGCCACAACCCCCTTGTCACGGCTCATGGCCCAACATTTAAACGCATAGCATCGCTGACATCAGGTTCGATACACATTTCAGCAGTGGCTGAAAATCAGATGCAGCACCATTCAGCTAGTTCTTCTAAATCTGTCTGTAACATAAAGCTGGGTCTTTACTGCTCCAGTGCAAGCTGCAAGGTGGAGCCCAAAGTTATTAATCTGCAGACACAGAATGAGCAGGGACAGCATGGAAGCTGGGAGTGGGAATGCTTTCGGACAACTCCCTGCTGAAAGTTTTCTGAGTGGCATTGAAAGAAGAATTTCTTTTTCTCCCTCCATTTTTAACCAAATATTTCTAAAAATTACGTAATAAACTCCCCAACACAGGTCAATAGTACTTAATATTTCTCTGTAAGACTTGCCCTATTTTGCTGAAAATTATTATACTTTTTTGCAGGAAATATGTGATGAAATTCTGTAACTGACAGCGTTGAAGAGTGCTGTACTGGTCTTTTTCAAATAGGCATGAATCCATGAAGTACTGCTTTTTAAAAGCCATACAATTGAATTTATCTGCATCACCCTTTTAATTGCTGGCCCAGGTGCTTTAAAAATATTACTAAAATGAAGTCAAGATGACATTCTTTTTCCAAGCAGATGTGTCTTATTAGCAGCTCTTTCTTTTTAGGTTATTTATTTATAATGACAACTTCTCAGTGATGTTCTTTTGAAGTTGTAAAGGGATTCAGCTTTGAATCTTCCTGTCTGATTCTTGGTTTAAAACACTTGCTGACAGATAGACTAGAGCGAGCTGAAATCCAGAGCAGTAAAATGGAGACATTCAGCAGCTCCAGGGCTAGGCAGCCGGTGTGAGGAAGAGTGAAGCCTGTATGCTCGGAGTAATCCTGAGAGAAGTCGAGAGCCATGCTTCCTTTGTACATTGCTGCCATCTGCTGCATTTCATCAGCAGCCTCGTGGAGTGGGTTTTTTTCTTAATCGTACGCGGAAGAGTTCCGAAAGTACAACGAGTCCCACAAAATCCGTCTCTCCGCAGCAGTTTCAAAGCAGCCTGTATTCTTTTTAATTCGGTAAACAAACCTCTCTCTCGATACTCGCCCAACTCAAACGATGTTTTCGCAGCTCAGACAGGAGAGTTTGCAACTCAGTCATTTGCTTATATTACCCATCATGCAAATTTGTTGCAAGCCGAGAACTAGTTCTGCTCTCTGAACTGCCAAAGAAATGTGGAGAGGGGACAGGGACGTGATTTATCGGTACTCAGGACACAAAGTATATACTCTCCTTTAATCAATCTTCTTTGCTGGTAGGAAGTTCTGTGAATCAACCTAACAGGAGAGGATCAGTGATTTGAGAGAGTTACATAAACGCCAGTTCAGCACAAGCACGGGCTGGTCCGATGGCAGTGGGTACACAGAAACTATTAATGTTAGTAAAACTAACCTTTCTGTATTCCACCCCACCGCTGGCCTTGACTGGTCTTTTCAAACCGCCCAGTGTCAATTCTCACTACCTACCATAAGAGGAACAGAAAGAAAAAAATTCACCATATGCGCTTCTCCAAAAAAAAATGAATTGTAGTTCTATGCATGGTGCAAGGTGCACTGAATATCCAAGTTTCTATTTCTTTTATTTATTTTTTTTTTCAGAAGTAAACACTCCATCATTCAAGGTACTTGGGCTGTGATAGTCAATAAAGGAGACTACCTAAAAATAGAGATGATAAATCTGGCTTTGTGACCAAAGTAGAATCAGGGGCATGATACTGATCTGGCATTTATGTGGGTAATTATCTTGCACAGAAGATAATTTTTTTATACAACAACAAAAAGCTGAGAATTGGAAAAAAATCTTTTTATTGATTAGATATTATTACCTGCTTCTGTAGGAACTGGTTTCTAGATTATTTGCCTGGGTTGTGAGTTATCCTACTATATAAAAGTTCTCTCCAGATCTCTGAGAAAAAAAACTTTGCTTGTTTCTCAATATCTTAGTTTTCTCAGATTTTTTTTCCCAGTGATTTTAAAGCTGGAAAATTCCTCAAACTGCAAGAATGTAAGAATTTCTGACACTGTCTCCAGAAGCTGGGAAGATTCAGGGACCACTATGTAAAATTAATGAAAACTTCCAACTGAAAGTAGAATGAGCTGAGTATATTTATTTAATTAACCTGGTTGTCCTCACAGCATTTGAGTGTCGGGTAGCATTTGCTAGATAGGGGGGAAAATGTGGTTAGTAGTCTAAAACATCCAATATCTCAAAGATTTGGGGGCTTTTCTTCCCCTTGCAGCAGTGGTGCAAGACAGCAGAAATCACAATCCTGAAACTCAGAAGGAACTTTAATTTCTCATTCTATTTAATGTAACTGATCTGGAAAAGAAATAATATTTACAATACAAGGAAAGAAAGTCTGGAAGGAAAACCTTCAGAATAAGAATCTTTGGCTCAAACTTGGATAACAGTCTACATTGCTATGAAAGTAAACTGAATCCAAATGAGGCCTCCTTAGGTCATTCCTGAGTATTGTAGCAACATAAACATTACTTGTGCTTGAATATATGCAGTAATGTGTGTGTATGTGCTTTTCCAATGCCATTCAATGTCTTATTAAAGTACATTCTCAGGGATGACATAATTTTATCTTTCTCAGGGACCTTCAACAAATGATAAATTTCATCATTAGCCTTGACTGACTCCTTAGAATAAAAACTGTTTAAACGAAGCTGTTATTTTAAGGGTAACATATTGAATAGTATTTTTCCCCTGATACAAAAACACAGTAGTGTCTTTCAAAAATTTGAATCCTTCCTTGCTAGTGCACTGCAGTCTGTCAAAATAAACTGTTTTCATATTCCATGGTGCATTCTTGAAGTGTGGAAAGCAGCTGCTATTTAGGTTTCTAGAACACTGGATGTCTTAGTTTTGACGTCACCATCAAACTTAAGCTGCAAGGTGAGATGAGAGGAAAGGAGAAATAACAGCTATTTTGGTCTTGTTTACCTTACAGCCACTCGGGAAATCATTGTGACCCACTTTTTCTGAGACATTTAGGCATACAAAATTTAGGAGGGACTCCATGTCTGCCTCCTAAGGACTGAATTATCCTAGTTTACATGTGTCGCTAAGCCTCAGCCTTTTCTAACACTTTGGTTCTGGGGAGGGATGCTGTGAAAACACCAAGAGGAGGACTGGCTTCCACTTGTAGCACAAATATGCAACATGCCAAAGCTTTCCCAGGAAAACATCTGTTAAGGGGTCTAGACAACCAGCATACAGGAAACATTATTAGGCCTTGATTCAGGATTAAGCTCATGCACAATATTTTCAAAACTGAAAGGGATAACTGCATGCTTACAGTACTGTCAATATTTAAATATTTTGCTGACTTCAGTTGACACTGTTGCTAAATGAGATTTGATTAAGCAATGCTTTGTATATGGTCCTAAACTGCCTGCGCAGTAAAAGGTGGCAACTTAATAAGAACGTGTACTGTAAATAAAGCACTAAATAAATAAACAAATAATGTAAAGAAACATCCATATCTTTTTTAACTTGAAAGCCAGCTGAGTGCCAACTTCTAATAGTGACAATTATTTGAAACATTAAGTAAAAACCATTATATACTTTACTTATATACTATACTCTACTTATATAAGTATATGTTACTTATACACTTTACTTTGTATACTGTACTTTACTTTACTTATATACTATAAGCACTTCTCAAGGACAGCCCTAAACCTTTATTAGCTGCAACAGAGATATTTTGAAACATGATTTTATTAGCATCCCTGCCAACTATTTATATTTTTGTATTTAAATTCCTATCCTTATTCCCTGATCAGGCCCACCCAAAGTAATTCAGCTGAGATGTTCCAAATGGCAAATGTAATTGATGTACCAGTTGATACGGAGCATAACATTACTACTGCATGAAAATTTCAGGTTCCTGAATAAATTGACATGACATCATAAATTAGGACATTGCACTATCAATTTAGCTTCAGAAGAAGAAGTTGAGACTATCAAGAGGCTTCTTGGTAGGCAGTTTAAACTGCAATAAAAATTTCTGAGTGGACCTGGCCAGGGCTGTCAGAATTAAATACACAGCAAAATGATTTTCCTATTTGAAACTGATAAAAATCAATTTTCAGGTGATATTTCCTAAAGTTGTCTGGACAGAAGCAAGTAAAATTAGGTTTAATCCTTGAGAAGATCAATTTCAAGTAGCTAATAATCATGAACATCACAAGCCTTTAAATATTTTTCTTGTGATCTCTTGCCTTAGAGGTGGAAAAACTTGTTGCTCCATTTAGTAATCTTAATAAATTGCTACATTTCACTTACCTTACTAAGTTATGCTGTACCTTTAAAATAGAAGGAGAGAAATTAGAAAATAATTTTTCCCCATGTCTGAAAGAGATTGAAAAGTAGTATTCAAATTTCCAATTACATAAATGCCAAATAATAGGGTTTTCCCTTAGGTGAAACAATGAAGATTCCCTGCCGCCATAATTCATCATGTCCCTGTCTGATCATTCCTTCAATATCTGAAATATTCTGCCATTTACTGCTGCATTTATAGACACAAAGCAAAATCGGAACAGCAGAGCAGTTGTTCTGCTGCTGCATATGGCTTCTGATGATTCTGTAGTGTTTTGGTCTTACTAAAACCCCTAGGAAGAAGGCGGAAGCAGTATACGCTAGCAAAAATTAAATTATTCAGTAAATCTCTTTGTCTTCAGTGGACACTTGCAAGTCTGCAGTGAATTAGACAGCTTATGTTACAGAGAACAAAAAGAAGCTATTTCAAAGAAAATGAGTGCCATACTGTAATATTTGATTTCAACCAGGAAGCTCAGCCATCAGTGGAAAATTTGTATCACCAATCACTCATTTTGCTACTGCTTCTTGGCTACACTTACGGTGCTTTTTACAACTTTATGAATCCAGGGACATTCAGGAAAGAACAAACCAACAACAAACCAAAAACCAACTAACCAAAAAAATCCCACCCACAAACCAAATCATGTTTTTCTTAGGAATTATAAGGTAAAGGAGAAAAGAGATGGTTTTGGGACCTTATCTCCACGCAGTGCAACCCTATTGCCAGATTAGTTCACGTGAAAAAATCCAGAACAAATCCCTTGGCAGGGTCATTTGTCTCCTTTCTGATTAGATTAGAACTGTATGGAAATCAAGGAAGTTTCACTTCTCAGTGCTTTGAATGAGTATCTGATTAACAAAATTCCTTTCTGAGATACCAGCTATACCACTGTTTGCTAAAATCAGCAATATTCATCAAGCATTTCTTCTCAAGCACCTACTTTTATTGAGGAAAATGCTTTGACTAATGTAGGTTACTTTTCCCTTCCTGCACAGTGGAAGGAGACATCTCTCATTCTTTATATTGGCAGGTGTAAAGATGATGTGAAGATGCTCATCGAATCGTGTATCTTCTTGCATTCCTCAAACACTCCTAGGAATGTTCATTCCAGTGGGTGTGGAAGTGTCAAGTGAGGTCATTTTAGTGAATGCCTGTACCTCCATCACTAACATTAGATTTTTAAGTGCTGTGTAGGACACTGTATTTGAAGAACATTGTAGAATCTTTGTCACCTTCTTTTCAGTCTGTAAAAATTAATTAAAAGTAACCTTACAGAAGTACTCCTAAAGGTTCCTGTAGCAACATATTTTGACTGTGTGTCAAGTCTCTAAAGACACAGCTAAACACAGAGAGAGTGGGTCACAAGAGAGAAGAAGTCAGCATTAAACAGGGCAAGTTAGAAGAGCAGTTATTCACAGCAAGCAAATTAACACAAGCCACATAAAGAAATCCTCTTGAGCTCTTATAAAAAAAAAAAACCAAAACATGTCTTATTGCATTCAGAGTGTGTCTCCACTCTGGATGGGCTCTTCTGGAACATATAGCAAGGCTTCAGCCTGTATTTTCAAATGTACATTCAAAAAGGTGATAAAGAAGATGACACAAACCTCAAAATGTAGCCCTGAAGCCCAGCTCATACTGCTGGGTATCTAATTAGTGTGATAAAATAAATCAAATTTCAGGCCTGGGGGATGTGGCTGGAAGGAGGGCAAAGATGAAGCCCTCACAACAACCCTGTGGGCTGATTTAAGGTTCTCATTTTCTGCCAGGGTTTACAAATATTCTGGATTTTTTTCCATGACAAGGGATTATTAGATTCAAGGATTTCATTCCTTATGAATCTCTGCATTAGCTAAAAAGGTGTCTCTGTGAAGGTAAGTTGGGCCTTGTTGTAAAACAATACATATGAAAAAACGGGTATAAAAACTCAAGGAAAATATACAGTCCCTCTTAAGGGGGAAAAGAGATAACTTCCAATTATACTCACTGGCTGGACCCACTGTAACAATGGCAAAAAAACATTGAAAGGCAGCTGAGAGTGGCTCAATTGTGCAACCTTTTGAAGAAAATAAATTCCATGAAAAACCTACACAGATTTTGAAGTAGCAGCAAGTGCAATGGATTTCAACTGTGATACAAAGTCCAAAAACTTGTTGTCAGATTAGGAACTTGTTTGAAGAAGCCTGGATACAATATTACTGATGTAAAACATGTGCAAACAGACTGAGTTCCATAAACAAATCCCTAACCAAACGTATTTGCAGCCTTACCAAAATATTTGACAAAAATGAGAGGCAGCAACTAATCTCAGGAATCATTCCAAGTTGTATGTGCATCTCTTGCATTGCATTTTAACTAATTTTCTACAGTGGCATACTCTTTTCTTCCTTCCTTCCTCTCTTTATGCTCAGGAGGTTTATGCAGCCAAAAAGAACTCTGCAGGACTAAAAAAACCCAAACAAACAAAAAACCAAAAAAAACCCCAAAACAAACAAACAAAACCCTACAACCAAAACCCCATCACTTTTGATTTTCCGATTAATCAGGAAAGGTAATAATGTCTTCAGTTTCAGGAGGAAGAGCAAAGGCGAGAGATTTGGCTTTTGTTGCTGGCTGGAAACTACATTCCCCTGAAAGAGACACTGCTTTGGTACCCCAAACTTGTTTTATTTTAAGCTTTCTCAGATCCAGGTTGAACATGCTGGGTCTCAAACATTAACATAACATAACATAACATAACATAACATAACATAACATAACACAACACAACACAGCACAGCACAGCACTGCACAGCACAGCACAACACAACACAACACAACACAACACAGCACAGCACAACACAGCACAACATAACATAACATAACATAACATAACATAACATAACATAACATAACATAACATAACATAACATAACATAACATACATCACAACATAATGTTATGCCTCCAAAAATAATTAATTGGATGTAGCTTTGACTCTTTACTTCCTGGTTTATCTGGTTTCAGAATATAAAAATTCTGGCACTCAGTGGGTACTGGAATGAAATTGCAGCACTGTTCTGAAGAAATCATCCATAAATCATGGTGCCATCAGGATAACAGTATTCTACAAAAAAAAAAAAAAAGTAACACTTTTCTTCTGGTTCCAAACTAATGCTATAAATACAGAGACAGAAAGACAGAATAGCCCAGATTTTGAAATTCAGACATTATTCCACATTTTTGAAAATAGCTAATTTTCTATTCTCCTTTTGAAGCAAGGAATGACTGTACTTCCACTTTTTATATCCCAAATAAGCCTGATAGATCACAGATATCAATCTGAATTGAATCTCTGGAATATTTGAAACCAATCTCTTTGAAATCACTCCTGATGTTTACTCTCTTTGGGATTATTAAACCTACTCCTGAGATGAGACAGTGAGCTACCATGCATACACCAATTTGAAGACAATCTAAAATCAGGCTCCTGAAGATTTTCCAGGGCAATTCCTTCTTTCCTCACCACTGCTGTGCACTCTTGGGCTGAAAAGGTAACATTTGAACAGCTATTTGCCACTGTATCACTTCCCAAGATTAGCTGTGCCAATACAAGGGAGAGGGTGGGACTGCAGGTTGGAAATCAGGAACCAAAGGCGTGACCTCAGGACCTTAGGGGTGGGTCAGCAGAAGAGGCTGCAGAACTGCACAAAAGATCTCCTTTGGGAGGTGAGCAGAAAGGGGGCACCGAAAAGAGCTGCAGCACAATGAAATAGCAGTGAATAAAATGCTGATTTTGGAAGGTGGAAGAACTTCTGTCCCACTGCTGTGGTTTAACCCCAGATGCCATCTAAGTACCACACAGCCACCTGCTCACTCTCCACCCTTCCACCCCCCCCCCCCCCGCCCGCTG
>VXBU01004718.1:118287-146795 GCA_013400315.1 Bombycilla garrulus | reverse complement strand
CCCCCCCGGGATGGGGATAATGGGGAAAATAAAACACACAGGTTGAGGTAAGGACCACTTAATTATTGAAATAAAGTTAATGATAAGAAAAAGAAGAGAGACAGAGGAAAAAAGCCCAAGAGAAAGATGCCATGCCCATTGTTGGTCACCCACCACTGATTGATGTCCAGCCCATCCCCCAGCAGTAGTCAGTGGCTCCCTGTCAACTCCCCCCAGTTTATGCACTGGGCATGACATTCTATCCTATGGAATATCTCTTTGGCCAGTTCAGAGCAGCTGTCCTGTCCGTGCTCCATCCCAGAGTCTTGTGCACCTGGTCCCTGGCAGAGCATGGGAAGCTGAAAAGTCCTTGGCTTAGGGTAAGCACTGGACAGCCACAACTAAAACATCAGTGTGCTATCAGTGTTATTACCACACTAAATCCAAAACATAGCATTGTACCAGCTGCTAGGAAGAAAATCAACCCTATCCCAATCAAAACCTTTACACCCCGTGCTGCCGTGCATTGCCCTCACAGCTGTGCTCTTTTGGACTTCAAACTGTGTGGCTGAGCTGGTCTTCACTAACCAGGACCCTCCCCATATTACATGGAGTTTTTGGTTTGCAAAACTGAGACCGCTTTCACCCAGGGTGTGAGGGTTTGCTGCAGAAGTAGTTGCTGAGGGGCAGGCGGATGTGGGAATGCCTGGAGCAGGAGAAAGAGTCTTCCTCAGGTCATTTTGTTTGCAAGGAGAGATTTCAGTGAAACTCTACCTTTTGGGTTTGCTTTTTCACTGATTCCCTTTGGCTCTAATATTGCCAGAAAATATAAAATCAAACAAATAAACCACCCAAATCTAACCAACCAAAACAAACAAACAAACAAACAAACTCACCACTATTTTTAATTTCTTTTTCTAATGTGTTTGTTTTACCCCTAATATAAAAGTTCTGTTTTGCACGAACAGTTTCTTGAGAGATCCGGATCCCACCCATGCCCATTTGCTCGTGTCCTCTCCCTCCATCTCCTCATTTGCAGCACTGATGCGGCGTGGAGCAGAGAGCCAAAGCTTCGGCATCCCCTCTCGCCCAGAGAGAGATGTGTGCTGTTTGCTACGAGCTACAGCAGACGCAAGTGAAAGAGCAGAACAGTTCAGATATATCTGCGAGACTGCTTGTTTGTCTCTGCCCACGCAGTAAATTCAAACAGTAAACTCTGCACGCTTCGCTTGTTACAGATTATCTGTGAGCAGCCTTTTTGCTCGTATCAGAGACCGCCTGCGACGCCGCGAGGAAGAGCTGCAGTACAGCCGCCTCCCGCAGCAGCCTCCATGCATTGCCACGGCTCATCTGCATAGCGCTTACCCAGCAGGCAGCGGTGCCCGGGGATGCTTCCAGGAGAGTTCCCACCCGAAATTTAGCATGTATGGGACCCAAGGAGAGATACAGCATGCTGTTTTCGAAAAAGAAACTCACACCGGTTTGGTTTTGCCGGGTGAGAATATTAACATCATCATAACCAGAGAGTATGCCTTTCTCGGAGCTATAAATACCTATGCTGCAGCACTGTATTTCGGCTGGTCCGATGGCAGTGGTATTTATAATTGATCACAGTCAGTTACAGATTTCTTTGTTCTTTCTCCACACCCACTGCTGCACTCGACTAGTCTTTTCTTTCTAGAAGGTCCGCATTTTTCTTTTTTTAAAATTCCCTTTAATTTGCAAGCTGACAGGCTCTTTTGTTAACCTCTGATTTTCTGGACTAAATGAGGATCAAGTCAAGCATATGTACTTTAATCTATGGAACAGCCTGTACCTGCTACTTACTTGATTTTTGCCATTGTTAACACAGGCACTGTGCTTCAAAGGCATTTGTGCAATAGCAGTTGAAAATGTTACTCACTGTTGGGGGCAGAGGAGGAAAAAGGAGTCACCTACCTGAGATTCTGCTTTAATTATACGGTTTTCATTTCTAATACACAGCATAATGAAGTAGTCAAATGGATAAAGAGCAGAAATACATGATGACTGTCAAAACCTTTCACCTATAAAACACAAGAATTTCTGCTCTAGGTGCTTCAGAACAACATGCCATTTGACTGCCAGAGAATACAGCAACTGAACAAGATGAAGGTTCTTGTTTTGTGCAGAAAGGTGCTTAATTTTTGGTTGTTGCGAGTCTGGAATATTTCTTTAATGATCACTTCCACAGGTGGTGACTCAAAGCTCATTTCCTTGAGCCATTATGGGCCCCACTGTCTAGACTGGGAGAAATGTGCAGGGGATTTTTTAAAGTCAGCTACAAGATATTAATTGCTGAGAAGAATATATCCTCAGCCATCACAGATTAATTTTCCTGTAGGTTCTTTATGCAGAATTTATCATCGATTTCTTGAAATCTGTATTTATTGTTTAATTATAAAATCCTAAGTGCTATTGTTCCTGTTGACCTTTCTCTTCCATTCCCCTTCAGGTTTTTTCCACTGCCTTCCTTTCAGCTACCTCAGAAATGCCTTACAGCCCCACAATGCATAGCCTGTGAACTAAAGGCGCCTTTAGTGGACTGAGCTGCAGAGGCAAAGTTGTGCTGTGTACTCCTATCACCACCTGCACAACCTGCCTTCAACCATGCCCACAGGCTGAGCATGCGAACGTGGTGACAGCTCTCTTGTGCTCACACACAGTGACTGCACCACAAGATCTGCAGGCACAGCTCTGGAAATCGAGAGCCATCTACCTCTCCAGAAACACAAATGACATGAATATGCCACTAGAAACCTGTACATTGTCATAGATTTAAATATTTTTTTAAAATTTATTTTATTTCCCACCTTCAGGATTTTCTTTACCGGTTTCAAGTTTCCCTGTTACAGATATGCTACTACAACCCTTCTCCAAGGGTGTAGAAACTTTTTCCTAATGAGGGCTAAAGATAACCTTCCAATAACACTCCTTTGTCACATATTAATATTTAACTTAACACCATGGTAATCGCCACGGTAATAACTGTGTTCCTTTTCCCATTCCTAATTGTTCTCCCTTTCCTTTCAGTGGGTGTGGTGGCTGAAAACAGTCATCTCTGTCTGAATCACAGAATGAGCCCTCCCATCCCCACCACAGGGACACAGCCCTTTCAGATCTCAGGGGATATGCACACCAGGGATAATGCTGAGAGCTGGGTTAAACTATGAGAATTAATATGTGAGGCATCCGTCTGCCAAGCCATTCATCACAAATTCCCACTGGGATCCCAGCAGAGAGCCTGCCTGTTCCCTCAGCCTTGAGACATCCACCTTTGCCAAACAGGTGTTCTGGAAGGCGTTTTGCCAAGTGGGGACAAGTGATGAAGCTGGTTCCAAACTCAACATAGCACGTTTTTGGGGAGGAAGTGTTGCAAATTCTGGGGAAAGCCCCTTTTTGCCCTCATGCCAGGCCCTGCTCCTTTAGCCGGCACTGCTGCCAGCCATGGCCCAATGGCCAGGCCCACGTGTGGGCAGCCTGGAGCTGAGAGGTCTCTCTGTGAGGGGCAGGAAGCATCCACCTCCTTTTTGGCACAGCCTATTTTTGCCATCATGCCTCCTCCCTGCTTGTGTCACCAGCCCACCTGTCTGCTGGCAGCCCCCATTGCTCTTGGGCAGCCAGGCCTCAATGCCATTTTCTCCTCCCTGCCTCATCCCAGCTTTCAGCTTCCTTTTTGGCCTCGGTGGGAGCCTGTCCCAAGCTGGGGTGCTGCCTGCCTCTCCACGGTCCTGCAGGAAAGGCAGCTCCATTACTCATCACTGCATCCAGACACATTTATATTTTTCTATTATTTCACAGTATATGATCCTAGTCTGCTCTGCTTTCATGAGGAGCATTCCCTTGTTTTTCCCGCTTTGAAAACCCAATCTTGATTCTGTTTACTGTTGGAACCCAGGGGGTTCCTATGATGCCTTTGGCTGACCCAAAACCTGGTCAGGAGGCTTTTCAGCCTTGCCAGAGGTGTCAGGGATCCTGGAATGATACTGAAAATGCCTGTGGCTCTAATTCTAATCCATGGAACAGGTTGTCAACTTTGTATGAAGAATTTCAAGTCACAAAAGCTTAGATAGAAAAATAGTAGTAGTCATAAGTAAAAAGAAAAGAATTTGAGTGTATGTCCAGGGGGGTTTGAGGCCCTGTACAGGGGGGTTGGACATCTGTACAGGGGGGTCTGAGACACAAGATGGAGAATTTTTACACGTGGCATATTACCTTTTGTTCTTCCTCATAACCTCCATCTTCTTGGTGATGCTGGCACTTTTGGATTGGTTTGACACAGATCTGGACATTGTAGTGTGAGGGGCACGGATTGGTAATTAATTATAAACATGAAATACGTAGTTATTAGAATAAAAGATTAAAGCTAACCCGGGGCAGGCACAGTGTGTCTCTGGATGCGTTCTGTGTCAACCCTGGCAGGGCAGAGAAATCTACTTTTGATAAGGAACTAATAAACTGCCTTGAGAACACAAACAAATGACTCCAGACTACTCCTTCAGCAGCACGGGCTGGAAACCTGGACTTTTCTGTACATTGTGAGGTCTCCCGGGGCTGAGGAGATCCTCACATTTACCAGCCTGTTCTTCCTACCACTTGCTGCATCCTCTAGGCAAGCAGAGTCATTTTTAAAGAAACCTTTTAAATAAGCAAGATGCAGCAGACTTTCTGACTTGAAGTATTTGGGAGTCCAATAAGAATATGCCAACCAGCTCTGCTTATTACACCTCTGTTTGGCTTTGCAGTTATTAGATCAGTAGATAAATTCCTACTAAACACAACTCTCATTTCAAGGCACATTTTAAAACACAATACCTTATGTGAGGAAGTAAAAATTACACCAAGTGTCTTTTACATCATTTGTGTGATGTCTTTTTTCCCTTGTCTTCATACCACTTTGAACCTATAAATTTTTGTATCCGGGTGCTAGGTTTCAAATGAAATTTTATAGGCCAGGTTTATTAATCATGCAGGGCATCAATTAATAGAATATTTGTTACCAGAACATTGTAAAGCAAATTCCAGTGAACTTTTTACTACTGTGATATAAACTGCACCAGCCAAGTCTCACACAAGTGAATGTGATAGAAGGGTCAGTGACAGTGATGGCAATCATCTGCTCTTAGTTTGATCACCTGAGTGTAATTTTCATTAGGAATTTTTAATCACAGGCTCATAGTTCTTTTTATGATCAGAGCAGTTTATTTATGAAGCCACTGTTTTTCTATATCTCAGGCCCATGGAGTTCATCAGACCAAGAAAGAAAGGTTAAGGTAACTTAATTAAGACCAATGAAATTTCTACTGGGAAGACAAAATCAAGTCATAATAATTAGTCCCAGTGGTACAAGTTAGCGAGTTCCTTTTCTCTGGAGAAGAAGACATATCCTGCCTCCTGCAGCCCCAGGGAGTCATGCCACACTGCAGCAGAGCCACTCTGCCTGCTGGGACAGTAACTCACTGGGGGAAGCCCTTGTGTAGGGTGATGGGCTTCTCAGAGCTACAGCCGATGCCTTCCATGCATCCCCGTCCCCCTACACAGGTGGGGCACCTGCTGCACCTGGCACAGTACCTTTACCTTCTGCTGGACAGTCTGTGACAGAAACAGTGTTTTGTTTCTGCCAAAAGTTTGTTTACACCCGTGCAGGAAGGAAGAGGATTGTCTCCAAAATAAGCTGCACAAGGAAAACTGCTGCCTTCCAAGCTCCCACATCAGTCTTTAGACACCAAATATGATCAATTTGGCCGTATCTACACCATAAACCAGCAAGAGTCAAATGTGATAAACAAAAATACATAAAAATAATCTTCCTTCCAACACTACCAAATTTCTTGGGAAATTTGCTTGATTTCATTTATCTGAGTTTTACAAAAGTACCGTAAGGCTAACAGATTGCAACAGTCTCTCATTAAAGCAAAGCAAACATTTTGAAGAGAACACAGCTCAAAGTACAGTTAGAGAAAGTACCTTCTCTCAAGTCAAAGTTATCCTTTCACTAGAAGTTTGTTTTGTTGTTTAAACTGACTACTGGAAGTATTAACTTAGATGCTTAGTGTAAGAAATAATAATTGCAAATGTGCACCACTGTTACCTCTGCTGAAAAAGCTGAGCTGTTTCTTTAGCAAGCAATCCCTAGGGAGAGATGTTAGAAGACTGAATATACAAATACCTATAGTCTGCAGAGATTAAATAAAGTCATTTTAATTAATTCCCAAGGGGGAGAGAGTCATCCCATCTCTAAATTGTATGGAAGCTCTGCAAGAAAAAAAAAGAGAGATGGTGTGTAATTTCAGATACTTCACAGTTTTTTCCCACTACAGAAAACACAAAACCTTTTCACAGTGATACTGGTTATCTCTCTTAGGACTGATACCCTGAGAAGGGGAAAACCACGTCTCATTCGGCCTCAGAAGGAAGTGCTGCTAACACTGTCACATGAAATAGTTTACTCTGTTGTCTTGAAAACACAGATCTATAATTTAAGAAGTCACTCCTCACCAATTTAAAATACCATCAGGTTACACATCTAAAGTAGATATGCTTTCAGAATATGCTGATATAAGTGTGTATTATTCCCTGTCACTATCCTAGCCCTGTGAATACTCCAAGGACTGTAGCTGCTGTAAATCAGGATGCATTAATTCTCTGCCTTAAGGAGCTTGCAGGGAAATGTCTCTTGCTTGCTGTTGGTACTGTCATCTGTCAGAAGGAGAGCTGGTTTTGTTGAGACATGTGGGTGCTCCTTCGATGTCAATAAGAGCTAACAGTAATGGATGTTAATAAAGCAACACTCTTTTACACTTACTGAAGGCATGGACCTAATTACCAGCAAGCATAAAAATAAAACAGAATGGAATCTTATCATACATGTTAGCTAGAATAAAACAGCTACAGTACAATAGAATATCCCCTTGAAAAAAATCCTCAAGCTTCAGAGAAGCCAAACTATAAATAAAATAAACTATTTTGCAAACAATTCTTTTTTCATGGAAATTTCTATAGCCACAATGAATGGCACCATGGCCTCCAAATAATTTCCAATACTTCCTGCTGTTCTAGAATTCTCACCCTAAGCAAGAGGACTAGCTCACAAGTCTGATCATATTTGTATTTCTGTGATTCATTCCAAAAGAGAAAACTGGTCAGGTAAAAATCGGAGTCTATGATCTTCTAATGAAAAAATAGAAAAAAAATTAAGACTAGAAAGAAGAAAAAATAAATTTATAGCAAACTGCAGGAACTTAATGTCTCAGTGATCATCTGTGACCATATTTAATTGTCATCCATGCTCTGAAAATACAAGGTAAAAATCAGATAGGAAGGTTTTAGGTTTTGGATAACTAATAATGCTGCAGTTACTGCTCAAAAAATAAAATAATAATAAAAAAAACCCCAAACAAACAAAAATCAAAACATTGCTACTAGCAATCCACCCAAACATTTAAACACCTATCCTTTTTTAATCCCCACCCTATCACTACTTCTCTTCTTTGCAGATGGGTATCTTCAGCATTACAATAAGTGAACATTCAGAGAAAGTGTAGAGATTATATGATTCCATGCAAAATACAGGAAGTGCAGCCCTTGGAGGATTTCTCTCTGCTTTTACATATTCTATATTTCAGGTTTTACTTCTGCTGAGATAGTTCATCTAGCTGACACAGAACCATTCTGAAAGCTGTCTTTGTGACATGAGTAATGAGTTTCCTTCCTGTTACAGCCAGTTTTACCTATCTCAGGTTTCATAATCATATGTCACTCCAGATCCAAGGGAGCCACCAGTTTTTTTCACCACCTCTTTCACTACTCTCACTGGGGCTCCTTCCCATGGGTCACGCTGTAGTGATTTTAGTGGCAGTTTGCAAGGCCACAGAAGAAAAAAAGCACCTGATGCCATGTCTCTGGGAAGGGTTAAGGAGGAGATATGATGGAAACATAGCAGTGGGTGAGAGACAGATAATCTCCTTCTGCATATGTATTGGAAACTCAAGAGTGAGCATTAAAATTCCACGGCTTGGATATGTTACATTTCTCCACCATTTACATTTTCTCAACAGAGCAGGACTATGGGGATAAAAATCTATATTCTCCTGCTAATTATTTAACCTGGACAGATTTTTCCCAGCATGTGTGCTGGCACTGAAGAAACTTTTAAGAGTTTGAAGAGACTGAGCTGCAAAACATCCCTCAAAGTCAGTCATGGAAACACTTCCAGTGAAGAATTACACCAACAGCCATGGAGACAAGTACTCACAGGCCTTGAGAGAAAACCCAAGATTTCCTCCAAGTCCAGGAAAACCTAGCTTCCTTCAGTATTGAAAAGCCTTTAGTGAAGGAAAAAGGTAGCAATCAGAGAGATTAACTACCAGTTCCTTCTGCTTATTACCTAAGGAGAGAATGCTGCTGTGCCTGGGTCAGGGTTCCAGTGGGCAGAAGAGACTGTGAATCCCATAACAAAAGCAGACCTCTTGAGGAAGGAGAGAGAAGCCCAAAGGGGAAAAAAAAAAAAAAAAAATCAGATGAATCAGTGCTTACTGATGTCTGCACTCATCACACGCAGAAAAAGCTGAAAAATAGGCTGAAGGAAAACTCTCAGACATGAAGTTCCTTTCTGCAGCTAAGCTTGCTTCTGCCAGGTGGGGATGCTCTCATTTCCTAACTTATCCTAAAACATACGCTGCCACTGCTCCCCTTGGGCTGCTTCTAGTGCTCATCAAGTTTCTCAGCGAGCTGACAGAAATTTTCAGCATTAGCCCAAAGCACGAACACATTGAATCACTGAAGCTTGTCCACAGTCCACTCACTGAAACAGCTTGAAACTGCTGAGCTCCCTCCCTCCCTCTTTGTTTTGCCATTCCACCGACTAAAACAATGCGAAGGACGGAGACGCAAACGAGCGGTAATCGTACGTGTACACTGGAAGCTCAATTTCCTTCGGAAAACACAGTAAAGAGATGGGGCGGGGGAAGCCAGCCCTTAGGAGGCTCACGGATAAACCCTCCCGAGCTGCGCTGCTCCCAGGGAAGGGCGGTGGGAGGCGGCGCTGGGAGCAGGGGCGGGACCGGCGATTTCCATACTGCTCTCCCAGAATGCGGCGGGGTCTCCCAGCGGGAAGGAAAGGATTTTTCCCGTGCTTAAAGGCGTTTGTCTGTAACCCTGTCCTTCCCCGTGCTGTCGGAAATAGAGACCCGAATGCCTGGGCAGTAGAAAACTAGAGACGGCATTCCACTAGCAGCCATAAGTGGAAAGAGGTATTTGCAAAGGAGGTATAAATATCGTTGGGGTGCGCGGTACATCTCGGCTGGTCCGAAGGTAGTGGGGTATCTCAATTGATTGTTCACAGTCAGTTACAGATTGATCTCCTCGTTCTCTCTTTCCCCCCTTCCCACTACTGCACTTGACTAGTCTTTTGTGCCCTTCTGCACCACTTTTTCAGCACCGCCACCAGGTTCCCAGTTTCAGTGCAAAGAAAAGCACCCCCCCCCCCCCCGTAAAAAAAACCCCCAAGCCTCTTAGAAATGGTTACAACAGTGCCTGCTATTGCAATATCCACATTTCCAGCCAAATTCTTGGGGGTTCAGCTTGTCAGGTGCTGCTTGCAGACTCCAAAGCACTGAACACAACCTGGCTAATTTAGATTAACTTGGTGACTTGCCAAAAGCACAGTGGGGTGCTCTGAGCAGAGGTGTCCCATAGAGTGAGGACTGGCTACATGCATTTATAAATACATACCACTTAGCACAACTAAAAGCGTTGCCAAGTATTTTTGAGAAGCAGTATAGGAACCTCATTTTCAAAACTACACCTGGTCAGACAGGTGCAGCAGAACAGAGGTGGCAGAAGGGACAGCCCAGCTACCTGATGAGTAGAGAGCTAAATCATTGTCTGAAAAGATGCACAACTGAGCATTTTTAGGAAGAGAGAGGCATCTCCTTGGCCTTGGGCAGAAGGACTAACCATTGTTGTAAAAGCATGGAGGGTCAGACCTGCTGCTCAAAGATAAATTCTTTGATAGAGCGTGTCAGGCACCTGCTTTCCAAGAGGGAGTTTTATGCTGATGATCACAACAGACTGCACGCACAGCACTGCGACCTCAAGAAATGTGTTTAAGTCTGAAAGAGGGATGGCTTTCAGGCCCTTTTCTGCTGGCTGGAGAAACTGGGCTTTACTCACCACCCTGTTTGTTTTGGATTTTGTCTGAATCTCTCCTTCCAGGGAGCTTTTTACCACATAGACACATCCCAGACAGAAAACTTCAGGCTTTACAATCCAGTGCAGGTGCCAGGCACTTAATTTTTTGATACTGAGTCTTTCACTGAAATTAATAAATCATGGATTGGAATGAGAAAAACTTTGTTGCATCCACAGCACTGGATGGATCTTGCTTATTCTGAAAGATTAACACTGGATTCAATTTAGTAGAAGGAAGAAAAGTTGACCTAAGAAAAAAGGAAATATCATAGACAGCAGAGAACCACATAATAGCCACTCCTTTCTTGTGGCAAACAAATGAGTATAGCAGGTTACTAATGAATGCATTTGATAGATCCTCTGAAGTCAAAGTGTCTGAAGAAACTAATTTTTGCTGTTAGACTCTATTGGGTCATAACATGATCATTCATTATTTTACCACTATCGAAGTGCATGGTCTAAATTGGTTATTGATTTCAGCCAGTCACCAGATGAAAGCAAGGCATCTTTCAAACCAAAAGTTTTGTGGCAATGTTATTTTTTCCCCTCCAAACAGTATCCCAAGATCAACAATTCTCACTAGAACATTTTTGTACAGGTCTATTTATTTTTTTTATCTGAGCTGATGCACATCTCGGGCTAAATGCTTTCTCATGTTTTTTTGCTCTCATATTGATCTGAATTTACTAGTGGCAAATACACATAATTGGCTGTATTGCCTGGTAGTGCCTGTGATTAATTTATATATGTGTAGTAATCTTCACACATTGTCCTAATTTCCTCTTTCCTTCCCAAGCAGTATGTTTTCCATCAGTGACTTAGGTCTGGCCTTCCAAAGAGCAGTGCTTCATGCACAAGACTTGCTCCTTATATCTCCACAGTTCCTCTTCAGGCTGAAGTGTTCAAATACTGGATGTCTTGTGACAATGAAGTTTGACCATTCCTATAATTTTCAGCAAAACAAGCTGCATTGTTAGGAATATAACTCCAAACAAACACTGATCTTATCCTATCACTGAAGCTGTTACCACAGCACTGTGATCAAAGGAGAACTTTTTGATCCTTGCCAGTTCTTTTGGACATTTTCCTGTATGAGAAAGTACTGCTGTGTAGCTATGGCAAACAGCGTGCTTCGACGAGATCATTAACATTTATGGTGCACTTTAGAAGTGAAAGAATGAAAAAAACCAAAGCCCACTGTGACCCTTTTTTTTATTTAAAATGTGATTTCGCTATCTAAAGATTTGCTGGTTTGTCCAAATTGAACATTAAGGGTGTTCTCTGAGAAAAATAAAGAGGCAGGCAGATAATAGTAAGGCCACTTCCATTTCCATGGACTCATTACTACACCAGTAAACAGCTCTCTCAATTCCCATCTGCTGAAGTCAGGTGCTCTATTACTGCTCCTTCAGGCTGCTCAGGGAAAGGAGCTTAAATTAAGCTCAACCCTCTTGTCACTAGGCCCTCTGTGAAACCCTGCTGGCTGGGAAAAGCTACAGCTTAAGCTACTGAAGTTTTACTTGCTATCTTTAGTTATCTTGAGACTGGAAAAAGACCAAAACCAACCCAAAACCACAAAAGAAGAGCCAGCCCTCACATGAAAATACATTACTAAAGTCCATTGTCCAAAGGCATCAGCAAAAGTTACATATGAAATATTTCCCATGGCAAGTGAATGGAAAACTGCCTTCCTTACTCAAAGCAGTAGTACCAATTTCTAGGGGCACATCTCTTTTCCCAAATGCATTCTGTGGTTCAGAAATCAGTGTTAGTGCAGCAACAGCATTCAGCAGAGCTGTTGAGCTTTTTTTGTGTTGTATACTTTTTCTGGATCAGGCTCATAGATTAAATGCAAGTTATTAGGCTGAATATGGAAAGCAAACAGCTGAGAATTTGTGGTCTGGTATGTAAACCAAAAAGATTAGCTGAGTAAATGGCCCTGTCTAGCCTTGATTTTTCTAAATTTAGAGAAATTTTTCATTTACCCTTTTCTCCTCCCCTGAGATCATCTTCTGCTGTATTTTTCTTTACTCTGCTTTTATCATTCTGAGCAGCATTTTACCAGGCTGTATTGCAGAACAATTCTCTCCTATTGTAAGGCAAAACATACTAGATTTCAGGAAGGCCACTATAACTTAGACAAAGGCAAATAGAAGGGCCAGGCTGTCAAGTGTCAGCTTTCACTATGAAGAAACAACTGGCTGTTCAAAACCCCAGCCTGTGGAAATCCTTCAGAGAATTGGTTTACTGATTGTGATAAGGATTTTATTTGCATGGCTGGATTAAATATAGCTTATCTCTTTTATGTTTCTGTTAACCAAGTCACACACAGCTTGAGACGTGAACAGCATTTCTGAAACTGAAACTCCCACCTTTCTAATGCAAGGATTTGGGGCAGTTCACAGATCAGATCTCTTTCTCTCTGGATGCGAAAATGAAACTGGAGAGTGGCCATGTCATTCCAGACCCAAGCAGCCTCATCTAGCCTCAGCAAAGACATGATCATTTCGTTTTCATGGTACATATAGAGCTTGTTCAGACAGATTATAGCACAATGGCTTCACATAAAAGCAGCTGTTCCTGACACAGAAAATCCAGCACTAACATTAACATGACATCAGTCTGTGGCCTTGAGAGCAGGCAGAGTTCTGTCTAAAGTAACTGACTTCAAGTGCAGAGCAACCTCCAAGGATGCTCAACTAAAACAAATGACCTGTGAGTGGGATTCTGGCAGATGTGAAGACAGGTCGTGCATGGAGGAAGACCATTTCTTCTGCCCATGGCTGCATGGCTTCAAACAACCGACCATGGGTCCAGACAGGAAAAGAAGGGGAGCCCTTTGTAGTCAGCAACTGAGAGCCCTCCCCTGGCAAACGCACTGCAGTGACGTGCAGTGATTCCTGTGACACTTCAAGGTGGGCTGAAGTCTTAGAAACGCCTGACAATTGATCCAGGATGCTACGGCATTGAATTTGGCTTGGGTTGCTCCTAGATCCCTGATCTGCACTGACAAACGGAGTTTTGCAACTCAAGCAGAGCAAACCAAAGCCAAATTGCATAATAAATACAAGGGTCCACACCAGTTTGACTAAGCAGATTACACAGTTTGCACAGGGCTTGACTTACTATCCACATCAAGGGCTAAGCATACAGACTGCAACACTCAGCCCTCTGACCAGTGTCCATTACCAATGCAGGCTGGCAGCAAAAGGCCTTTTGGAGCATGAACAGTTTGCAGTGGCTTCTCTTGCCTACCAAAAAAGAAAGGACAGCAGTCTGATCACTATAGTAAATGCAACTTTCTGAGAAGCCTTTAACCCATATTATTTAGTCATGTCCTACTTTCCAGAAGCCTGTTCCCTCAGCACATAGTCTCACTTACAAGAGGGCAGACAAAACTTTGTGGCACCAGCTCTGCAGTGCCTTGCTTGCTTGCCACCAGCCAAATCCTGGGCCATACCCAGGCATTACTCTAATTAGCAATCTGGACATACAAAATTGCTGAGAGCAGAAACCAGCTAATGACCTCGACTGCAAACCCTCTGCTGTTAACAAATCTCTTCTACTACCAAAAAAACCCATCACTTAATGCAGTATCAAGATTCCAGGCCAGAATTTACTGTCACAGACCCAGTACATACATACTCATTCCTCAAGGAGCACCAGCTGTGCTACAGTTGCCACCTACCTTAGTTCTTAACCCTTCAGGGAAAGGAGCTGACCCTGAAGAAGTCCCAAGTCTCACTATTTTAAGGTGTACTACAGTTTACAGAAATAAGTTTCTTTTTTGGAGGATGCATATGTGGGAGATACACCAGGCCAGGCTCCATGGACTGTTAATATTACACAAATCCTGTGCTGAAGCATAGACTGCAGGATCTCTTCCACCTGGAACCATAATCAGAAATTATGCCATATGCTCATGTAGCTGTGGCTAAGAGGAAGTGAGGGAAGCTCCCTTATTCTCCTGCACTGTGCATTTTTTTATTTCTGTAGGAAGGGAACACCAAGGCTAATCAGCAGCACTTAGGTATCTCTTTAATAAAAGAATTTAGGATGCGCAGGAAAGCATCCTAATGCCTCAGGAAGGGGAAAGCAGGCATGCATAATGCATTTAACAAATTCCAAAAGATAGTATGACCTGTTGTTCTCCTTAGAATGCATCAATCACATTAATATCACTTTCTATTCAGAGATAACAGACGTCCTGATGTATTCACTCCAGTGAGTTTCACAGAGGACTGATGTGATGTTGATAGTGCACACAGCAAATGACAGGATACTTGAACTAAGGAAAGCCATTTGCTTTCCACTATGACTCTGCCCAAAGCTTAGAGGGAACAGTATCCTCATCTTGCTGGGAAATTATAAATGCACTTATTATGACATGCAGATGCCAAGGTGAGTGGCACAGCCAAGGACTCACAGGAAATGTGGCCAGGTGGCACCAGTGTAAGGATGGAACAAATCTTCATTCCCTATACTGCTCATAACCTACACCCATAACCAACTTGGGGTAACACTGCCTGCTCTTGCAGCTCACTGTTGTCAAGAAACTGTAAGCAGTACTACAGTTAGTGTATTCCTATTCCTTATTCAGCTCTGACTTAAGCACTACTGCTCCTGAACAGGAGTCAGGTGTTTCAGCACAGTACTGAAGAAACTTTATGTACCGGGCTGCCTCCACCTGTGGAGGCAAGGAAAAGAGAGAGAGGTGGCAGGAGCACTGAGCAAGCACATTCAGAACACTCCCCTGGGCCTTGTGTCTTTTATTGCCACAGGGGCTCCCTGGAGGCTGTAGAGGTTTCAACCCAGAGAGGTGTTGGCTCCTGCTGGGAGGAAACAGCTCAAAGAAACAGTACAGTATTGGCAATGGCAATGTTAATAATTCAGCACTTGTCAGAAGAGAGGTGAGAAATGCTTATGCTCACCTTTAACCCTTACTGTCCCAAGGAGAACAGTACTTCAGCCCTGACTGTAGTCCTTCACCACCAAAAAGGGACTCTTCACCCTCCCTTCTCCATGTTCCATATTTATCCCTATCCCACTCTTAGTTAGACAGCAGCTGTTTTCAAGTAAAACCCTTTAAGTCTGCAACCAACTAACAAGGAGCAATTTAGTTCCTCACAGCACTGTGTGAGGTATTTGCTTAGGCACAGAACCTGAACTATGTTTTAAGAACTGATTTTAAAAGCCTGTGCCTAGTTCTTTGAAGAAGTGACTTGGTAACACTGGCAGATAGGACAGAACTTGTTACTTGGCTTGTATGTATATTTTCTAAAGCTGAAAAAAATCAACTCTGGTGCTCAGCTAAGTCTGATCTCGCTCCTGTTGCCTGCACAACACATTTAGAATAGATTATAGCTTTTGAAAGCTCTACAGAAGAGCTGCAATCAGAAATGACAGTAGATGGGAAGATAATGCACTTCACCTGATAAGAGTCTTGTAGATGAAGTACTGCCTAAGGTTAACAGGCATCTGTCCACTTAAGGACAGTAGTGTAAAAAAAAAAAAAAAAAAAAATCTTCTTAATGGGAAAAGAGGAGATGGACAATGCCAGGGGCCTGAGGTAAATGATGACACTGCTTTAACACCTAGTTGCTTAGCATTTCCCAGCTTCTGATGACAAACAAGAGGAGCTGAATAGCATTCAGGCACGCCCCAGCACTTCCAGGAGATTTAATACTGTCCCTCTCACTCAATCTTCTGGTGAGCTTTGTTCACAATCTTTGGCTAAACCATTAATTAAGGGAAAGCCTTCATGCAGTCCCATACACCTCTGCAAGAATAATTATGCTTAGCTGTGTGGGTTGTTAACACCGGGTGACAATCCCCCATTAAGGCAGAGGGGAAGCACATTCCCTCATCAGGGAGGCCAAGTACAGTTGGAAAGTATAAGGACAGTGTATCCCCCTGCAGTCCCTTTTGGGTCCTCAGACTCTACCTGAACAGCCACCATGGGTTTATCCTTGCTACACAGAAGACTGCACCTCCCCAGAAGAAAAAAAATAGATTGGGTAGTAGCTTTAGACTCACACACCTCCCAGAAATCTAAAAACGAATGTAACAAGCAGTTACCAAAGGAAGACTGGTGATATTTTGCCAGACAGAAAACAGTGCTGCCAGGAGAAGAACTACCTGTAAAACAAAATGTGAATCAAAACTGCCTCAGGAACACCCAAGTCACACACACTGCAGCATCACAGCTCCAAGAAAAGGCAAAAAGTGCTTCTAGAGCATGTAAGTCTGCAACCTCAACATGGCCCATAGATTCATTACAAGTTTAGATATAAACTGGGCCATTCCAGATTAAAAAAAACACTTTTAATTGCATATACTCCCAAAGGGAGCACAGAGAGGATGTGATTATTCTTTGTACCTGCAACACCTGCTAGAAGAATAAAGGCCATTAGAAGGTCTCACTCTGCTTGCCCAAAGAAGAATCACTATCAAACTTTCCTCTCTGCAAAAGGAAACAAGACAGTAACACATAGATCTGACACCAGAATCTCAGCATTTCCACCCATACTCCAATGACTTAGGAAGGCTAGGATGGAAATGGGTCAATAAGGACTAGTACAGAGAGGTACATTAGAAAAACTTGCTATTTTACCACCACCCTCTCTACAGAGAGGCACAAAGCTAAAACAGGTGTAGAGCATATTTAGTTAGCATGTCCCCATGTCTTATCTCAGTAGAACCAAATAATTCATCCACACTTTAGAAAAGCTCCATTCTTACCCTCAGCTATGAATACAGTGACAGTCACATGAATAGGTACACAGAAACATAACAGAAAAGACTAGCTTAAAAGACTCCTCCCCCCAGTAACCATAACAACAAATAGGAGAAATCCGTTTGTCTGAGGGATCTGCTTCTCTCTTTTTGGTAGTATCTTTTAACTTAAAAACAGCTGCATTGGAGTCAAAGAATAAAGCTCAAGATAGTCACAAAAAATAAAGGATGTATTTTTCTCCAAAGATCAAAACCGTAACTAACATAAGACATTCATATTAGGGTATTAAGTTCAGTGTCCAGAAAAAAACTCATCTGCCATATAAAAAAAAAAAAGATACTGCAATTGCTTTACTCAATTTCTTTGCTGAAAACTGCTTAATTCTTCTCTCACCAAGTTTTGTCAGTAACTTGATTTTTAACTACATTGTAACAAACAATTTTTCTTCTCCACCCTCATCTTATCTAAAGCTCTTCTTTTGTTCTGGAGAGTTTTGTTGCATGCTCCTCTACAAATTTGCTCAAATGCTCTAAATCTCTGTCCCCGCCTTCGAATTTAATAGGGTTGTTTTTCTTGTCCTTGGGAGCAAAGTAGATGGTGGGGAATCCCTCCACTTTGTAGTGGTCATTCGTCACGTCGTTGGCAGTAGCATCCATCTTGGCTATAATCAGATTTTTCTCATTCTTGTATTTTTTACCTAGCTCATTATACACTGGTTCTAGTTTCTTGCAGTGTCCACACCATGGGGCATAGAACTCTATGAGAACATCATTCTTTGGATCCATCACTATGGTATCAAAAGTTTTACCCACTACCACTTTCACAGGCCCTTTGTTATTTTTTGGCACTGGCTGGGACTTCACAATTGGCTTCAGTTTTCCTAGAAGGAAGCAACACAACACTGTTAGAATGTGGTAAGAGCACCCCTTACAGTCTCCCCTAAGAAAGAGCAGAAGTACATCCTCCTGCCAGGGAAAAATCACAGCACCAGCAAATGAATTTGCCTCAGCATGAAACACAGGCTAGTTAACTGGTGACCTTTTGGCCCAATAACCTCATGAAATATGGATAACAGCTTGTTTTGCAATTCCCTAGAACCCTTCTCCTCTTTTTATGGCTGTCCATCCACAAAGTAGTAACCCATGATTTATTACAGTAGTCCCAAATATGAAGGATCAGCTCACACTTTAAAGCCACAGGAACATTTTAGGCTTCTAAAACAGACTCTGTTTACTGGAGCCACTGCCTCAGGAAAGAGCTCTTGGAAGGGTAAACAAAATAGCTTAGAGAACCCTATTTTAGAAACTGTACCTTTTTTGAATGCCACCACGAACTGCCTGAGTACATCAGAGTCAAACTCTTCTGGCTCCATGGCATACTTCTTGCCACCTTCATCCAGAATGGCAGCATTGACATCCTCTCCACTCTCAAGCAGGCCCAAGTCTTTTATTTCAGAAGAATAATCTTCCTCATCAGAAACAGCAAACACATATTCAGGGAAGTCTTTAGCCACCTCCAGGACTTTGCTTCTCCAGTACTGGGTAGCTGAAAAATCAGAACAGGACAGAATGGTAATTTAGTGCCTGCTTCCTCTCAGAAGTGAAGGAAGGGTAACAGTAGCAAACCTACCAACACGGTAGTCAAAACTGAAGTCCACAGAGTAGTAGACAACCACTAGAGGACGCTTGGAGTATCTCTTGCCATCGTTGGAAGGTTTGCGATGACCAACCAGAGGCAAAGCATGCTTTAGCACGTGCTCTTTAATCTCAGATCCGTCCATAGAGTCCTGCAAAGGAATCGCGACAAAAGTTAAAGCAAACAGATTCAAGCAGCATTTCTGCTACACACTACTGAAAGACCAATACTGGTACACACATGAATGCGAAAGAGGGAAGGGCACGTTATAAGAACAAGGCTGTCACCACATTCTTCAAACCTTTGAGCACTGAATATTGTAAGGACAAATTATTATTTGAAAACATAACATCTGGACTAATTTCATAAAGTCCTCTTGTACAAAGCAACATAGTTTCAGTGGACAAAGAGGTTGACTCAAATATCTAGTGGGAGTACTTCCAACAGGAAGATGCCCACTGATCATAATTGCAGAGAAAGAGAAACTTCAATCTCACACACAAACTTTTTAACTCAGGACCATCTACTCACTTTAAGATTCAGAACATGCATCTTGGGCTCGTGCTTGGACTGAAATTTTTCTGGCTGCATGACAACCAGTTTTCCTGGAGATACTTTCAATAATTTTGCAATCTCGTTGCTGAAGGTGTGATGGAATTTATAATCTTCTCTCAAACCATTAGCTGAAAAATTAAGGTTAGTGTGAAGGAAAAGTCACTAGAAATAAACTGACATCCTGTAACTGTAACTGCAAGTAAACTCTTTTCCTGTTCTCAAAGTGACACAGAACAACCCAGTCTTAGACAATAGTTCTCATCCAGGGGTGAGAAGCATGTGAATATACATACAATTCCAGTAGCACTATTTGAATGCGGTTCAACAACCCATCCACTTGACGAGTTATTCTACACACTCAAACACCTTGAACAGCTTCCAAAACATATGCAGCGAAACAGTTATTCTTTTATCAATCTCCTACCTCTTGGCTTCCCCCCAAATAGGTCAGCTAGCCAAACTATTTGTTTTGGGGCAGCCTGGGAAACAGTTCTGTATCTTCCATACTGAGGCAAACAAACCAGCTCCTAATCCAACTATGACAGCAGCCCCATAATCAGACAAAGACAGCTTGTGAGGAATGGTCTAACTAAACCGATCCAGAAGTGGATGATGATTCTTTCTCCAGGCCTTTCATCCCAAATGAGTTTGGTGAAGACTGAATCTAGACTGCTAGATATGAAACAAGAGTAACAGACAGCAAACATATCTAGGCTTTAAGCCAAGAAATAGTGTTTTGTTCCTCAGGAAGGAATTTTCCCTCCTCTCTAGTCCACGTGTTTTTAAGGACATAATTACCAAGCAGAGGTATATTCTATGACTGGCTGGCACTTTAGTTACAGCATCAAAATCTGGTGTGAGCTTATTTTTTAAGTACAAGTAGAAGATCACCCTTCCTCCTACTTCTTCTCTTCCCTACTGAACTAGGAGCAGAAATAAATGATTTCCCCATGCCCAAAGTCATAGGCAGAATCCCAACAAAACATATATTTCATTAATATTTTAAAACATTCTTTACCTGCTTCCTGGTAGAGCTGATAGGTTTTGTCATTCTCTCCACTAAAGACACCAATGATGATGACATCATCCCCATCCCTCAGAAATTCTTGTACCTGCTTGGCAGCCTGAATCTGTTTGGATGGAGGACCAGCCTGTTCAATCATGTAGTCGACAATACCTGTGAGAGAAACCCACCCCCAAGAAGTTGCTTAGAGCATTTATTGAACTGAAAAAATACAGGCATTCCATCTGCATAATTCTTTAATATCACATTTCCCATGGGCATCTTTCCTCCTGTGCAGCCCTCCCACAATAACCTAAGGACCAAATCAGCAAGACCTCAGTCCAAGTTCTTAAAGCTGCAGTTCTGAATAATTTCTTTCAGGTTGGTTTCAAAAGAGGTGACCAAGCACACAATCCATAGATATCAGTTGATCTTGCAAGCAACGCTCCCTTCTGAAATTCCTGACCCTTCACTGTCTCCTGAACCTGTTATGAGCCAAAGGGATACTTGAATAGTTTTAAGTCCTCCCTCTTATTAAAACTTAATATTGAGTATTTTGCCAACCCTCAAGGTGCATTCCAATACAATTAAAACCTGCCCATTTAATCATACTGCCACTGCTTCACCATGTGTATTTAACTTACTTGATATTGAAAGGAGTTGATACTACCACCAAATGATGTTATAAAGACTAGAGACAAATTTAAACAGCCTGTGTAGGTATGAGAGCAGAATTTTTCACTTTTCCCCAACTACTGCTGCTATGATACTAACAAGTCTGCAAGTCCTACAGATATGTCAAAATATTTGTGGTCAAGCCCTCAGAAAACAAGAAAAAGCGTGAGCTGCGGTACCATATTTTTCCCGTGGACCACTGTAGTCGTAAGGTTTGCCCTTGCGGAAGATTTTGAGAGTTGGGTAGCCAGTAACATCAAACTTCTTGGCAAGCTCAGTTTCAGCTGTGGCGTCGACTTTAGCCAGGGGGATGGGAGGCGTGCGCTTGCTGAGCTCCTGGGCAGCCTTCTCATACTCTGGAGCAAGCCTCTTGCAGTGTCCACACCTGGGCAGGGAGAGCAGAGGGTGCATTGTACAAGCCACTAAGCCTGCCAGGTACCTTCTGCTTCTGAAGTGGAAGAGTTAAGTCATCCAGAATGCAGGAATGGGATCACTGAATCTACAGAGGACACTTCAGCCTAGGAAGACTTGTCTCTGCAACCTGAAGCTGGCCTCTGTGCCTGGCCTCACATTACTATAGGTAGCTTCATTTTCAGAGGCCATTTTTAAACTAAGGACCAGTTCTCTTTGGTTTTCAGTATGTTCCCAAAACATTGTTTCAGTGCGTTCCCAAATTAGTAAACATTGTGAACCTCCAGTCAAGATTTAGATACCATCCCTTGCTGAGGCATAGATCAGTCTAGTCTACTGGTGGTCTGCCACGTGATCCTAGGTGCAGCTTAGAACCAAGGTACACCAGAGCTTTGCACAAGGCAGAGGTGTGTAAAGAGGCATAACAATGGAAGACAGGTTCATCAAGTGTGTTCAGGCCATCTGTGCTAGACTAAAACAGTGACTGCCTTCTTGCTTACCATGGAGCATAGAACTCCACCAGGATTATGTCAGCATCATTCACAACTTCGTCAAAATTATCCTGGGTCAATACCAGAGTAGCTTCAGGTGGAGGGGTCCAATTGGGGTCAGAAACCTCCTTGACTTTGGCCACAATAGCTGAAACACAGTTCAACAACCCAATTAGCAAGCATGCATTTTATCATACCAGAAGCATGTCAAATGCAAGAATTTGAAATCAGAGGGGCAAGCACAATGTTGGACCAATGCTTACACGAGAATATTTTCTTAATCAAGCTCCTTTATGCCTTATTTCCTTGTTGGCATTGCCAAGATGGTCCTCTCTTCACCCCATAAATAGTCTTGTGCAGAGCACAGACCAGTATTTTGCAGCACTGAATTCCATCTCAAAACAGACAGAAAAGGTAGTTTTTCCCCCTCTGACTGGAGCTGGGCATATTAATTAAGCAAAATACAAGTGGGTTTCTACACAGTCAATATGTAGATCAAATGTTTATTGGTTGATCCTACAGCAAACATAAGACTGCCTGCTCTTCTATTCAAGTCATATTTCTAGAAACTTTCTGTCACTAACAGCACTACCCACTACCTGAAAAATTGTCCTCTAGCATGCAGCCTGTTGAGAAAACAGGGAAAACTTCAGCATTCATAACATCACTTGGTTTAAGATAAATAATTTAAGAGTCTTTCAAAGCAGCCATATATTAAGAAACAAGATCAGAATGCTGCTTTGCTTTCTTACAGGAAACTGCAAAGGACCGGTGCTTACCATCTTCTGTCCGAGCCCCATCATAGTCAACAGCTTGTCCTTTTTTCAGGATTTTGATGGTTGGGTAGCCACTCACATCAAAACGACTTGACAGTGAAGTGGCTGCAGTAGCATCTATTTTGGCTACAGGAATAGGAGGGTCATTTTCCTTCAAAGTTTTGGCTATCTTTTCATACTCAGGAGCAAACTGCTTGCAGTGCCCGCACCTGTCAGAGGAACACACAAGTAGGTATGTAAATGCAAGACAGACATGCAGAGGTGCTCTGCTGCTCTGCATTTCCAGCATGTCTTCTGACAGATGCTCACATCATCAGCACAGGAATGTTTGTCTTGCTACATGTTTGGATCATGGAGAGATAGAGAGCAACTGTAGCAAATGTACTGTTTGTTCACATCAAAGCCTTCTTTTCCCCTTAATTTTCATTCAATGTGGAATGGATAGCCATGTGCTTTATAAAACCACTGTAAAAAAACTCAACGACTGCTTTTACAACAAAGCTGCAAACCTTGAATTTTGCTCTTCCTTCCTTCCCCCACAAATATGGTCTCAATTCAACTTCAGCTTCTCCCTAACCAAGGTTCATCTTCTCTCCCTAGCACCCTAAACTGAACTAAAGAGAAAATGGACCAGCAGTTAAGTTGGCCTAATGAAATCTCCCACCTACCATGGTAACACAGCATCTGCTCCCTCTCTGGCCACACCAGAAGTCTGGGAGGAACAGAGGCTCCTGCTCCAAAAGCTGATATGACAGAGGGTAACAGCATAAGAAATGCTTAATATAGCCTACAAGCCAGGAAAATGTGAAACCAGGAAAATGTAGGAAAACAGAAACAAGTGTTTGGCAGATAGCCTGTGCTCCTTAGCCTCTCAGCTGGCAAGAGGGGGAGTAGAAAAATAGGACACACATCCTTCTTCTCAGATAAATTAAACTTCACATTTAATTTCCATATAGGTAAACTACAGCTGCAGAATTAGTGCCTACATTAAAGCAGGGATGGGATTCTCTGTGACAAGAACAGCACAACTTAAAATGCAACTCCACCTCAATCACGATCATATTCCCTCTCTATTCAGAGACTGGAGAAGGATCAATGAGTAAGTCATTTTTGTATCACTGAACCACAAAGGAAAAGAGGTTCTGGCTGCAACACTAACTTAACAACTCTACTGAAAATATCTTCTACTCTTGTTTTCTCCTAGTAACCACCCCTAATGTTTTTGAACATAAGAATGCAAGAAGACACAGCCTGGCCCAAATCCTTTCTCCTGCCTATATGCAGGCGAGTCCACTGTAGCTCCCTGGAGCAGACCAGTGGTGCTGTGCATCCTGGGACACCAGCAGAACTGCCATAATGAAGTAGATGTACGAGGCACTGCTTAAATTGATAACGCAAACAAGTTATGTCCCTAATCACACCACACCCCTCTGGCAAAGGCAGAAATGTGAATTTGGAAAGGAAAACCTGGCAATTCCCCTGCTAGGGAAGCTTTCATTAGTCCACCTAGATGAGCAAGTACACATGTGCTCAGTGGTCCAGCACTGGCATAGGATAATAGCAGGCTGCAAGACCACACTGCATGACTTTTCTGGGCCTCACTGGGAACATTTCTGTTCCCTGACAGGCATAAAACAGGGACAGAATCAGCCCTGTGCTCCCCTTGGCATGGGATCCCTCAGTATGACTCAGATCTGTGGAACAGGAGCAGGCTGGTGATTATTGCATGGTACATGGCAAAAAGAAAGGTTCCTCCGCACCACCAGAACCATCTTCTTCCCTGGACATAGCAGAGTCCAGGGCATCTCCTGCAGGCAAGTTAGTCTTATGCAATCTTTAAAATGGCAACCCAAGCTCACTTTCCAGGAGTTGGTCCTGGCAGGGAAGCTCTCTGACACTGCACCCAAGGAGATGCCACTGTGAACCCACCATGGTGCGTAGAACTCCAGCAGCACGGTATCTTTGTCTGCAGTGAAGGTGTCAAAGTTTGCATCATTCAAAACTAATACGCCATTTTCTTCTTTAACTACAGAATCGTCATCATCTTCGTCATCTTCTTCATCGCATCATCATCACCATCATCATCAACTTCTTTTGTAACAGATTCTAGAAAGGTAAGAATATGACAGATTAGATTGTGTCAAGTTTAACACTAAAGTGACAGTACCAGATTAAAGATGGATTAGATATCTCCTGTAGTTAAGAAAAGTACCCACACAGATTAGTTTCTGCTTCACATACAGTGATGGCTGTCTCAGTTTGCAGAGAGCTCGGGCTCAAATGGTGTTTGACCATTTCAATTTTGTCCACAGTACACCAGCTAACAATATTAATATTTCAGTAAAGCATCAACAGGCATTTCACATTTCAGGGTGAACTAAAATGGACACAAGAAGAATTAGAGCACACAAATCTATGCAACAGTTGCCACCAGGGTTTGGTGGATGTCTTGTTGAAATGTGGGCAGTGAGACATGTTTTGCTGGGCAAGAAGGGCACACAGATGATACCTGAACTTCAAACAGAACTGCTTCATCATGCAACAGAACAGCTCTCCTTTAAGCATAGCAAACTTGAGGTTGGAAAAATTAGTGTCTTGCACCAAAAAAGCAGGCGTTATCTGTCCCCAGTGCTTCCCTTGTATTCCTGCTCACAAGACCTGTAACACCACAATAGCTGTGTGCTGCCTGTCTGAAGGTCTAATAAACAGACACACCTGCTGTAAACCCAAATACTACTATCAAGGTAGCTTGGAGGCAGCACTTCAAAACTGTGCTTCTTTCCTGGCTGCTCCATTTACCTTTGACACTCTTGCTTTCAATTACAGCTATGTTTCAGGTCTGCTATTCACTGAGGAGTATTTCCATTCACAGGAACGTCACTCTGCTCTGGATCAGCACAAGGCTGCATTGAGTGTAAAATCCAGTAACTGACTGCAGGAGTCCCATAAAAACCCACTCATATGCACCTGGCAGACGCCAGGTACCCTTCTTGGGAAACAAACAAACAAACAAAAAAACAAAAACAAACAAACAAAAAAAAAAATCAAAAAAACACCAAAAACTTGAAAGAAAGTTTCTTAAGCTTCTTATTTCAAAGTATTTGGGGGAGGCATTTGATTTAAGACCAAAACCACTGGTCCAGAACAGGCCTTTAAAGGAGAAAGCAGATTTGGTAAACTACCAAAGCAAAATTAACACGTGAAAGCTGAAGCCAGGACATTTCTACCAGTTCATTATTTGTTGGCTTGGAATTTGAGGTGGTTTTTTCAATATCTGACCTTTCACATGTTCCTTCAAACATTTTTTTAAACTTGCTATCTTTCAAGGAAAGCAGACCTTCCTGAAGGACTTTAAAAGAATTTCAGTTACAGAACAAGTAATGAAAATATCTCATCCCAAATGAAAACTGTAAAACAATGAAGCTTAAGTCCCTTTTGACCAGTGGGAATCCCAGGAGTAGGATGGGTGAAAAAAAATTAAAGAAACAAAAAAAGATTAAGGTTATTTGTTCAAAATTATTTTCTATTTAACTTTAACTGGCTTTTGACTAAGCTTCGAGGAGTTACTGCAGCAGTATTCTGAAAATACACTGACTTCATCAGGAACTTGAAAGCTAAGAATGATAAATACGTGCTATCCAGGTATGAAAAAGTGAACAAAACAAAACCCACCTTTCTCAGACCAACAGCAGACATTAGGAACAACCTCACCATGGATAAAATTATGCCATTTAATTGCAATAGCTATTTTTATTTTAGAAGAAAGTATGTAAAACCAAGCCTATATGCCCTCAGGAAACAGTACAGACTCTTGGAGAAAAAAAATGCTGATTTTAATTGGAGGTCAACTTTATGCACCACAAAAATATTAGAGCTTCTGTTGAGGGGAGAGATCACAGGAGATCATTTATCTCACACAACAGCAGCCAGCTGGATTAAGTTTCTTTAACAAGTGCCAGTGTTTCACCTGATCTTTGAGACAGCTAAAAGCACTATTTGCAAGCAGACAATGCCTCCAGTGTCGCAGCACTTGCTCACCCTTGAATGAATCTACCCTCACATAACTGCATGACCGCCCTGGTGAAACAGCTGGATTTCAGGGGCCTTCAGCAGGCAAAACCTGCCCCTTACATGGGTGCCCAGCAGCTCTGAGGGCTATGTTTCACCACAGGCTGTTCTCGGCTGGCCTGTGCCTGAATTCCCAGCCATTGCATTCCTGGCAAATTGCTTCAGATATGATTTTTCCTGACACAAAGGAATGTGAGCAAAGCCAGCCGGCCACTTCTGCTCCGGCACCTCAAAGTATCCACCAGGTCGTGACTCTTGTTCCTGCTCACTCTGCTCACTCCCCACCCCGGAGAGAGACAAAGATCACAGCACCTGTTTTTCAGAAAACCACGAACAAGGTATCACCTGCAAAAACATCCAACTCTGGCAGAAAATGTAACAGTAGATCCACCATTCCTCACTGACACAATTTTTTATCTTTCTCTGCAAGCGGCTGTACAGCCTGCCAACCTAAAACTTCCTGGACAGTGACACATTGTGATGGGCATTACACACACCCACTTCCTCCTCCGTGGGGATGGAGGCAGGACAATAGCACTGGAACAGCAGGACTCCACTTTTTTCTAAGTGGCTTAAGGAGGGAGTGCATTAAAAAAAAAAAACAAAAACAAAAACCCCCCACACTTAGATATCAGTCCTTAAGATTGCAGACTTACTTTCTGTAGCTTCCAGCTTCACCAACACCTAGGGCTATTATAGATACCTCTGCCATCCCTTTACTGTTGGGATTGCAGGACTTTTTTTTTTCCCTATTAAGAGCAAGAAACTTTCCTCTGCATTAAAGATTTACAATCTAAAGAGAACAGAATTAGTCTAACTGTGACACCTGAAGTGCCAGAAGTAGCTAATAAATACTTGCATAAGTCAGCTCATGAAAATGAAGTGTCTTTGTTTCTTAAAGCAACTTGCAAAGCTAAAACCTGTCCTCTGGTAAAATATGGATAACCCCCTTTTACTAAAAAAAAAATAAAAAAAAATTCCATAAATGTCAAGAAATTAGTATACAAGTCAAAAAACGTGATCAAGAAGGTACTTCTTTTAAGACTTGAAGTACAGGATGCTGGCTGGCAGGCCTTCAATAGGAGGACAGCTGCTCTGAGATAAATTCTTACAGTAACTTCAATGAACACTCAGTGTTTATCAGAAATATGGCCTAGTAACATTTTCTTAAACAAAGCAGATCCTGTACAAAAAAGCTGCATCCAGACAGCAGACATGACTTTGGGATTCTGCCTGAAAGTTTTCTTTTGATCAACACACTGTTCCCTAATTGGATGAGCTCAGTTTTCAGAAACCCAGAACTCAGGACTCATCATGCATTGCTAGGGCATTCAAAAGATTTTCAATAACATCAGCCCCCCTCAATCTTTTCTGTGGTGGATCCTCTATATGAACCCTCCTTTCCCATCATCAGGATGCTAAGGGTGCAACTCCCCAGCCATGGGAAGGGACCCCTCCCACTAGACCACTGCTTGGTGGTCTCGAACACTGCCGGGATTGGGGTATCCACAACCTCTCCGGGCATCCTGCCCCAGTTTCTCACTACCCTCAGAGTAAAGAATTTCTTTCTCATATCGAACCTAAATTTCTCCTCTTTCAATTTGCACCCATTAATCCTCGTCTTATCACCACAGTTCCTGATGAAGAGTCCCTCTCCGGATAATGAAACCGTAATCCGATATGAGTAGGAATGAAGAAATGGCGAATTCCCCGGAGATTTAAAAGCCGAGGATTGCCAACATGGCTAATTGTTAGCTAGCTGTTGACTCCGTGCTCGGGAGAGGCGAGGCAGAGCCGCCCCACGGCGCAGGACGCACGGCCAGCGCCGGGACAAGCGGCTCGCACGGACCTCAGCCCCTGCACGGAGCGGGCTCAGCGCCCCGCGCAGCGCCCTGAGAGGAGCAGCCCGGGCTCCCGGCAGCGCTGGGCCCACGCCGCCGCCTCTCGCGGGGGGACCCAGCGCGCGCCGC
>VXBU01004718.1:0-117845 GCA_013400315.1 Bombycilla garrulus | reverse complement strand
GGGCGGCGCGGGGGGTTGCTAAATTCTTGCGCTGTAGGAGCGGGACTTTGAGAATTGCTGCGCACGGGAAGGCTGGGATGGAGGCGTCAGTCTTGGTGGCTCCCACAGGGGCCAGGGAGGGTGTGGCGCAGCGGGGCCGCGATTGCACGGGAAGGTGTCACGGCGCAATTTCTGTCCGTGGTTGTCCCGATGCTTTATCTGGTGAATATCTAAGATGCAACAAGACGGCGCTAAAACCTGGGCGTTTGCCGGTCTGTCCCCGTGCTTGGGCGTATTACAGCTGCTCATAGGCTCATGGGCCAATTATTTTAGCTTTACAAAACTTTTGACTCTTGAATTGGTAGGTTGTAAGCATAAAGCGCTGCTGAGTTCAGTGTTGCGGCGGTTACACTGTAAAAGAGTAGCAGTAGCTTATGATAAGTATCTTCAAGGTTTTGAAGTGCAAGCTGAAAATATAAACACAATTTTAGAGGACTAAGATGTTGCATTGCTCTGAAAGGCTACAGTAGCACCAATTGCCATTTGGCATTTTTAAGTCGAAAAATCCACTTTAAAAGGCCTGCTGTGTTCTATATTCCTAAGTTATAGCCTAGAAGTCTGCCTTTTCTCAACTCAGCTGCCACACAAGTTATCCTGAAAATGCAGCAGCTGATACAGAAGCAGTTTTTTAACTGACTTGGCATATCACTAGAATGGAGTGGGATCTGATCTGAACCAAGTTAAAGCTGTCTGGATCCTGCCAAAATTGTGATCCCAATCCTGTCTGGTTTTGATGTTGATATAAATGTTAGTTAGATTAACACTGATATTCAGTAATTTGATGGTAGCACATTCCATGTTCTCAGTGGGAAAAAATAGGAGTATGGAAGGTTTTTGTTTTGAGTCTTGTTCACTGTTTAACACAACCCTTGATTTGAATATCATCTTGGTGTGAAAAATATTTACTGTCTTTGTCCTCTGAGTTTATGAGAGATGGTGGCTATTGTAATTTTTTTTCTTTTTCTTTTTTTTTTTTTTATTGGAGATTTTCCAACTGACAGTGATCTGTCAAGGTAGAGGGGTACTGTCAGGCATAATACTTCATGACAGACATTGCAAAACTGTTTAAAATAACTTGCAGAAAAAGTGAGCATGTAAGATGGGGACGTGGTGTCAGTATTGCTTTTGTCTACTGGAGCATGAAATACTGAATTAAATGCTTTTCTTTCATAATGAGTTTTATGGTTGTTGTTGTTTCTGTCTATCCAGGTTAACCAACTGAAAAAGGAGATCAGTAAATTTGGTAGGCAGTCAAAGGTGCCAAGTGCCAACATCCTGCCAGACAGTGAAAAGGAAGTGCAAATAGTACAAACATAGGGGAGGTGGGTTTATTGTTACTTCTCTGAACTGCAGGAGGAAAGCCTGGAAGGCAGAACCCCTGTGATCCCTGTTCAGCCAAGGACAGCCTGACTGAGAGATTTGCTGAATTGTCAATTCATTGTGTGGGCAGTTACAACTCTGGTAGCCCGGATGGATCTTAGGCACGTTCCCCTAGACAAACAAAGCCTTGGCAAAATGCTGAGCTCTGCTCTGTCCTCAGGGCTGTGCCTACCTCCCTGGATTAGGGTTGCCCAGGATGGCATAGTGAGTATGCAGCCACAAACGGCACACCAAGCAGTGTGATTCACCACAGGCCAGCTGGGCTGCCAGCTCCATGCAATTGTGAAATATCCTGGGCACTTGGAAGAGTGTGCCAGCTGTGTAGCCCTTCCAAGGGATTCCTTCCTGCTCTCTAAAGAGCTGGTTACCTGTGTGTCGGGAGTGACCACATGAGGCTGAAAATCCTCTGGGCTAAGCACTACTGGTAAGAGCGCTGCTGCCTTTTGCTGAGTGCTCATTCCTTACCGAAATTAATAACAGGAACAGTCTCCTCTTTGCCAGGAGGGTCTCTAGGCAGAAGGCAGGTGGAACACAGCCTAGTATGGGGTCATCTATGGGTTAGGTGCATAGAAAGATGAATGGCAAAGGTCTCTTGCAGCTTGTCTGATTGTGAGAAATTGGCCACGAAAATCCCTCGTCCCAAGACACACAGGAGAGCGCAGAAAGCATGAGGCCTCACAGAGCACCTATGGTCTAGTTTCTGGGTAAAAAGGCATTTCTACCTGATAACATGTGCTGTGCTGCAGGAAAATGCAGGTATTAGTGCACTCTGGTTATTTGAAAGTGGATTGCATTTTGTGCAAACTGTGCTTTCATATCCTGATAAGGTGTTAGCATGCCTGTTGGCAGACCTGCATCCCCAAGAACAAGCAGACAATTGTAGTTCATAAATATGGTTCTCCTCAGGAACCTTGAGTGTCTTTCCTGTTGGTTTAAGTTGCCAGTGGCTACCATAAAGCCTTCTCAGGTTGCACCTGTGTTCTTCAACATCATTAAGTGATGGACTGTGGAAATCTCTCCTTGTATCACACTGTATTTTTCTCCTTTAAAAGGTAGCCTAGACACTAGTAATCCTGTACCTCCTTCTGCACATTCTGTGGGGTACAGCCATGGGTCTTAGAAGAGGCATATTCAGCAGTAAATATCAAAAAAGAAAAAGCCAATGTTCTTCCACAAAAAAATGTGAAAATGGTAAGGCATGTCAGACTAAGCTATATAGGTCTAACTTCTGCTATTAAAATATATTACAATCTCAAAAGTAAGTGTGGACCTACTTGGCCTTTCACAGGCTGTGAGCCGGCACAGGCAGGCAGCTGAGACAACCACAAACTCACAGCAAGAACTCAAAGAGTAAATTTGAGGAAAAAATGTAAGATTTAAAATGGTACAGTGTCACACAAATGTTTTGAATTATTTTTCTGGTAGTTTTCTTGTCATCCTCGGTTATCTTGTTTGCATAATAGCTAAACTTTCACATGATGCTGAGTTGCCTTGCATGTAATCTTTATGTAAATCACTTCAGTGAACCCCAAAACAATGCTTAAAATATTCATCCTGATTTGCATTTCACCTAAATTTAAAAATAATTTAGAACAAGAGAGACACCTGTAGAACTCACCGTTTTTTGCTCAGTAGTTGATTCACATATTATGATGCTTATTTTAAAATACCTTTCCATAATTTTCAGTCATCGTTGTAGAAAGGTGATAGAAAGTTAGATGTGAAAATGTTCCACTTTAATACTACTAAATTCTTGTAAAGAGATATGGTAAGTCACAGTAATATAAAAACTATTGATTCCTGTATTGCTGTCTTGTTTTGCTGCAATGATTTTGAGTGTCTGTCTGAATTACTTCTTTCTTTGCCTTTTCTTTTGCATTTTCTTTTCTTTTCAGGGACCTGCTTCTTAGTTCTTGGTTCTCTGTTACCCCTTGTTCTGCCACTACCAGCCTTGGTAAAAATTGTCTCTCCATCTTACGTACAAGACCCCTTCATATGTTAAAAAGCTACAACAAGTAACCTGGAGAGTTCTCCAGGCTGAGACATTCCCACTCTCTCAGCCTTTCTTCAAAGAAAAGATGTTTTAGTCCTGTCATCATTCCGGTTGCCCTCCTCTGCAGCTGCTGCAACAGGTCCAAGTCTTTCCTGTGCTCCAAAAAAAGGAGCAGGATTCCAGAGTGGGACACAGTGTTTCAGGTGAAACCGTCAAGGCAAAGTAGGGGGATCCCTCTGGATAGCATCGCATCCTTCTGGCAAATCAAGAGTATTTGGACACTCTTGCTGGGAGGATTTGGGCAGCGTTTGTGGTAGTAAGTTAACCAGGCCCAGGCAAAAGAATGTGGTTACTTATTCTCAGTAAACTGACATTCTGGCTGGCACAATGCTGGCCTGTCCCAAGCAGAACCCTTCCAAGGACTTCTGAACATTCTTCTGGAGCTGGCACATTCTTGAAAGCTGTTTATGTGCAGCCAGCCTGCTTGGAGAATGAGAGAATTTATTAGTATAGGTGCAAGCACCTCCATCCACATTGGTTGGCCTGAGTGCCTAGGAATATCCCAGGCACACCCAATTTACTGGTACAGGAATGGCAGTTCAGTGATGTGTAAGCTGGTGCCAAGAATAGCAGAGAACATGTAGGAAAGTATGTACTCACTGAGGTAAGTGGCCTAAGTGCTGACCCTTACTATATTTTTCTTAGAGTACTACATTGTAAGAACCAGTGGGTAATGAGATTACTTCAGATGTCTTTGTAAGAACCAGTGGGTAATGAGATTACTTCAGATGTCTGTGAAGTTAATCCAAAATTCGGATGATTACCTATCCAATACAGCTATGTAAGTGTAGTTCATATCTAAACTGTAGTTTATATCTACTTTTTCTTCTCTTCAGATTAAATATATACCTATAGAACACTTTCATGGAGTTTATTGGTAAATCAACATAGAATAAATTTCAGAACTTTCAGCAAAGGCACATTCTAGTGTTTTCTGTGTGCAAACCCAGCTTTATCAGTGTCAGCCCTACAGGGGGCTGATAGCTTTCATATAACAGGGTGGATGTAACAGAGCCACGATAGTGACTGCTAGAGTGCTTTACCTTTTCAAAAATTGTTTTTCACTCTTTTTTGCAGGTGACACAATGTCCTGCCTGTTTAATTATAGAGGACAATTAAACATGGTGACATCCAGTGCATTGCTGGCTCTAGTGTGTTGCATTGCACCTCCTACAGGCAGAGTGCCCAGACCGAGAGGAGATGTGGAGCTGTCTTTGTCCCCCATGGGGGGTGGGGGAGCCCGGGCATTCTTTCCCAATTTGGAAATGTTCTGAACCAAGACACTTCATTGGACTCCCTGGACATCACCCCACCCCTGGAGCTACCTGGATTGGATGAGTGCCAGAGCACCACCTGAGCCGTCAGTGATAAAAAGCATTATACCAAAGACCTCGAGGCATTTTGGGGGTGTGTAGCAGAGACATCTGTGGTCTCTGGCACGGCTTTTTCTCGGTAGAGAGTTTGTTATTTTGTAAGTCAATAAAACTTTTTTGTTTCCAACACCACCTGAGGTGTCTTTCCCGCTCATTTTAAGCCGATGGGTATTTGTAACACAAAACCCAAACGGGGATGGGAGCTCCGAGAGCTCATAACACCTGGCTCAAGGAGAAATCCCGTCACTAGTGGCTAGCTCTGAGCAGCAAGTATTGAAGGATGCATCTTCAGCAGGCAGCAGAGAAGAGGAAATATGTTTTTCTTAGCAAAGGTGCTGGTGAGGGATGTATGGAGGAGCAGTTGTGTAATGGTGCTGTGCACCAGTCACTGGAAACACTGGTTTCATTTTGGGGTTGTTTTGGGGGCTTAGTGGAAACAGATGGAAATACAGATTTCCCAGCATTGTCTGTTTACACTTCAACGCCTGAGTGGATTTGTCTCTGGTCTTATTTTATCTTTACTCTGATCCTCTGGCCTGTGAAGAGATCCACTGATTCTACCGGAAAAAAAGAAGGGGATATAATATGGAATGAGCCTCCCTTTGAAATGAGGGTCCCATCTCCATCAGAGTGAGTTGTCATACACACAGTTGGTCACAAGATGTCAGTGTCAAAGAGCAAGTTGGAGTGAAGGGCCTGGGAAGTTGAGATCTCCCATTTCTCCATTCTGGGAATGCTTCAGGGAACATTTACTGCATTGGCCCTGGTATTGGAAACTGTTGCAGTATTGTTGGGGCTTGAGGCCATTGTGCATGTCAGGAATCTTTCCAGCTCTTTGCAGAGTGATTTTGATTTTGTTTGTGCACGACACCCAGCAGAAAGCTGAGAACTTTCTGAGGCAAGGTGAGAGCGGGAAGAGGATAGGATTTGGAGCAGGAACAGAGGAAGAGAGGCCAGAGGGAGAGGCTGCTGCCCTTTAGGCATCTATCCTGTGTGGTACAGTACTCCACTACGCAAAGCTGAGTATCTTGCATACAGCTTTCAGCTGACATGGGAAAGCACAGGGCTTCCAACTTGTCACCTGTAAGACCCCATTTTTTTAAATCCAGGATCATGATACAAGAGGTTTCAGACTCATCTGGCTTGCTATGGTCTGTTCCAGATTACATCAGTGGAAAAACTTCCTAGCAAAAACTGCTGTTTCCCAGAAAGAAAAACATGTCAAGATAACTTGTGGTTTCAACTGAAACATCCCTTTCCAGAACTGTTGTTAGGACGTGGTCTCATTGAGATTCAGTTAGATGCTCAGTACTTCCTTCATGAAAAATGTTTCAAAAGGGTTATGAAGGAAGAGTAGAAGTCCTAATTCTCTCTCTTCCACCACTGACTAAGGCTGAGTAACAAAACATGCACTACTATAGATCAAAAATTCCTTCTATTTATAGAAAATCAGAACTAGACTCCTTGAACTGTGAGATAGATTTTTTTTCTAATTAGCATTGCATTTTTTCCAATATGCTCTTTCTTTCTTATGCTCTAAAGGCTCAACCTAGTGTATTTTTCTCCTATTTCTGCTCCCAAGCACAGGCTTGCATTTGCAGTTTGTTGTGTATTATATTTTAAAAGCCATGTCCTTCCTCTGTTGCTTCTAGCTTTTTTTAGGAGTAAAAGCACCTAGAAATGCTGCTTCTTGGTCTTCTGCTTTCAAACAAAATCAAGTCATAAGCTATCCTGAAATCTTCAATTCTGAAACAGTTCCATTGGCTAGCTTACATCCATTTTCCTCATGTATGTACAGTTTGCCAAAGTAAGAGTCACACTATTGCCTTGAGAATTCCTTCCTTGCTAACCAGAGCTGCTGTTCTAGCCTTTATGGGCATAGGCAAGCTCACTGCTTTGGGTACTGACAATGACAAAGCAGTTGAGAATCTGCCAGTGTGAAAGCCTTGGCAAAGCTTCTACAATTTTTCCTGATCCAGATTCAACACATGTATCTTAAAGCTACTGGAAGTACAAGCAAATCTGAATTTTCCCCTGCAAGCCTGCAGAACTGCACACTACATTTGTGTGATGGTTGCTGTGGTGGTTTCCACTTCTCCCTTTTCAGAACTTCTTACCAGAGCAATAGGGTAAGAGCGACCCTCTGTAACTCAACAGACTTCAGCCACACTTTGGCTGTATGTGAATGGAGGTAGAAAAGACATTTTTATGCTTATTGCCATTAAAAAGCATATTGCTCTCTCACCTCATTCTGTGAGTGGCAGCTGCTACCAATTTGTGGTCAGTATTCTTGGGTGGATTATGGCTGAGCGTGTCTAGAATCAGTCACATGGAGGCTCAGAAGTGTTAAGCATTTACATTTCAAAAAGAAAGTGTCCTGCAGTACAACTTCTCCTTTCTTTTGTTCTTCCAACTCTCTGGCTATTATTGAAAACAGTCCTTTCTTCAAAATCCTGCCTGCTTCCTGTTAGGGACACCAGCCTCACCTCACCTGGCATCTATAGGAGGAGCCCATTGTTTTGGTGGATGAGTCAGGAATGGAGGCAGAGTCAAACATCTGTGATAGTATTGGCATTGCATAGTCTGCTATTACACTGGCCTCATGATTGTAAGGCAGCTTTTAACTGGTGATTTGTCAAGACTGAGTATTTGTCATGTGTCTGCCCAAAGTATGAGATGGTCCAGCTTGGGAACAAGGTTTATGTTATTCTTTGGCTGTTTGAGCAGGCCACGTGTGGAAATTCCATATTTCGAGCTTGTTGGTGATGCCATGAGGAAATAAAAACCACACATAGGGTCATACAGATAAAGATGCAAGTACAGTGCTTGTGTCTAATTTGGCTTCATGTTGGGCCATCAAATTACCTTTCATTTCTTAAAATTTTGTGCCTGTATTTCAGTTCTACAATGCTGTACATCATTAATACTTTTATTTCTTCAGTTTTAAGTATCCTCTTTTTTGCAGATGAGTATTTAAAAAGACCTTTCCCATGCATTGAAACTAATGAAAATGGGGAGACAAGGGTGGTCTATAACAAAGGCTAATACTTTTCATTTCCAGTGCCTTCTTGTTATGCTTATGGAAGGTCCTTCCTGATCAAGAGACATCACTGGAGAGTGAGGCATTTTTAACCAAACTTGCTACTTTGTGCTGAAACTGACTTCCCTACACGGAAAATCAAGAAGAAAAGACAGAGACACGGAGACAACAACAAATTGAACAGTTACAGAGGTAAATTTCTGTTCATAGCTTTTTAAGTCAGCTTTGCAATACTTCCGGATCTCGTTGTAAGGGCACAAAAGGAGAGTGAAGCAGTGAGCACTGAGGAACAGAACTGCTTGGGGAAGGAGGGGATTCTTTTCAGACACAAAGGAGAAGTGGGATATCAGGCTGCAGTTTGGTGACAGGCACCAGGGCCCCGCCAGGACCCCCCACCCCCCCGCACCGGCTGCCGCTGTCCGTGGTGCTGGAGCTTCGAGGGAAGGAGGAGGGCGGGGAGCGTCCGGCAAACTGAAATGGTCCCATTCCCTGCCCACTCACCCTCCCACACACACCCCCCCCTACCCCAATCGTCCGTCGTCCCCTCCCAAAAAAAAAAAAAAAAAAAAAAAAAAGAAAAGAAAACAAAAGAAGTAGTCTTTGCTTGTTTTAGAATAGTGCTTTTTTACAATAAAAGTCAATCTCTTTGTGCCCACTTTAAAATCTGTTGCATGGTGCTAACTGGAGTCATTGCAGAAGAAACGTTACTTGGAATCAGCAAGGAACTTAATGAGGCTGTTAGCTGGGCTTTGTAAGATAAACAGGAATTAGCTATGTGTATGTTTTGCAAGCTGGAAAAGATGTGAGAGCAGGAATGCTTTATGTTTGAAAACCTCAGCTCTTCAGGTCACTTTTAATGTGTATCCTTAACCACGTGTAGTCACTGGAAAGCAGGAGTATACACAGTTCATCGCCACGTTTGAGACAATGATCCTTCCTGCAGGCTAAAGCATAGAGTGGAAGGCTGGGAGTAACCTGCTGCTGGGCTGAGCACTAATGCCCCCATTAATGCCTCACCAGCCCAGTGGAGGTATGAGGTACTGCCCACCATCTCTCAGAGTGGGTCAATCCTTGATCTGACCAGGTGTTCCTCTTCTATGCCTCTGCATTTCTCTGAGGAATTTGGTTATTTTTTGGTTGTTGTTACTGAGGAATATTTACATGACTGTTTCCGACAGCTTCTGTCTTTGGATTTAGTTGGGGCTTTTTCATTTGCTTATCTTGCTCGTTTTTGTTGGCTCTATTGACAGGAAATTTTTCTGACTAAACTTAAGCCAAGGGCTCAGCCAAGCCTTGGGTCACATTCAGCTAAACCTTAAAAGAAATAGCTATGAGCTCCAGTTCCACTCTTTGAGGGTTTGATCTCTTTTGATTATTGATGCCATTGCTATGTTGATAATTAGGTATAGCATCAAGCTGAGTCTCCACTTACATTTCTGTCTAGTTGGCTGTCTAGTTGGCAGGGTTAGGAGTCTTAATGGCAGCTCTCAAACCAAAATCTGGTATCACAGTATATACAAACACCAGCCTATTTAATGCTCTCACTAACTGGACCTCTAATATCACCACAGCCCACCTTCTTCTTGATCATTTTTAGTCTCTTTACGTATTATTAGCATCTGGTTTTGGGCAATAATGGAGGTATAGTACAGAGCTTGATACAGAACACAGAGTTCAGTGAACCTTTGATCTGACACAGTAGGGCTCTATTTTGTTTTTAATACTCCAAGTCAGGTTGTCAGCTGATTTAGAACACCTGAGATAGTTCTGAAAATATTAGAATTCAAGATCCTAGTTTTGTTCATTGACAGGTTTCACAAAAGCATACAGGTGCCTGAAGTCTAAACTCATTGCTGCTCCTATAAAATTTAATTGTGTTAGAAAGTGAAACAAGAGCACATCTGTTTGTTACAGGTGCCTGTTTTTTCACAACTTCCTCTAGCATGTATGTTGGAGACTGGCATACTGGGTGGGTATTTGGTGTAATTTGATGCAGTCTTTGATAAAAACAGGCTTCCTAAAAACATGCAAAGTCTTCTACACATTGAAAAGTAAAGGGACAATATTAAAATAACTGTTGTTCTAGGTGTTGACGGAGTGAATGTTACAATGGAAACATTTCCAGTCTGTTTATAGCAATAATAATAAAAACAAGTATTTTTAATTCACACCCTGGTTTTCAACTCAAAGGATCCCCAGGTGGTTTACAAATGACATGCAGAGTTTGCTCTATATAGCACTGAACTGCAGTCACACAAACTGTCCAGTAATCTATTGGTGCTGTCTGGCAATCCTGAGTGAATCTGTAGGGGTTGTTTGGGAAAGCAGAATGTAAATGACAGAACTGAAATATAGTCAAGATCCAAGTGTTGGAGCTGTTGTAGCTAACAGTTATTATTTCACATGTCAGTCTTGAAAGGCAAGAAACCTTGAAGAACATGTCCTCTTTCCTGTGAAAAACAGACAAATAAAAGAGACAGCAGAACTCTCCCCCCCCACCAAAACAAAACAAATCAAAATTAAACAAAACAAAACAATGATGTTTAAAAATAAAACACTTAAAACCAAAATGTGTGAAGTTTAACAAAGACAAGGGCTGTATTCTGCATCTGGCATGGGACAACCCTGGATGTACAGACAAACTGGGGAATGAGATGCTGGAGGGAAGCGCTGTGGAAAGGGACCTGGGGGGTCCTGGTTGATGCCAAATTGAATGTGAGTTGGGCAAGGGAGGGGATTGTCGTGCTCTGCTCTGCACTGGGGCAACCTTACCTCGAGTCCTGGGGGCAGTTTTGGGCACCAGAATATTAAAAATAAATTAAGTGATTAGAGAGCATTTACCATTACATAGAATATGGGATGAGAGGTATCACTATGCATAGGCTGTCTGAGGTCCTCAAAGGCCTTTGCAAATTATTCTTAAGGCAGTTGGGAAGTGGTTCTTCACTACATAAAATAATTATTATAATAAGAGCTACTGTGCTGACTTTCTTTGAGCACAATGCAATTCAGGGAGAGCCCAGAGCAGGAATCCTTACTGTGCTAATTCCTGATCCTTGTTTTTACAAAACTGAGTTCACCTCCTGTTCAAACAGATGTTTTCCACTCATACTTCACAACTGTAGAATAAGACACGACTCAAAATCACAGCCGCCTTCAAAATAGTACAGTTATTTCAAAGAGCACAATAATTCCAAAGAAAGAGCACAATAATTCACAATAGTATAATTAATCAAGAACATTCACTGTGGAACATCCACTCAATGGGCTTCAATAGCACTGGGATTCTGGACCCTGCTCTTTTACTCCACTGAATTTTCAGGATAAAGGGCAAGTGACTCCACAGCTCGTATCTCTGTACACCACAGGCAGGTTTGAAATAATCCTCATTCTTTGAACTCCAATGCCTGTAAAGTAGGAGTCACCAAAGGAAGGATTCCACTTCGCTTTATCTGCTGTTCCTACTTCCTGTAGGGCCATTGCTTGCCATGGAAACACCTGTGGCTCTCCAGCCAGTCTGGGCATGAAGTAGATGACCAAAATGTCTGCAAGTCATCTTACAAGGTAGTATTGGATCTTGGTTATGATCTGTGAGGCTGGAGCTCTTAATAATTCTAAACCCACTTCCTTTGGTCTTGACATCTGCAGAGCATTCCAGGGACAGTGGGCCAAGCTTCTACAGAGCTCCAGCAGAACACAACTGGAGCAGAATCCAGCAGTCCTGGATATTCTCAAACGTTAAGATTCCGAAGAATGAATTAGCAATCAGAAATGTGGCTTTATGTCAGGGGGTACATCTTGCTGCAAAAAAAAGGGAGGTCAGGCTCCATAATATGCCAGAGCAGAGCTCAACATTGAAATGGGCAAGAAGTAACCTGAAACCATTCCTCCTTGTGGAATACTCCTGAAATGAATTCTGTTTCTCCTTCTGGCCACTAAATGTCACTGAAATGGTGACTTTTCTTTCTTGCTTGTTTTCAGAAGTAATGAAGATGGGAGAAACATTCCTATTCTTAGTTGGAAGCATTAGTGACTAAAAGTTGTTGGATTAAAACCCAGCTCTACAGAGATGGGGCAGCTGAGAGGTGTTTTAAAAGATTTTAGTCCTGACTGATTTATTACCAGTCTCATAAATGGGTGAGAAACTGAAGATGTTACATGCAACGCCATTCTAACAGAAACCAACCTATTTCCTGGTTACAATACATTATAAATGTTTTTCAGCCATTGTATAGCTTTTGCCACACAATGCTGCTAATACTTCCAACACAAATCACTATTATTTTTACTCCATGTTGTCGTGCTACAATGCATCTTTCACAGTTCTAACTCTCCAAAATACCTGGTCTGCTTGCAAGGCCATCTTTTGAAACTTGTTTCCAGTTCAATTTCTCTCTCAACAATGTCTTCTCTATTCCAGAGACACCTTATTTCAGAGTTTGCATACAGATGTACAAGACTATGTGAGCTTTCAGTCAGACTTTGAGAATCCTCTACAAATCCATTTCTCACAAAAGGTTGTGTTTACTTTTATTCCTTCATGTCCTTGTTTCTTCTCAGTGTTCGGATTGGCACACAGGGCATACTTGTTTGGTGTGTTGTATCTTGGATCCTTTCAGAAATGTTTTTTGTTTTGGTTTTTTTCCAGCAGATTCAGTTGCCATGCATAAATTTGCAAACCAACCAAGAACGGTTGCTATTGTGATGTCAGCAGAAAGTTGCCACACCATGCTGCTGCCAACAGAATGTTGCTGTGGTGCATGGAAAGCCTGACGGTCCAGAGCACCTCTTTGATATGCTTGTTGCAAGAGTGTTCTCCTGATCCAAGGGTTCTCCACTGACAGGGTGACCCTTGGCACCGAGGGTCCCATATTTTCCCTTTTCAGTGCACAGTCTGCAAAACTGCTGCACAGCATAATTAAAATGTTCAGGAAAGTCTTTGCTGCGGTTTGTCATTTTTTGACACTGGCCTATTTTATCTATTCTTGCCCAGACAAAGTCTGGCTGGTGACTCACCTAGCAAGTAAGTAGAGTTTTTTTCCTAGGTGCATCTGATCTGGCTTTTGCATCAATGTGTTGTTCATGCTATCCCTTAGTAACTGAGTTGATTTTGAAATGAAAATGCCATTAAGATACCAGGACTTTGGTAAAGCTCGTGTCAAGAGCTTGAGCCAAGGGGATGTCTGTAGCTCTCTCATGGGGTGTGGGCAGCTTTTGTAATTGAACCTGCAGGGGTTCTTTTCCCTGCACGTGATGATCTGTGATAGTGGGGTCTGTAATTTCCTTGGCTGCTGGTTCAACAAAGAAAACTTCCAAAATGCAGACTGGCAGAACTTCTGAGAAGTCTGTCAAAAGAATCTGCAGTTATCTCCAGAACTGAGGGAAAGCAACTTATTTTCTAAATTCTGTGATTAAAAGATTTGATGGCCTGATTTTACAATGGCTGGAGAGAAAGAATAGCCTAGTATATTGTGCTTTTTCTTGCTTGCTATGTAAAAGAATTGTTTTTACTGGAGGGACATCCTGGAAGAAAAATGCTCTTTATTTGGGTTGATTCATTCTGTGGGATTCCCCTCAAAAGGCAATTTTCTAACATCTGTTTTATTTTCCCTTGCCCATTACAGGTGAAATTGCACATGGATACAGAAAAGCCCATGCTTCCGTGAGTGACAAAGTAACCTCTGACTTTTCAAGCATTTCAGAATCATGGAGCAAGCCATGAACTTTGCCTGCTGCAATAGGAGCCAGCCTTGTAGCCTGAAAGTCCATTTCAGTGGTTTTTGCATCAGCAAAAAGGAGTCCCTGACTGTTTTGTAATTTTCTTCTTAAGAGATTTTAAGTAGATGAAGTCTGGTTTTGCAGACAGAAAGTTGCTTGTTGCTTGTTTTTAGCCATGGTGGAATATATGGTTCACAAAGATATGCAGTGCTGTCTAATCAGCCCACTCTAATTTAGTTTTAGCAACTCAGAATCCCATTTCTTTCCAAGTTTATGATTTCTCCTTAGTATAGCTGGATACATTGATACATATTAATGAGATTGTAAATCATTTGTAATGCCCTGTCACTCACATTGCTGTCTCTCCACAGAACATTACACCAGAATCAGAAGCTGCTTGGGCTCCCTCTGTTTCTAAAGAAGATGATGAGGAGGAGGAAGACAACCAAGCTCCACCTGTTTTTGGACCAGAACCTGAGCATACAGAATCAGTAAGGGCCAGCTATAGTCAGCATTGTGTTTGGTGTAATTCAGAGCTGTCTCTTTCTGATCAGGCAGCACTGGTTCATGCCTGTGATCATACTGGTTCTAATCATGGCTGAAAATTCTGAGGGCTGGAGTCCAACTGTGACAAAGTGCTTTTCCCACAGCCAAGTGGTCCAAGAAGGGCTTGTTGGGGAGCTCCCTCTGAGCATCAGAGGGGCCTCAGCTTGTCCCTTCTAACCCACTCTCAGAGGTTTCTGCCACCAAGCCACACTCTTAGAGGTTTCTGCCACCAAAACAGGGACAGATGAGTGGGACTTGTCACAGCCCTTTTTGCTGCCTGGCACAGTTGAGTAGATGAGAACTGCTACAGGGTTGCTGCCAGGTTTTGTAACAGATTGGGAGCTGCAGAATGTGCCACCTGGCTGTCCCTGCTGTGAAGGTGCCAGCCAGCACAGGAGGTGCAGGGGATGCAAAGGTAGATGCTGCTCTCCCTGCAAGCCGGAGCTGAGCCCATCAGTGCACCACCGCTTGTCTCCCTGCTCTTGATGCTGAAGACCTCAGTGGTCTTCACATGAACACATGGGCCCAGATCCTACTGGGGTAAACATTTCTTAGCTGTCCTCAAGTTTTTTAAAGAATAGCTTATGCTCCTCATCTTTTCTGACAACTGAAATAGCCCATGCCTACAAGAAAGGGGACCCCTAAGTAAATATTTTGTGTTTCCTGAAAGCAGAAAATTCCTGTAGTGCAAGCAGCATTCCCAGAGGAATCTTGGCAGGGCAAATATTGCATCAAGCTAGAGACACCTTGATAAATGGATTAACATAATTATGGGCCAAGTACTCCAGGTACTGGATATGTGATAGCAAGGTACATGAAGACAGAGGTGCAGAGAGTTCCTTCAGACCTATTTCTGCTTCTTTGTGGTATCTCGAAGAATAGTATTGAGCCCATGAGAAAATGAGTTTGGAAAGTCATGGTTCATTTGTTTTCTTTTCCTTTGGGCAGCATCCATTTTTACTGTCAGCCAAGCCTCTCTCCAGCCTCACCCCTCTAATCACTGCAGCAAGACAGGTGAGGGAGGACAGGAGATGTGACAGTGATGGAACTGCTTTGTCCAGCACCAGCGATGGGTGGCTCTCAGAATAAAAACTGTTTAAAACCTCAATTCAGTTGGAAGATACCCTTCCTTCTCACACTATGATAAAGCTGTACATTCATTTTTCAATTGTCACTTGTCTCTTAAAGGTGCAAAGTCCCATTTATGGGGGGTTTTTGATATGGTTTGGGATTGGAGAAGGGTCTCTTTCATTGCTAAACTCCAGACTGGACTGCTTTTGGAATACAGTCCACAGGATGTTTTTTGCCCAGTCATGGTACTCCTGGATGAGGAAAAAAGCACATATGCTTTTCCAAACAGACATGAATGAAGAGTGGGGCAGACAAAATATCATGGGGAGATACAGGCTTTCAGATGTAGCTCTGGAGGGTTTCAGCTCTCAACCATTGGATTTATACAACTAATAACAATTTCTTTGCCTGGATGAGAGCCTTACTCAAATTAAAAAGCAGCAAGACCAGTCAGTGCGTTCTGAAAGGGCACATCTGATGCAAAGTGGTCAATGGAAATGTGAGATGGGAGCAGGCCAAACCACAGCCTGCGCTGAGCCCCAGCAGAGCCCTGCCAGAGCAACAGAGCAGCCTCAGCATTTGCAGCCTGGAAGGAGTTTGTGGCAGCAAGCAGCAGCAGACCAGCCCTGGATGCTTGCCTCTTCCTGGGACCAGACCATTCATCCTATATCAGAGCCAAACTGGCAGTGGGCTGCTCCCGAGGGGAATTGTGGGCCGTGCCGTGAACTGCACAGACTGGTGGGCTTGGCCACCTTGAGCCTGTGCAGGCGTAGAGAAGCCCCAAAGAGAGGGGACTGGTGGTGTCACTGCTGAGGAGGCTGCTCTCCTGGGAGACTTGCAGCTAAATATTAGTTAACTGTCCCTGATTTCCTGGAAAGCACCACAGGCCGGATTTTCAGATGGCTGCTGAGGTGAGCAGCTCCAGTTTCCTGAACAGGGGATCCCCAGGGGAAGCTGAGAGAGCTGCCAGGAGCCTGCAGCTGGCACGACAGTGGCTGATGGGACTTGGGTGTTTCAGGAGCAAATATGGCCAAGTGTCCATCCCCCCCAGCCCCATAAGAAGTTTCTGGGGAGCACCAGCATCCAGGTAGGAAAACAGGCTGTGGTATATCTGATCATGGAGAAGTGTGTACAGGAAGGGCACTTAAGGGAACTCGATCCAGGGAATGGCAGTACCCAATGGGGAGAAAGCCATGGCCTCTGTAAGCTCTGCACCCACCACGACTGATGCAGCTGTCCAGAGAGAGCTCCAGTGGGATCCTGCTGCCATCCAGGTGTGCTGCAGGCTGTGCCCAGCTCTCAGGGCAGTTCCAGATGGCAGAAGTGAGCACAGCTGTAGGAGTTGAGCCCAGGAACTCCTCCAGAGTGCCAGAGCTGCAGGAGGTGAGTAGTTATACACTATACACAAGTGTATATCTATACACTTATCTATTTATCTGACCATTTAGTGAAGTATAAATTAGATGGTTTTTCTTCCAAACTCAGTATTCATAGCCTATTCTTGTGGCCAAATCCAAATTCTTTCTCAACTGTTCAGTGTTTGGAAAGTTGGTATGATCTGATCCGTGTTTGTGCCTAGGCTGTTGAGAGTTTTCAAGCTTATTTTCTTCCTTTAGTTCTCCCCTTTTCTGAACAGAATGTAAAATAAAGACTTTGATTTCCAGGTTGTCATAGCCTAAAGAGGAGCTGCCATTCATTGAGGAAATAAAATAGGGAGATAGGTTAGAGAGGTCAAAGAATGCCCCTCATTTCTCTGCACGATGTTTGAGAAATATGAAAGTTGTTTCTCTTTCTGCTAGAAACTTGATGTTTTTGACTTGAAACAGATTTAAACTTCCAAAGCTGCCTGAGTGATGCTTAGGGCAGAGGATCACCCCTCACAGCCCAAACACCTTATTGAAACCCCAACCTTCAGAATGAAACTGGGAAACCCACAGTAGGCAAAATTTCATAAAGGTCAAAATAACACTTCTGGGTTAACAGCATTTATGGAATTAAGGGAATTAAGAATTAATTTTTTTTCTAACTTCCAGGCTGTTTGACACAACAAGAAGAAGGAACATGAGAAGCCATTGCCTGTGGGAGGAGGTAGGGTCTCTCCCCAAGATTAAAGCTTAATTTGGAGGTTTACTGGGAGTAGAAAGAGTTTGATAGGGAAACTCATGAGATTGCTTTTCTTTTTAGTTTATTAGCAAGGGTTATTGATCAGTAAATGTAAGAGTTCAGGGGTTTCTGTGTTTGGTCTTTTTGCCTTTATTAACTCCTAAAATTAAAAGATGTCACACCCAAACCAGACAGAAATTCAGAAAAGTAGAACTGACCAATTGAAATAGAAATAAAGGAATTAAAATGCCTGGGTTGTTTTCTCACTTCCAGGATGACTGCCACAATTAGAGGAAGGAACACTTCTGTAAGAAGCCATCACCTGCAGGAAAAGGAAGAGTCCTTTGCAAATACTTAAAAGAAGAATTTTGGGACTTAAAGAATTTTAAAGATTTAAAGATGGAATAGGGAAATGAATGAGCTTTACTCTCTGCTCTTGTCATAAACTTATTGTCATATATATATGACATAGATGTCACCTGCCCTGTTTTTATAATGTTTGTTTTATTTTTCCCACTTAATTTATGTAACTGTGTTTTGAATAATGAATGTAAGAGGGTTTGAGTTGGTTATGTTTTATAATGTGTTTTTGTAATGTTTTATAACATGTTTTATTATATGGTTTACTATGGTTTTTATTTGTTTTATTAAGTTTCATAATGTGTTTTTTGTTAGTTAAACCCAAATTTGTTTGCTTCTTTCATGCTCCAAATGCAGCATTGATTTGGAAAAAACTGAGGCACTCACTTTCTTCCCTTTGGAAAGAACCCAGTCCCTCACTCAATGGGAGGGAATTGTGAAGGTGGATCATTCTTCCTCCAAAATCCATGTAGGATTTTATCATTTACTCTTAAGAATTCTGAAACATAGGCTTGAAACTCCAAACCCTTCAAGCCTGGGGACTGACCCAGGTTTAACTTGCTGTTGCATGGAAGCTCCTCTGCTTCCCAGTCCAAATGTAAACATTTCCTTCATTTTGCTATTTCAAATCCTTTTGCCATGGGGTCGCCTGGGGGCGAATGACAGGATGTTGCCTAGTTTATTTTACCACCCTGTGCTGCTCCCTGTATTCCCTGTGGTGCTGCAGCACCTGCTTCTGTGGGCTCCCCCCATTCCCTGGGAATCTGACTACAGCCCTCAAAAGATGAGCAGCAGGTTTTAGTCCAGCAAGACAGAATGAGTCACCCTCAGATCCCACTGCACCATCTGTGGTCTCCTGACTGTATTTGTTGGAAATGAGATAACTTTCCCAATAAATGGTTTTAATTAACTTTTTGATTAATTGTTTTAATAACCGTAAGTAGTGTATTAGTCTTTAGCAGTGTAATTTCCCATTTTAGCCAGCATGTAGCTAAGTTTATTTTTACAGACTATTATTGTTAGAGTGTGATTATTAGATCCACAAAAACTTTAAGTTATGATGGACTAACCCTGATAAGCTTCAATGAATAAAGCTCGGGGAGTTAAAGGCTGGACACTTGGAATCCAGAATTTATTGCCCTCCAGAGACATGTTGAAATAACCAGAAGATAAAGAAGAGACAAAGAGGATTCAACATATGCTGAAGACTCTCTGTCTGGGGAAAAAGATAATAAAAAACCTAAAAGATGTGAACTAATTAGCATGAGAAATGAGAAATCAAGAACCAATTCCCAGACATTTGCATGAGTCCACCAATAGCAGTGGAGAGAGAGCAGCTGGTCCAACTCTGTGAAATCTGGGAAGGTGCAGATTGTCATAATGCAAATAATCTCTACATGTAAGACTGAAAGAACAATTCTAAAGAATTGCTTGATTAGATTAGGATCTTTTAAATTCTTTGGATCTACAGCCACAGCTCTTCCCACTTACTAATGATTATTAATTAATAAATGTAGCTGCACATCAGAAAATGCCCCACAGCACTGCACAGAACCAGTGGAGGATGCACTGTTGGCATTCTATAGCTCTATAGCCCACATTTGAAGTGTACTTATCTGGCAAGTATCCAAAAAAAATGCAAAACCACTTTCTTTATAGATCTCCCAAATTATTTTTCCTCAGGAAACCAAACATTGAACAGCAACAAGAGGCAGAAATAGTACTTGAAATTCTGCAATGCCTTCTAACACCATATCTAAAATTCCAGTTCAAGTGAAATAATGCCCAGAATTCTAGGAGTATTCCAACAACGCACGTATTGCTCTTCATCGCAACATTGAATGCACGAACCTACGTCACAGGTTTTGTAGATAAACACGCACACACACAAAAATTGAAGGGTACAAGAGATAGATTTAGAACATGTATTTTCCAAACAAAACCCCTAAACTGTGGATGGCAAAAAAAAAAAAAAATAGCAATCCTCATGAACACGGGGAAAACACATTAAGGAAAAGCTTCCTTGCAGACGGAATGCTGCTGGCGCTGGCACCAGCTCCGGCTCCAGCCGGGCAGCAGCACCCAGGGCGACCGGAGGAGCGGGCGCCCTTTCTCCGCCCCGCCGTAGTCGCTCTCCCTCCCCGGGGCCGCCTCTGCCCTGCCCTGCCCTGCCTTCGCCCCGGCCCGCCCGCTTTTCCCTTCCCTCCGCCCAGTCCCAGGACTGCCTCTGCCCTGCCTTCGCCCCGGCCCGCCCACTTTTCCCTTCCCTCCGCCCAGTCCCAGGACTGCCTCTGCCCTGCCTTCGCCCCGGCCCGCCCACTTTTCCCCTCCCTCCGCTCGGCCCGGGGCCGCCTCTCCCGGCCCTGCGCCTGCCGGCGACAGCGACGTGGTGCTGTGCGGAGGCGGCGGCCGAGGCGCAGCCATGTGGGTGGCGGCGCTGGCGGCGCTGCTGGCGGCGGCGGGGGCGCAGTATGAGCGCTACAGCTTCCGCAGCTTCCCGCGGGACGAGCTGATGCCGCTGGAGTCGGCCTATCGCTACGGGCTGGACCAGTACAGCACCGAGAATTGGCCCGAGAGCGTCAGCTACCTGGAGGTCAGCATGCGGCTGTACCGCCTGCTGCGGGACAGCGAGGCGTTCTGCCACCGCAACTGCAGCAGCGCCGGGCAGCCCAGCCCCGCGGCCCCCGCAGCCGGCGGCGCGGCGTTGGAGGAGCTGCGCCTCCTGTCCGGGGTGCTGCGGCGGGCGCAGTGCCTGCGGCGCTGCAAGCAGGGCCTGCCCGCCTTCCGACAGGCGCAGCCCGGCCGCGAACTGCTCGAGGAGTTCCAGCGCCGTGAGCCGTACAAGTACCTGCAGTTCGCCTACTTCAAGGTGAGCGCCCCCCCCCGCCGCCTTGATCCCTCCTCCTTTCTCCTCCCATCTCTCTGCCCTGCCTCCGCTCCCCCGCCTCTGGCGCTGGCTCTCCTCAGAGTCTCGCCTGGTGCGGTGCCACCCTCCGGCCGCGTCGAGCGTGCCTGTCAGTGTCATGTTGGAGGGGGACAGCGTCGTGTGTCCCCGGATAGTCTCGACAGACCCCAAATGTCTCGTATCCCCAATGCTAGAAAATCCTCCTGTCGTGCCCACCTCTCGCCTGGCCCTCGAAGCGGGTTACTCTGGGCGACATCTTCATTCCCCATCACCTCCTCCACACCAGTTGTCATCTGCCTCACCTCCATTTCTTCCCTGCCCCGTGGTCAGTCTTTGCCCCTAGGCTGCCAACCCTGCGCTTTGTAATGCTCTCCTTGAAGGTCTTTCAGTTGTTTCCTCCCGCTCCTACAACCCACAGTGGGATTAGTGTCTTTCCCCCTGCTTACCCGCATACCATCCAGCTCACTCTTCACTCGTTTTTTTACAACTCATCCAGCACGTTCCCAAGAATCAGCCCTTCCAGTTCTTCCTAAACATCCGGCCATTGGACACTGCCTCTGTGTCCAGTAGCTGTGTCATTCCTGCCCCTCTCAGCTTTCCATCTGCTTTACTTTCTAACCTTCTCTGGAACCTTTTTCAGGCTCTTCCTTGTCACAGCTCTGCTATTACAAACGATCTTCACCACTACTTCTCCTTCAGCATATCCACCTTCTTCACTTGCTTGGTTCTGGTCCAATTTTTTCAAGTGCAGCAGCCCCCAGCCTGTGACTTGCAGATAGCCTCATGCCTGGAAAACTCCAGTTTCATTACAGCTGTGAGAAGGAACGAAGCAAAAATTGGCTACTGAAGTGGGACGCTATAATGCTAGCCCTGGAATGGTATTTACCTTTTGCTCTTGGGTCTGTCCAGTTTGGAAACATGCTCCTCTCCTAACAGAATTCATCCTGTTTTTCTAGCTTTTTGTCATTCTTCTGTCCAGGATCTAATTGGTTACTTTCACCCTTCTCATCTTCACCTTCTATTGTCTATATCAAGGTCCATCCCTCCTGCCATCCTCACAGATACTACAATTATTTGCATTTGAAATAAACAGGGCCTCTCTGTGGGGATGAAACAAGCTGAGCTCTTTGTTTAGATTGTTTTCTCTTTTAGGGATTAACTCCGAAGGTATCTCAGTTTACAATACATAGGGTTGTATGCTTGTGCATTATTTTGAGATTGCCTCCTGAAAACACACATCTTCTAACCTGTTGCTGTGTCCTGTTTTTAGGAGTGCTGTTTTCTCAGCAGTTTTTCCAAACAGATGCAGGGAAGTGTGTTCTCATAAAACCAAAACAGTATCCACATGCACAGGATCACACTGGCTCTAATGCCTTCCCTATGACCATACATAAGAACTTAACTAGATACATTAAAGCCTCTGCCTTTTCTTTTGACTGAGAGGGCAGGAATTCTTCGAATTCTCAAAGCCATATATGGATACCAAAATGACATCACCACAAATGTTTCCTCTTCTTATCTTAAATTAACTATTAATTCCCCTCTTGTGGCATGTACAAAATTTGCAATGTATGGATAGCACCAAATATAATTTCTTTTCATTTCAAGTACAGTCAAGTAACTGCCAGGTAGGAGTGTGAGAGGGAAATTGGAGGAATCCCTCCCCCTCCATTTAAACTCTTATTTCAGTCACATTTGCATTAAGTTTGAGCAGCATAGTTTGAAGGTTTTTCCTTTAGTGTCTGTTGTTTATATTGTGTTTCATATTGAATTTGTAGTCCAGCTCTGAGACCTTATCTGTCTCTTGGGGAGTTCTGAATGGGCTTTCTAGAGCTACAAATTGCTTCATCCAGAGGACTTTTTCCTGGCTGGTGGTTTCTGTGAAAGGAATGTCTCTTCCCCTGCCCCTTCAGCCCTCCAACAGCATTTATAATAGAGGAGGAAGCAGGAGGGAAATGCTTAATGTAATTTTTTAGAGTGACCATGTGTGTATTCAGGTGGGCTCCACAGAGAAATTTGCCACGTTGTAAGATTTTGGGAGTAGCTGTTCCTGTGCTGCTGCTTGCTCCTCTGGAGGGAGCTTTCTCAGAGCCACTGAGCGCACTTAGGAGTGTGTTTCTACAAAACTTTTATAATTTTTTTTTTCTAAGAGGTGAAAATTGAAACCCAGAGTGAGTCATGGGCCTAACTAAAAATGAGACTTGTCAGCCTACCAAAGAAGCGGGGTTACAGCTACAGCACAAAAGAGACCAGGCATTTGACGAAAGTGCAACTGAGATTTCCCTTTGCGTTTAGCACGGTCTGGGCTGAGTGGAAACGCGTCTTTTTGGGACAGCCAGGAAGGGCAGCTGGCAGAGTTCCAGTGCTGGGACACTCCTAGCAGCACAGCAGCAGTGGGTGGACTGAAGTCTTGCTTCTGGGCAGCCATCCCTCAGGCTCCTTTCTGAAATGAAAGGGCACTTTTATGGTTGCAAGCAGAAGGGTGCATGTGTGCACGTGGGTGCCTGTGATTCCTGAAGCTGTTTCACATCTGTTGCCTGTACATCCATACACTGAATGGGCTAATGTAGATCTTGGCCTAGAAAGAAAGGTTTTAACGTTTCACAAATACCCCAGACTTTTGCTTTCTCCCTCACTCTTCCTAAATATGTGCATATATACTGTATGATTTATGAAAATATACATGTGTGTATATATATAAAGTTTTTAAAAATCATAAATGGCATGCACATAGAAGTACATGTATGTTTGGTACATGCAGCTGTGAGTAAGAAATGTACATTTCACAAAGTATATCTAACAGGAATTAAAGTTAGTTTAAAAATGGGCACAGAAAATTGCTTTAGGACACAATTTTTGACCAAATCTGCAGTATGGTCTAACTTTGTAATGCCACCAGAAAGATATATTATTGTAATAATCTCCTCTGTGCTGCTAGGCAAATAAATGACATAAACACATATATACAGTGATGACTCCCGACCAGTACCCAAAGGTTAGCATCAGTACTTGCTGTGAGGTGAATCCCTTCCAGGAGCCATGGTACAGACTTTTGCTTATGAACAGGCAAAAGCTGTTCAGCTCGATGAACAGGGGAGGGCAAGGGAAAAAAAAACTGATCTTTTTGATTTACAGCAATCATCTATGCTATCTGCAAAAATAATAGACTTCTAAAGTTAAAAAAAAATAGTTCATAGTGATGCAGCCAGGAGTAAAACTGAGAAGCATTATATCAGTTTTATTGTACCATTGTATCTGTGAAGACTGTGCTCTCAGTAGAAGTAAATTTGTGAATACTGAGAATGCAGGAAAATACATTGACAAAACCGGGAACTTTTGAACTGTTTTGTTGGTTTTGTAGTTTAGTTTTTTTTTTTCTCCGGTTAATCTTTTTTAACACTTTCTTTTCCTTATCACTGTTTAGGCTAATAATCTTCCAAAAGCTATTGCAGCAGCTCACACTTTTCTTCTGAAGCATCCAGATGATGAAATGATGCAAAGAAATATGGCCTACTATAAGAGCATACCTGATGCTGAGGAGCATATTAAAGACTTGGAGACAAAGCCTTATGAGGTATGTTTTTTATTCAGGAGAGTCTGCTCTTTTGGAATTATTCTATTACTCCTCTTATTCTGTGAGATTCAGGGATCTTATTTGCTTATGTGTTCTCAGTTCTTAATCTCCCTCTTTTTGTCATCTCAGTCATCTTTGTTCTTGATGCATTCAGTAATTCTCACCCCTCTCGCCCTTCATTGTTCCATAAACGAGTCACAGCAAATTACAGGCTGTGGCCTACCTGAAAGCTGCTCCATGCAGATCACTGCTGGAGCTAAGCAGGTGTCTAGTTATCCAAATTCATGAGTGCTGTAGTGGCACAACTGAAAATAGCTCAGACATTTGGCTTTAAGATTCCATTGAAAATCTCTGTTCACAGCCTGTGCTTTAGACTCACACCGTTACTTCTCTCCAGCAGGCCTTTCTTTTGATTGGAAATGGAATTACATACTCCGCTCTCTATGAAATACCTGTTAAAATCTATTTGTCTTCTCTATTTGTTGTCCTCACATCATCTGGAGAGCAGCTCATACAGTCATCCAGAAATGTGGAGACATCATTTACTGTGTTGGAGTTTACACAGCACTAATCACGGGCCAGTTGCTGCTGGTTCATTGCTGCCAATTTTTCAGAATCTCTTTGTCAGGGCTGTGAGAGCGTACAATGGCGACAATTGGCGGACATCCATCTCTGACATGGAACTGGCTCTTCCTGATTTCTTCAAAGCCTATGATGACTGCATAGCAGCCTGTGAAGGCTCCCGAGAGATCACAGATTTCAAAGACTTCTACCTTTCCATTGCAGGTGAGTGGTTAGGAAACATGAGGGAAAAATGTCCCCAAAGTGCATTTCACTTAATTTGTAGGATTGGTTACCCAAGTCGTGTTCCTCAGTTTAGGCCAATAGGAGTTTATTAGATTCACTGAAAACTGCTTGAATTCTGGTTTACTTTTTTGCTCTCTTCAGTAACATGAGGTCTATCAGGAAATTGGAACAGAGATCTTATATTAGCATGGAAGTTCTGTGTCAGAGTAACATAGATGGGTAAATAACAGCTGCTCCATCTCGGCAGCAGTGGTCATCGAGCCAGGTATCTTGACCATCACTTCAGTGTCAGTTTGGCCACCTTTGAGGCTCAATGGTCAGCCTGCCTTTGAAATCAACTTTGTGGTTTGTGTAGATCTGGTGATCTATATCTCCTTTCTCATAAATATGACAAGGTTCTGTTGGCTAATCTTTCCTGCCTTAGAGTTTTACTAGTAGGTAACATCTGTATTTTGTGTGTCTAGCCAAAAAAAAAACAAAAAGCATTGCTTTGCAAAGGAAAAGGGACATCAGCTTTTTTGGCTGTTGTCAGAGTGCCACATACACGTTTCCTATGCTCTTTGGCAGCAAAAGAACCAAGTAATTTCTCCAGTGCTCTAACAGTTCAGTGTTGTTGACAATATTTTTGTGGAGAATACCTGCATGTTTTCTCAATAAACTTAAAAATTCTCTTGCATTTTTGATGTTTTAAGTTGCCCTTAGAAAAAACATTCCAACTTTTTGTCCTAAAGCCATGATACGTCTTGGTGAGGGGAAACTTTTGTGATGTTTATACATGAGCACCTTCAGTTTCTCATGGTGTGCAGCTGGTATCCACCGGTACAGCTAATGTGGAATAGCTCTTGCAGGCTATTCCTCAGACTTTGACTTGCTCTTGGGCAAAACAGGCAAGTGCCTAGGACAGCAAATACAGAGGGAAGTGCAAATCACAGGTGGTAAAGCAAGAAATAACAGACTTTCTTCCCCGGTGGGTTGGAGCACAGACATCAGGACAATCCCCAAGTCACTGTGGAGAGTGGTGTCTATGCTCAGCTCTGATTGACACTTACTGTTACCCTCCCTCTTCCTCCTTGGAAGGGAAGGACAATTCCCAGCAATAGTGATGGGAAGGAAAGGTAGGAATTACTGCATGATGTCACCATGGCCATGTTAATGCATTTCAAGTATTTTGTTCTTGAGATATGAACATTCAAATTTATTTGCACTGCCTGGACTGAATTGTGCTGGTGTTCCAGGGAGAGATATTCTGCCTCTGAGGGTCTGCAGGAAGCAGTTGTAGCAGTAAGTGTTAACCCAGAAGTATTTGGGTCTTTCACTAGGTATGTATTTATCACTGAGCAGTGAGTTATGTTAGGAAGCCAGCTGTCCTCATTACATGGGATCACTTCACTGAGGGACTCACATCTCTGGCTTTAACTGTTGGCTGGAATTGGACACTACTGTGTCTGGAGATTCCACTGCTCCAATAAAAGAGAAGTCTGGTACTTTCATTTGGCCAGATGTTTTTAGTTACTCTCAGCAGTTATTTTTAGTTAACCTCAGTATTCTTCATGTTAGGAGTTGTCAGGGATGAAGTGTTCTTTTGTCTTGATCAGAAATTTGCTGCACAAGCTTAGCTAACTTGCTTTCACCTGCCAAATGTGTCTAACAGGGAAACTAAGACTTCAAAATATTTATTTTCCATGCTGTTGATGAACATGATATGTCTGGAAAATACTTGAAACTTTTTGCTGGAAGGTTTTCTTGAAATGTATTTTCTTGAAGATAAAATCACCTATAGTCCTATATTGCATTATATTTAGCAATTTTTAGGTGGGTAAGCTTGTGAACTTACATGTTCCTGGCTTAAAGTTTTTCTGTGGTGAGCAGCATATTTTTCTCTTTCTTCTCTCACAAAACATCCAAACTGGGCCCATAATGCAGCCATCTCTGGTGGGTTGTTTTTTTTTGCAATCATGTGCTGTATCTGTGACACAGTCATAGTCAGCAGCATGGGAACCTTATTTGTGCAATAATGTAATGAAATTGTGAAGGCTTGCAAAATTTAGAAAAGGAAAGAAATACTGTTAAGTTTAGAGCTAGGAAATAATGCTGGGCTGTGTAATTCTCTATGAAACCCACCACCACATGCTGCCTGTAGGTGTCAGTGAAACCTAAGTGCTCAATTCTCTGGAATTCCAGCTTTGATGCCTTAAAAGTCAGCCACACAGATTTTTACAGCAGGGCCTGGTACCAACACTTGATTCATACTTCAGATAGAGTTGTAGATTCTCAGTACTTCCAAGCAGCAAGATCCAGATGCACATGACTCAGGAGAGCAATATAAGGCCAGATTTTAATGGGTGGCTAATGGGAAGGATTATAACAATTTATTCTGTGCTATCTATATCCTCTGTTGCTGTTTTCTTCCTTCCAGATCATTATATTGAAGTCCTTGCATGCAAAGTGCAGTGTGAGAGCAATCTGACACCCATTATAGGAGGCTTTGTTGTTGAAAAATTTGTGGCCACCATGTACCATTACTTGCAGTTCGCATATTATAAATGTAAGTAGTGATTTATTGTCCTTAATTAACGCTCATGTTGGATGATGTGGGACAGATTCCATTCATAATCTTTTCCCTGTAATTTTATGCTTTAGAATGTAAGTAGTGGCCTCCAGAATTTGCATTTTAAACTGTTCTGGGACAGAAAATCTAAGTTTCCTGGTGTCTTTTGCTCCTTGTTATCACTGTAGTTAGCAGACATGGGATAGAATTTCTTTCACAGACAAACCTACCGAGTATTTAATACTCTTTGCTTTTTTTTCCTAGTGGATTTTTATCATCCTGTTAGAATGGGGCTAAATGGGTTTTGAAGAAAGAAGGGACCACTAAACAGAAATTGTGTGGACAAAAAGAAGTGTTCGGTGCTCAGGGATGACATATTTGATAGGTAAATTAATCAGTGAAAGTTGTGGTTTCTTGAGGAGCTGTTTGCACTGTAAAGAACGCATGTAATCCCTACAGCTGATCCTGCAGGCTCCAATATCAAAGGGAAGACACATCAGCCATGTAGCATCAAGCTGTTCATGACTCTTGCTTGTTTGACTAAGCACTTTACACTCTTCCCTCTTTATCAATCCTAGTACAGAGAAGGAGGGAGGGGTTTAATATATTTTTGTTTGTTTTTGAAATAAATACCCCGGCATGTATCACCAAGCTGTGTGGTGATCCTGGGATACCTGGGAGGAACATTTGGTTAGGATTTTCATAGAAAACCATCAAAGGTTGGTGATGGGTTGATTTTTGAATCATGGCCTTATATGTTTCAGAACATAAAAACAGCATATCGTTTCTGGGGAACAATTGGTTTTTTCTCTATGCAGCTGGTGAGGAGGTAGAGTATGGGCTGTGTTTCCATTTGAGTTTTCCAGAGTTTAGATAATAGTAGGAATTTGTTCATTTACCTTACCTGGATTTTTTTGGTATGTGTTTATTAATTAGTGAATGACATGAGGAATGCAGCTTCTTGTGCTGCTAGTTACCTTCTGTTTGACGAGAAAGATGAAGTAATGAAACAGAACATGGTCTATTACCAGTACCACAAAGACAAATGGGGACTTAAAGAGGAAGATTTTCAACCCAGATCGGTAGGTGAATTACTGAAATACCTTCTAGACACATTCAAATATTTCTCTGAAACTCAGTGGGAAAATGTCAAATATCTGCTGGTTCTGGTGTTGGACACATCCTGTTTTATTAAAATCATACAAGAAGTTGTACACAGAGGTGTAGTGTGTCATGTAAACAGTTAATGTCATTATAACTCTTCCCTTTCTGTTGAAATATACTACGATAGCATATAATATATGATGAGAAGTAAACTCATGCTGGTACTTCTCTGACACTTAGGCATATTTATATCTTTATGTACCTCTGCAAATAAAGCAGCTGGCCCCTGAAATCTCTGATGATGAAATCTCTGAGTAACATTCAGGATTTTGTGAATCATTATTTGCCAACATATAGTTGCCCACTCACATGTTATTTCAGGTTCTGTGGGCATTGCAATTTGTCTGAATACGGTAACCTCAGCTAAACTGACTTTCCATTTACTCCATATAGAATACAGTTGGGTGGATGAGGATGGAAAAAGGCTTAGGACTGTATTGCGTTTAATTATCTAAATTAAAATGCTTGCTTCAAAGAAGACACCAATCCATCCAGCAACAATTGTCATCTGGCTTTGGAAAACTATTTTAAAAATGGATTTCCATGTTGTTCTTAAATTTCCATGTCCAAGGAAATTTTACAGCCTGGACTGTGACATCAAATTGGATTTTGCAATGTTTCTTGTCACCAGGATTTAAGTCATGCAGCTAAATTGTGACACTCTGTGACTGCTTAGGCATCAGTCATATGGGCTGTACAACTAGTTAGTCATTAGCAATACGTGTTCCACAAATTAAATTTAGTGCCTTCTAGTCCTGCCTCTTAGAGCACACACTTTACTGGCGCAGTGGGAACCCAGGCCTGCTTTGCAAGGCCAGCTGAGACAAAAGGCAGCAAAAATGCATTTGGTTCTTCGGGCAGCAGCAGCAGCAAGTCTGTGCTCACAGGGGAAGGGGACTGCTCCTTTGCCACTGCTTTTGGGAACAGAATGGAGCTTTATAACCATATTGGAGACAATGTCTGATGGTGGTGGGAGTGAGGGGTAGCAACAGTATGAAATGGCAAACCGCAGACGGATTTGGCATACGTGTGCAGAGAGGGCAGAACAAGGGCCCTATACATGCACTCTGAATGTTTCATTGATAACTTCTGGAGCTGCAGACTACAGATAATTTGATTTTAAAATACAAAATATTAAATGCACACAGCTGTATTTTCTTGTACTTTGATCTGTGTGGCTATAAACAGAAGTTGCTTGCTTGTCCTAATCACTTGCCTCAAAAACCGTAATGCCTCTGGTTTATTTTCAAAAAGTGATAATGGGGTGACAGCAACATTTGGCTCTGGCACTAACCTTTAGATGTTCTTGTGAAAGAGGGAGTCCCCCGTTTTCTTCCCCAAAAGGAGTTAAATGGAATAGCCAAAGCAGATGACAGTTGGTACTCACAAACATGAGTATGTGAGTGAGCTACCCTGTGCTGTCCGGGCACACAGCCGGAAGGTGAGGAGGAACACGTGAGTGACCCTATAGAGTTTCCCTAGCCCAGGCTCAGGCTGGGCTGGTGAGTCATTATCATGCAAAACAGCTCAGTGTTTCTTTCCCAGAACTGCCTGCTGCCATACGCCAGCACAGAGAGACAGAGGGTTTCTCCTGTCCAAAGCCCACTGGAATGTAGGCACAGGGTGCTGCTCAGCCCTGGCAGTCTCATTCCTTATTCTCAGCCTTGCCAATGGTTTGAAACATGAGAAAGAGGAGAGTGCTTTGCTGTCTTACAGTGAGGAAGCCTGTGCTTAGGAAGATCCACAGAAGAGTCTGGAATATGCTGTTTGCTGTTTTGCTGTTTCCTTTCTCAAACACTGTGGACCCTGCCTGGGATCTGCCTTTACTCAGTCTGGGTCTGACCTCACTTGGATAGTTTCAGGAGGCATGTGATGACACTCCCCTGTCTTGCTACCCTAAAGTAACAGAAATTTTGGGGTTTTTTTGATAGGAGGCAGTTCGATACCACAACATTACCACACTCCAGCTGGAAATGTATGAATTTGCAAAGGAACATCTGATGGATGATGATGAGGTGAGTTTTTCAAGAAATGAAATCAAGTTCAAAAAAGCAGCATTCACATCTAAAGTGAGGATGATACATAGCTGTAATTCCAGGATTTCACTAGTATGGGAAAACCTTCATGTAATTGCGATCAATTTATAATAAATTTTTGTTTTGTAAGTGGAATATTAGATCAAACCCAAAGAACATCATGTACCATTTAAAAAAACATAGACAGAATTTACACAAAGGTATATATATAATGCACTGAGCCCACAGAAAAAAAAGAAAACCCAGTTTTGAGTTGTAACACCAGGGGACAGAGAAATGGTGTATGTATATTTAAATCAAATGTTCTTCTGTGTTTGGTTTTGGGGGGGGGTTGGAGGGGGTGTGGATTTCTTTTTCCTGAAGTGTTGTTTAAGATTAGATTTTAAGGTCCATATGATTTTGTCCAAAAGTAACCACCTAAATTGTAATTTTTGTCCAAAGGAAGTCTTGTTATCTGTTATTTTTTTTCTGCTCAGCGGCATTTTGGTCACCCAGTCATGCTTTTTAAATGGCTGGAGTTCATGGTCAAATAACATATAATGACTACTATTTACACTGGAAAATATGTAAAAGGAATTTTTTATTTTGGTGCAAGAAAAGTAGTTTAATTGTTGAAAGGGCATTTCCTTCCACAAAATGAAAGTATAATTCATGGGAGGTTTTGGATTGCCTTTTACTCTGTTTTTGGGTCCTTTCATTTAGAGGTTTAGAAAAATCTTCAAATGAGTAAATGTTGCTGGCATTGACAAAGAAAGAGCTGTGCTCAGTTATGACATGAGGAAAGGGTGTCTGTAATGAGCACTGTCGAGGTCTTTCCTAGTTAGAAAAGACAAAGATGGTTTATGTTAAAAAATGAAAACACCTTTGCAATTTTTGCTATCCAACACATAAGGAGGGAGAATATTTTATAGCAGAGAAGTAATGTCTGGGCTGCCTTCAGTATTCTTGTGATCTGAAAACAAGTCTATGTAAAATTCCATTGCAAAGTTACCAGACTTCATGAAGACTTTCCGTTTTGATAAAACCCCCTGAAAGACAGTTTAATAAGCTTGCTTTAATGTTAAGCTTAGATGAGGACTAGTCTGTATGGATTTTCATCAAGGTGTGAAATACTTGAGCACTTTTTATTATATTCCCTTGTTGGTCTGTGCTTTGTCCATGATGTTTTCTTATGTTAGACATCAACTGAATTCGTACCTTTTTCCTTCTTTCCTATCTGCTGCTTCAAAATACAGGTATGAGTAATTAGGGAGGGGGTGAAGAAGTCCATTTTGAGGGTTTTCACTGTATGTTTTTAGAAGAAGGGGTTATAGAACAATCTTCAGCCTCCAGCACTGTGTGTAGAATAAACAATCATTCATTTGCTGGCATTCATTCCCATAGCTCCTTTCACCAGGACAATTACAAATGACCTTGCAATCTGGAGGAGGGTGGTGCAGTGTAAACCTCAGTTAAACTTTTGAGCTGACAAGGAAGTCACATTACACTGGATTATATGTTTGGATTAAACAACCAAATTACTGGGCCTGCTTATGCCACAGATATCCCTACCTCACACTCTCCTTGTATTAGGAAAGTTACCATTCTTCTTCTCAGGGGAAAATCTGAAGGGTTTCTGTGCCCTCCCTTGCTAGGGCCCAAAAACCTGTGAGGGATGGAGGCTGTCCATGCCTCTGGCTTGGCTCTGGCTTTTGGTAGTTAACTCATAAATCCCTGGCTACCAGAACTTCTCTTTGGCTGCAGGAGACTTCCAGGGAGTGCAGACAGAGCAGGAATGGCACAAAGGTAAAACCGCTACCTTGCAGTTTCTGCTCTATGGGCGGGACCTGGTAGTATAAGTGGAATTTTTTATTTCATTTAATATTTCTCCTGGCATGGATAGAAAAGTTTGTTCCATAGGAATGTTGAAAACTGATGAAAACTGATGAAAACCCCAGATAAGGCATTGCAGTAAAAACTTTATTAAAAATTGTTAAATATGGAGGCAAGTTCTTGTCTAAGTGCACTCTGTTTATTTAAACCATGTGCTTCTTGGGCCATAGGCCATACTCGCTATGAGTTTCTGTTTGTGAAGTTGCTTGTGGGCCAGTAAGATAGCCCACAAGATAATCTGCAGAAAAAAATAATTCTTTTTTCCTTGACGGAAGCACAAGGATTGATGTGGCAAGAGGATTCCTTCCTATGTGAGTGTCATTATTTTCAAGTGGAGAATCTCATTTTATCCAGACTTCTCAGTGCTCCCATATCCCAGATCATCCATGTGTCTTTCTAAATCCCATTAGCAAAGCAAGTGAAAACATTTGACTTCCTCAGGAATACATAGCAGTAATTGCAGAGACTGAAACAGGCAGTAATGGTTTTTGCATGTGTTACTACAAGAAATACTGTCCTTCTTGTGTTACTCAATGTTTTTCCACAAGGAAATTAAAAACTCTTAATTCAAACATTTAACACAGTAGAGGTGACAGAATATTAGTACCAGCTAGCTACAAATTACTTTTAAGAAAAAGTAATTATTCTTAAATATCCTTACAGTTTTCCACAGGGAAGTTAAAAGAACATTACAGTGTTGTCGTCTTAGTTGGCCATGGATAGACAAGCTTCTTGATGTCTGCTCAGATGTGTAATGCATCAAGGCTATCATGGATACAGCTCCTGGTACTGCACAGATTTAAGTGGCAAGCTGAAATGCTGTTAAGAGCCAGACACTCAGCTAGTGTAGATGTAACTCCAGCACCACACTAATTGTATGAGACATGGTTTTGGCCCATAAAATTAGTGTTCTTATGGAATTTTTTTTTTTGGGGGGATAGCTACTTAGCTGTTCTAAATTGTGTAAGAACCACAAGTATTTGGCAGGGATGACCTACAGTGTGATTTTTCTTTCAGTACTTAATCAGTAGGTGAAAAGCTGTTGGCAGTTTTGACCCTCTTCTTTTGACATCCTTTTTTTTTTATTTGTATATAGTGTGTGTTCCATTTGTGTAGTGGCTGAAATTAAAATGCTCCGTGTTTCATCACATCCATGTAATGCAGAGAAGAAGTACTGCGCTAATGTGCCTGGTGGAAAGGGGACATATGGAATAGCATCAAAACACAAGGGCCCCAGTGGAGTACTGAGAGCAAATTGCAATCTGAATTCAGCCTATTTTTCTGTTTGGGAATTGCTAACAATGTCCTTTGAGCTTTAATAACTCACTCCTTGCATATGTTCAAATGATTTACACAAGTGTGTTTGCAACAGCAAGTTGTAAGTGCAGGCCTGCAAACCTTGCCCTGCCTGTGACCTCAGACCAGCACAGCTCCACCAGCACAGCTGGTCTGAGAGGAGCTGGTGGCAGCTGTTTCAGAGAGTTGCCAACTAATGGACAGTGTTACGGTCCCTGTTCAACATACACTTTTTTAAAGAAAAAAGAAGATCAGGATTTTTTTTTCCATCATCATTTCCCAGTGAAGATTCTTCCCATATGGCTGTGTCTTTCTGCTTTCTCCTCTTGCTTCTGCACTGCTGGAGTGTGTCTTGGTCAAAGGTGTTCCTCCTCCCATTTGAGCCACTTTGCATGGGAAGCTGCCAGCGTGGTTGGGCTTAAATGGAAGAATGGCTCCAAGCTGCAGTTACTGGCATCAGGAGGAACTTCCACTGCCCAGATTCTCTAATGCTTCTGCCTTCAGCATAAAGCAGGCAAGAGAGTATAAGCAGAGCTCAGAAACAAGGCCACTGGAAGGCTTCTGCTTTCAGTGCAATTGGAGCAATGTTGAAGTCCCTCTGAAATTGGTTTGACTCATGTTTTATATGCATTATAAATATGTTAAAAGGAAAGCACATTTACTGGTTTACTGTAAAATACTACTGTAATAACTGCAGTGTGCTGTAATCTCCCATAATATATGGGGAAAGAACAGTTAAAGGTTCAGAATATGTTGTTAAAATGAAATGGAAAAATATTTGAGAAGGTAGTTAATATTCCTGTGAAAAACAACTAAGCTCTCTTAATATTGAAAAAAAAAAAGCCCTTAAAGCATGTGGCAGTTGGTCACACAGCGGACTAAGTATCTGAAAAAAAAAATAAGTTAGGGGCCAAATAATTTTTCTGCAAAAAGAATTGAGGGATTTTCTTATTTTTTTCCCCAGCTAAAATGTGAGAAATGTCCAGCCTAGACTGTACAGCTCATGGAAGTTCTGGCAGGGCTTTGAGGTGGTTACAGTGAACTCTCAGATTTTAACTGAAGGTTAGATCAAGAAACTTTCTCTTGGTCAAAGGCTGAATAAACCTTTCAGGCTGAGCCACTCATTGACACATGCCTTACTGTTACCCTGAAATAATGTTTTCCCTCTCCAAAACATTGGTGGCCAGTGGTGTGTATGTGCAGGCTCCATTGGATCCATGGAGCGAATGTCCCCCACAGTCATGTGTATCAAACCTTTGTCTTCACCCTTGCTAGGTGATTATACGTTCTTGAGCAAAATCTGCTGGTTTTCATAACCTAATCCTTGTAACTAATCCCATTACTTACTAGGGCAGTTACAGGACAATAATTAATTGTAGGCAGTTAGTTCCTTACCTAGAGGCCACACTTGTCACTACCACAACCTGATAACCTACACCCGGTACATGAGGGAATCAAATCTGTTGCTCTCACTGTTGAGCAAGTTTCCAATTATTGAGGTCTTTGAACTTCAGCAAAATTTGAATTTTTGCTCTGAAGGACAACTAAGGGACATTTTATGAAATAAATGTTTTCCTTCTAGGTCACAGATTATAAGGAGACAAAGATCCAGCTAGTTCTTCATGCTCTGTGTGTTGTCTCTTAAGGCTGTTTGTTGGATGAGTTAGAATAAAAGCTGTTTCCTATTCATTCACTGGTAATTACACATAAAAGCATGTCCAGAATAATAATTTTCTATGGATCTTGATTCATTTTGGAACACTGTCTTTTGTTATCTATCTTCTCTGTTGCTTCCCTGAAGAATAGGATATCCCACTGCAGTACATACGGCATCCCTATAGGAGAGATCTGTGTTGGGAAGTAGTATGGGTTATTACAAGAAAGCTAATTGTTTCCCATAACCTTTCTAGTCCACACTGAGATTGTAGGTGGAGGTAAGGACCCATGAATAATTAATGCTTGCATTTGCAGAAGGTAATCATTGCAAGCAATGGCAAAGTGTCTGGGTCTTCAGTGGGCAGTGCAACTGCTGCTTGCTACTGTTCTTAAATGATGCTGTTGAAAGAAGAGTTGGTGCTGGACTGTCAGCCTCAAGTGTGCCATAACCTGTGAGCCAGGTACTCATAGCTCTTCCTCTTTGCTGTTCTATTTTAATAGTTGACTAGGAATCTCCAAAGTCTACTTTTGTCTCCAAAGTACAGATGTTTCTCTAAAAAAGTTGTGGTTTGTTAGTGTGAATGTGACAATGTTGAATAAGGAAGGGCCTGGCCCAGTGTGTATATCATGTTCTTGTACACTCAGTACACTGAGGTACTAAATGAGGAGCTTTGCATTCTTCTCCTTTTTAGATTTTTTTTTTCCCAGTGCTCTAGCTTTTCTTATGATGGTGCCTCAATCTCACTAGTCTGGGTTAGCTTTTTCAGAATTGACCAAGAAGTTTGTTTTACAATTATTTTTTTATTATAATCCACCTACTCACTACTTACCCTTTGTAAAGCCTTCTTGAATTAATTACTGTGGCACAAAACTTGTTCTTTCTGTCTGTGCCTCTGTTCAGTTGTTAATCTATGCCAAGAGCGCTCACTTTGCATATCTAACAGGTCATTAGAGGTTCCAGTTGGACAGATCAGCTTCTCTAATTCCTCCTACCACTCACAGCAGTCTGGGAACATTCTCCTTTTTCTGCTTGATATCTGTATCACACCTCCCATGTTTCAGGCTATACCTGTTCCATCTTTTCCTATACATTCTTGGTTTGTCAATCCCACTTTCCACTGACTGTCCCTGGACTGGGAGAGGGAAGAGGTTGGTAGCACAAGGAGGGACACTATGGGGTGCCACAGAGCTGCTCAACCTGTACCTGGCAAACCTGGAGGACACAACTGCGAACCAAGGGCCAGGCACAGAGGAAATGCTTCCCTGCAGTTCCCCAAGGAGCCCACGTGTGTACTTCCCACCTGCTGGCTGCCTAAGCATCCATCTCTCCTGTACTGGTCTGGCAGCAAACCCTTCTCTTCCCGAGCTTAGCCAGACTTCACGTCCTGATGTCCTAGCTAGCAGCCGGATGTCTGTGTTGCCCTTCTGTCCGTGGGTTGCTCACCATGATTTACATCAGCGCTGGGCTGGAGTGGTGGGTTTGTGTTATGGATTTGTGTTTATGAGTTGGGGCTGGTGGCCGTTGTGTCCTCGAGGCAGCAGAAAGAATTATGGGTTTGCAGCCGACTTTGCGTGGAAAATGGGATGTTCTTCCTGTAAAGGTAGGGAAGAGCCAAAGAGCACAGCAGGTAACAGGAGTGACTCTGTCTCACTGAGGGGGTAAATCATATCAAAGGCTCATTTCAGACTCCTGATCTGCAGGCATGGATCAGCACGAAGTTACTAGATATCAGCAGTCAGAAGGCTTTTTTCCCTGGCATGAACACCTGTGGAATATGTACTGAGTTCAGCCATGCTAAATGTCTGGTACAGTGTGAAGTGAGTGCTAATGGGACAAGGACAGTGACCAGCCTGGTCACAGCTGCCAGTGTGACAATGTGATGGCCTCCTCTGAGGCAGCACTATTACCTTTTCATTGGGCTGCCAACCACTCTAGTGACAACTTGCAAATGTTTTACATTTTGATTGTGAAAGAACGGGCAAAAATATTTTAACTTTTTAAGAAGTTAAAATATTTTTGTTAAGGGGTTTTGTTTTTTTAATCTAGAGGTTTTGCCTTTTCCAAAATAACCAACATGCAGACAATTATTCAGTTGAATTGCAGCATATTTTATGTTATTGTTTCAGCAGCTGTTTTTATATTTTTGCCATATTTCATCCTCTCTTATTCCTCAGTACATCTGATTAGACCACAACAGCTTCTGCAGTGCTCTCCTTTAGAACTCAGTTTCAGACACTAGAGATTTCAGATTTCAGGTTTGTTTGGGTGTTTTTTCCTAATATTGTTGCATTTAAATACTCTATTTCTTGCATGAATTTGAAAACATACCAGAAATAAAAAACTTGAATTTGTCTGTATGTTGTGTGTCTTATGAAAAATTCTATCTTACTGATGAGTGTGAGAATAATAAGAATTTGGATACTTCAGCTGTTGAACAAAATCAAAGCACAACTAATTGCCATCCTTCAGGACTTCCTAAAATCACTTCATAGTTGCAAAATCTCAGTGGTCTTTTGAGATGGAGCTGTGAAGCAAAGAACAAGAACAGCAGTTATTTCAGCCAGGTTTTTTCCTGCTTTTATTTTTATTTGCTTAACTTTGTTATTTCTTTCCTGGCTAGTCATACTTCCTTAAAGTGTGATGTTAATACTTTTTATTCACAATATCCATAATACCATTATTGTATTCAAAATAGACTAAATTTCTCTATTTCCTCTTGTTGTTTTCATTGACAGAGTTTTAATGCCAGAGTTTTCTCACCAGAATAGAAAATGGTAAAAACTTTAGTCTCAGAATGTATCGAGAAGATGCTGTCTTTCTAAGGAATGCCTATTTAGACAAATAATGTGCTAAAAATGTAATTGGGATTGTAAACATCGATTGAACAGACTCTGAAGTCTAATACATGGCTTTTCACTTTTCACAAAGAGTTGAAATGGGTGGTGAAGAAAGGAGGGAAAATGAGCATCTAAAAAAGGATGATTTGCTTTCAGCATAACTGTTATAAGTTCTCATTAATTTAAATATGGGAATGAGTACAGGCTGATCAGGTTTTCCAGCAGAAAATGACAGTTTGTTTTGGGAAAAACCTAAATGACATCTTAAGACCCTTTCAGTCCATAGGTTTAGGTCAAGAAAGAAAGGACAGAAAGTTGTATAGAAAACAGAGTTAAATTAAGAGTTTATCAAAACATCGTAGTTACTAGAGTAAAAGGTTGGAAATGTAGCATTGAGCATCTGCATCTCTCTAAGTTGTATCAAAAAGTGAGGATAGGCACAAGTATTCCCACAGGTCTCCCCTCTCAGCCAGTTTTTCTCAACTGTGCATGGAAGGCAAACCAAAAAATACTGGTGTTTCTGAGGATGCCAGCAGGTGGGCTGCTACAGTCAGTTTTCAGTAGTTTGAGTTGCTGCTGTGCATTTGCTGTTGACCAGCTGCTTTTCACCACTGAAGGTGTTACTGAAAGTGATCACAGAAGGTTTTAGCTGAGTTACTGTAGTTTGGTTGACAAGACAGTAAGTTCCAGCCAGTGGGCCTGGCTCATCCCAGAGAACTGAGGCTTGACTGCAGGAAGACATTTTACTAAGTTGTAGCCCATAGAACTATGTAAGGAGTAGTTTCAATAAAGTTGGATTGCTGCATTGTGTTGGTGCCCTTTGTTAGCAGAGTGGAGTTGGTAAATTTTCTGGTGTGAATCTAAATCCAGTATGGAAAACATTCTAGTATCTCTGGTTCTTCACATCTTTGCTGCCTTGAAGCGTGGCTTGTGAAGATCTGTGGTTGAAAACGGAGAAGGTGTGTGTTGAAGGGTGTGATGGGACATAAACAGAGCAGACATAGAGAGTCAAAGTCATGGTTCTACAGAACCCTTCAGCTTTGAATTTTGAAGCTTTCTAGAATTTTTTTAATGTTTTATGGTATTCTAACAACTTGCTAATATAAGAGGTGCTTTAAACATTTATTCATCTCTTCATTTGAGGATTTAAAGGTCAATTTAAGTACCTGTAAAAGTATGAGAGGATTTACTGTGAAGTGTATCACATTTTCTCCTTTTAAGGTCTGTGTCACTGCAAGTCTTGTGCTACGCCTTTATGGGCCATTTACCTGTATTTTATAGGTTTGTTATACTTGTGTCTGCATGGAGGATGTTAAAAATATTTGGTCACCTATTATTACAGTTTATTTTTTTTTATAAAATAGCAGAAATTTCCCACCAATTTTGAGGGTTAATTTCTTTCTGTTAAATTTAATAATTTCTAGGGTGAAGTTGTGGAATTCCTTGATGAGCTGTTAGAAGTGGAGGAAAAGAAGGAATCCTGATAAGTGAAACCAGCATGAAGTATTTTACAGAAGTGAAGACTCACCGTTGCTCCTTACTATTATTTTTGATCCCCTGTAGTTCCAGTTAGATATACCTCAAAGGTGCTTCTTTAAGCTGCACCTTTTGTCCCAAGATTCACTCCTGAAAGGTCACTTCCGTGCTGCACTGACTCTTCTGTGAGCATGGCTTTTCACTGTGCAGAACTGGTGCACACGCAGTTCCCCCTTGAGCTTTCTTTCCCTTACACAAACACAACAAAACAGACTGTTCCTGTTTTCTGGGATAACACTAAGGTTCCTCATTTTGGTGCTGTTCTACTGAGTTGTAGCAGTACGGCCAAATTCTCAAGAACTTTTGTCAGATTATGAACTATGGAAGACATAACAGTTCCTCTTTCTGAGCTATGAATTGTATTATTTATATATGTCTTTTTATGTGATGGTGAATAAAGTGATAATGAATCCCAGTGCACCTGAATGATATTAAGGTACATTTAAATACCTGAAATAAGGTGATTAACAAAGCACAACTAATGATCTTGTAAACATTGCTTAAAGAATTCTGAAAGCAGTGTTGATCTCTTTGAAAGCTAAATTAAATTCCACTATGTGAAACTGAGAATAAATTTTTTTTTTTCTTCCTACCGCTTCTTACTCTTTCTGTTGAAACTGCCTATGGTCCCTATTGAGGTGGGGCCAGTCTTGTATGAAATACTGATGATTGATTTATTTAGTATTCTCTTCTGTTAAAAAAAAATACTTTGTATGTTTCTTTCAGCCTGGTGGGACTATCTGCATAGTTTTCATCCAAAGGTAAGTACAGGTGGAAACTGAGGTGATTTTCAGTGGAATAATGAAAAATATTTACATGTTAATTCCTGTTCTTTTTATTAACTGTACAGCAGAGTCCAATACAGAAGTATTGGTACAGACAAAAAAAATGCTGTGATGGAGAAGAGTAATGAATTAGTGTCTAAGTCTACTGAAAAGCAAAAATCCCCTTGAACTCAGTGAAGGATACAGGATTTCATCCTGTGCTTTCCTCTTTAGCTTTCAAGAATCAAGTCCTGCAAATGGTTTCATCCTGCTTGCATCAAGGGGAGATGAGCATTCAGTGCATATGAGCATCCAGATGAGCACTCAACTCATAAGATGGAACTGTAATTCAGCTGAATGGAAGTGAACTACAAACCCTTAATCTGCTTTGAGTTTTTAAAAAGGCAAAACATGATCTACAGTAGCTTGCCAAGTTGTTGGTGCTATAGTTTATATAAGCTGTAGTAGTCTACACTGTTGAGGGTCTGTAGGGAATAAGAAGGAGAATTCACAGGATGAGGTTTCAGTGTCCTTCAGCACATGACAGCAGTGAAACATTTGAATATGAGTGTGAAAGATATTTGGAAGATGTTTGGTTTTTTTAACTACTTCAATATAAATCACAGCTAATCCACTGAAGCTGATAAGCTGATGGGCAGACTGTTTTAATCTCAAAATGAAAATCTATCAAGAGCCTTTTAACTTTAGGAGATTTGCTCAGCTTAACTTGTGGTAAGGAGACCAGAATCTGGCTTGCTGTGTGCCTTAAACTGGCAGAGAGTTGTATGTATCACATTTCCTCATGGTTTTGTTCTACACAATATTAGCACTCCACTCATTGTAGTTTTATGTAAGAATTGAAATTTGCTTTTAAAAGTTGTTTAAAAACAGTTGATTGTAAATCATTACTTCCCCCCCCCCAAAATACATTTAATATCCTGCTAGGGTAGCTTCTCCAATTTATCCTTAATTTTCTCTTGTTGGAGATTGTGGACGCTCAAATGAGAGGTTACTGCTCTGGAGTCCCCTTTTGTCCTTCTGCCTTCCGGCTTGCATGGACAACTCCAGATTTTGTCCTCAGGAGCTCAACCAGTGATGAGGGCAGACCTCATTGCAGTCTACAATTACCTTGTGAGGGGAAGAGGAGGGGCAGGAGCTGATCTCTGTGGTGACCAGTGGCAGGACCTGAGGGAATGGCCTGAAGCTGTGTCAGGGAAGATTTAGGTTGGATATAAGAAAAAGATTCTTCACCCAGAGGGTGGTTGGGCACTGGAACAGGCTCCCCAGGAAAGTGGTCACAGCATCAGCCTGACAGAGTTCAGGAAGTGTTTGGACAATGCTCTCTGGCATATGGTGTGACTCAGAGTGTCGTGTGCAGGGCCAGGAGTTGGACTCCATGATCCTTGTGGGTCTCTTGAAGCTCGTAATATTGTGTGATTCTGTGATAGCCAATAGCTTCACCTTTGATACTGTACCATTCAAATCCAGAAATCCCACCATGAAAGGGTGTGGAGCTGGTTGGAGATGACGTATCCATCTCTATTGCCTTTGTTTTACAGCATTTTTAGTTCTGTTTTTTGCTATCACTATTTACCAAACTGACTTCAGAGCTCTGCCAAGCCCTGACTGTTTGTTTCTGTGGTGTCCTGTGGTGCCCCAGTTTCTGTGTGCTGTCTGTAGGTACTGCAGTGGAAAGCCTCAAAGGCTCCAAGAGCAATGGTTGTAATTGAGGTTCCTGAGCCCAAGGTTGTTCCATGGCTGTACATCCCGTGTTGAAATAACACGTGCATAAAGCTCCTAATCTGGTGTTGCCTGGTGGTGGAGCAAGTAGCATAGACTGCAGTAGGTAGAAGGTGAGAGAAAATAAGTTCCAGGACCTCTTTGTTTTGCACCCAGTGTTGTTTCTCTGCAGTTAAAGAACTCCATTTCCCTTTCCAGCACTATTTATTTGAGATTCCTGTTATGTTTTTTAAAGAGCAAAAGACATGGTAAAATACTGCCATATTTTCACTCCACCAGTAAAAATTAAGCACCAGGGTTAACTGTTTTCTGATTCATTTGGCTTCAATAGATTACAATGGGAATACATTTGGTGCCTGTGACCCTGATTTTTCCTCTTCATCAAACGGTTTTTCAATGGTTATTGCAAGTCTCTCAGGTATTACAAATTTTCTGGCAAGCTTGTGATTTGTTCTTCAAGGCTTCCTTAGCTAATCTCTTCATGTTCCCTTGTTTCCTCAGCTCTTGATCTTGCAGCTAAACTCCCCTCCCATTGCCCCTGTCCTCTCAGGTGGAGATTTCATGATTTACTAGGATGTCCACTGGCCAACAATTTATTTTTCTGAAGCCTACTTGAAGTAAGTCTGATATCCTTTACCATTCAATTTAACTTGGGGAGGCAACTGATACCCTTGCAGCCTTGTGAGATGGCACCATGATCCCTTTTTCACTTTCTTCAAGTGTCTGTGGATTCTTTTCTGGCTTTCTTAATTTCCAGTACATATAGTCCCAAGCCGGTTCCATCTTAATAAGTACAAGTAGTTCTCAAACCCTTGTTCTTTTCTAATGAGAAATAGCTCCTCTTCCAGTTCTTCAGTATTTACTGTGGCTTTTTTCAGCATTCTCAGGTTCTTTTGACTGATTTTTCTTTTCCTGCTGCTATTGTTAAATGCCAACATTTACATGTGACTGTAATAACTTAGTGTCTCTTCTTACACTTCTCTGATCCTGCCAACTCTTCTTGGGAGGCAGTGGGAATATTCCCACCTCCCTTCTGCCACCCCGAATTCCTGCAGTTGTGAGTTGTCTGCCTCAGATGTTAGCAGCTTCTGCCTAACCTGATGGGATATTTAGATTTGTCTCCACTTTTGGCAATGTTTACAGTATAATGCTGATGCTCATGGGAACATCATCTTGTTGAACACGCTGTGTTCATGTGACAGGTTTGAATGCAGCATTGGTACTGTGTCTGTCCACCCTGGCATTAGTATTGCCTGTTGTAGAGCTGTCCAACTACACTTCTTAGTAATTACTCACATTTCTAATATTAAAGCTGGCTATTCCAGTAGCTGCTGTTGGCCTCTGATGCTCTGTCAGTGCTCACAAGCAAGTCTGCAATAATTCCATCTGCATGTCATTCCGTCGCCACTTAGAGGTGAATGGTGTGTGAAGTCCGTCTTCTGGCAGATTTGTAGCACAGGGGGCTGGCTACATGCATGTGTGTCCTGAGCTTGTTTTCTTGTTGAATGGGGTCCTGCATGATTGGGAACTGCTTGAAAGCTGAAGATTAAACTGAGTCAAAAACAGTGTCACACTGAGGTGGATATTTGTTTAGGTGAAAAACATGACCACTGGCTGTCAGGATAGTCTTTCTTACGTAGAAACGAAAGCTTGGGTAAGGGAGGACATGCACAGGTTGAAAATCAGTGCATTTCACAGACTCTGCTAAGAGTAAAATCCTTTTCAAATTAATGCCTACTCTTACTTACAGCAATTGTTTTTATTACTGGTTCCTTAAGAATTCATCCTCACAAAGGGCAACATTCATTAAAAAAAGGAAGAAGGATGGTAGTGATTTTTCTCCTCAAAGCTTAATTTTGCTCCCATAAAAGAGCATTTCAGGCTCCATACTTCTGTGCCTCAGCAATTCCAATTGCCAATAAAATCAACTATGAGAAACAAATACTTTTAGAATGATCAGTTCTGGCAAATTCAATGGGAATACAAAATGTCCTGCTGGGCCCTTTTATTTGCCGTAGCAATCCTGAAGCAGACCTTCATTACTGCTGTTGACAAGGCATGAGCCAAAAGCAAATTCAAATTGCTCCATTTTTCAGAGCTTTACTGCTTTGGAATGCTAGAATATAAACCTAAAAGTTAATCAGTTGCTGTTCTTAATTCACCTGAAGAGCCCATCCAGCCAATGAGGTGTCATTTCTCCATACTTCCCAGAAAAATTATCCCCCTGAAAATCTGATAGCATGTCCTGCTTTACAAAGGTCTTTCTCAGTAGATTGTTCCATCAGTACCCACCATTTATCTTCACATCCTTTACAGTGAATTATTGGTCTGTATTGATAATGGAAACACACTTAGAAAATCTTTCAATTTCATGAGAGTCTTCATGAAAAATGGTTTAAATAGCATGCAAATTTTACAGCTCTGAAAATGGAGTTGTGATTAGACAAAGATTTGTTGGATTATAAAAGTACAAGTGTTTATTATGGCTGGTACTGAGAGTAAACAGTTGCCTGCATATGCCAGCTACTATGGAAATATGTTTTGAAGTTCTAATGTGAGCTGTAAACCAAAGCTACTTCAGTTAAAAAAATTCAATACTTAAACTGTGAGGAGGAGTAGTTAGTGCCAGAGAAAACATTCCCATTTAATAATGTTTGAACATAGAGCTGTGATGCAGTTTGTAGCAAGGCAGTGAGAAAAACCCACAACTAATCCTTCATTGCAGCTGTCTGAACTTTTGGTCGTCTGCCATACTTTAAACAGCGACTTCTTTTTCCTGGTGACTCAAGACTTGAATGACCTAGTGTGAGGAGTTTAAGCTCTATACAAAAAAAGGAGTTAAGTAAGAAGCAGCCAAAGTAACTTGGGTTGCACACCCCAGCAAATCAGGGGTTTGTATCTTAAGTCCTCTTCAATGCCTAGGAGAAAATATTAAAATAAATAGATACATTTTTATTTATTTATTTTTGGCAAGGAAATATTCAGTGGTTTAAGCATTCATCTCTCCTCCTTCCCCTCTTCTCTCTCCTTAAAATACTGATGTTATATGGAAATGAAATTCTTTAGAGAGTTCAAATTTTGAAGTTTATAAATTCTAACCTTTCCCATAGAAAAACTTTCTAAGTTTTCTTTGATTATTTTAAACTTTTTTTTCCCATTGATATATCTCATGGGTAGATCTTTTCAGCATCACGAAGTAAGGAATGTGTTTTTTTTCCCTGATTAATTCTTTTGCAAAATAGTGGAACTTGCTTACTTTCAAATGGAAATATGGGAGTCAGAGAAGTAATTTTATATGACTGTTAACTTTAGAGGAAAACAGAAAAGGGGCTTTCTGCCTTTGCCCCTTTCTCACTATCACTTATCTGAAAAAGGATTAAACTCATTACTGTTATCCTGAGCTGATGGAAACCCTGTAGTTTTACAAGTCTTATGATGGTGTAATAATTTTGAATTAAGGGTAATTTTTAAATGGTCATTCATAGCTACAAATTCTGATCTTTCACAGATATGTATTTGTTTTATCTTTGCATTACAAATTATTTGGTATAAAAAAAAGGTAAATCATTGAAGAAAAAAATCAATCTATGATGGGTCCAATGCCCATGGCAACAAATCTCCACCATAATAGCTTTCGAGGTACAGTAAGCAATGAGACAGTACAACACAATAACCATCTATTACTAGGACAAGCACAGAAATTGAGGGGATTTCAGCCTGAGAACTTAGCAAACACCTAAAATGCATGAATGCAGTGTTTCTGTACAGGGGGAGCAACCTCCTTTTGGCTACATGGGTTTGAACACCCAAACACTGCCAGTGGCTGTGATGTTACATCCCACAGTGTCACTTTTCAGCCTGCTGAAGCCAATTTTTACAGTCTCTGTCCGGACACCCTAGCACAAGCTCTGTGTGAAATGGAGGCCAAGTTAATAGGTAAACAAAGGAAAGGAGAGGGAGATCATATGTCAGTCTTGACCCCAGCGGGCAAGTTCTGACCAGCCTGTTGTAGTAACTGGTTTCCCTAGAAGAGAATGATACATGACTTTTATCACAGAGTAACAGATCAGTGGCTGAATGTCACCACCACAAAAGCACTTCCAGAATTTCCCCCAATTTTTTACCTCTCCTAATTTCAACATGCAGCTGGCAGTTTCAGCTTTGAATCCTAAGTAATTAATATCCTACTCTATTTTGACCTTATCATGTTAAGATTTTTTATTCATTGTGTAATGTATATATTGTTTGCCATTCCTATTGTTTGTGATTTGCCATGTTTCACACACAGAAGGAAGCCTAAATCAAATGTATCGTTGAAGAGCTGTTTATCCTCATCTGTTTATTAGCTTTCCCAAACTCCCTGATTCATTCTGGTAAAGTGAATACTGTGAATACAAACAGATGATGCTGCAGAGGAGGATAGATTTCCCAAAGCAGAACTGGGCTGGCAGTCTAACAATTTTTAGCTAATATTTCAAAGTGTCTTCTACAAGAATTATGAAAGTGACAAGCCTATCTTTTCTCCATAAATTTGTGGGCAAACTGGATGATTTACACAGGAACACAAGCGCGCGCTTCCTTTCTTGGTGTTTTTTAACTCGACTTTTATTTAAATACCTCCAAAGCATTATGTTAATGTACACTTTCTTCTGGTTCATGAATAACAAGTGTTTCTAAGTCTCAATAAAATCCTTGTACAATTTGTGTTTGTAATTATATTTTGAGTCTCATTTATACACATTCAGTTCCTGGGACAAATATAATTGACTTTTCATTTTGAATGATGCTACACAGAACTGTAACACCTACTTGTACCTTTCAGTTAAGCAATTTTTTTAATGGATGTTCCTGTGTTTATTTTTTCAGCATATTTCCATGGGATTACAGATTATATGTTTTAGTTGAGTTAACAGTCTCCATAAAGTTGCTTGGTTTGAAATCCATTGTTGTTTTTTCTTTTTTAACTGCTTTAAAAAAATAGTTTACAACAGAAATTCTAAGTTGTTTCATAGTGTAGAATGCATTAAAAGCATGAAGTCATGCATATGTCAGAGACATATTTACAAATCTGTACAGTTTCTGTCATTTTTATTTACTGTGGCTCTTGCCAGGCAACAAGATTCAACTCTTACCCCTCTGAGGTCAAACTCTCTGAGATAACCCATAGCCGTTGTCTAAAAATGCTTTATTTTGCTTACCAGCCTTGAGATTGATGACTGCATGTAAAATGGGCTCAATTCTGCCCTCCATTTTATAAAGCCTACCTTCCATGGAGTTAGAGGTGATTACCACTGCGACTCAAGCCAGAACATGGAATGAACTCCACCCAGGCACCTTTTCTTACTCTGACTAAGGCTGAATGGCAGATTAATTTATTTCTGACCTGCAGATTATTCACAGTTGCCAAACTTCCTCCTGTTCATTCAGAAATACAAGGAAGACCTCATACTAAACTCACATGAACTATGCTAAGGGATTCTAGAAAACATGTTCCACTCTCTTCCTGTTTATTTTCAGAATTGTTGGCGATGAAAAGTGCTGTTGGAAAAGCCTCAGTGCTTTTACACCAACATCCATTCTAGAAGCTGAGTGCATTTTATCAACTAGATGCAATTTATTTCTTTCCCAGGTCTGCTTTATCTTTAAAACTACAACAAGCAGCATACAAAGGGGCTGCCCATCTCCCATCTCCCATAGCCAGTGTCCACCCCTCCAGCCAATGCAAGAGCAGAATGGTGAAAAATCAGTCCTTCCACAGAGTTCACATGGCAAAAAGTATTACACATGGCTTCAGCTGCCAGAGGTACTACTGGCTGTGAATTAAAGTTCAGTATCTTGGTCAGTCAACATCGTGTTCAGAAAGCAGCTGTTCCCCATTTCCTCTGGAAAGTGCTTTATCAGTGTTTGGCTCTGTAATGAGAGGCTATTCATCATAACACCTGGATTCAGAGGTGCTCTGATTCCTCTCCTGCTCATACTCAAGGAAGAATGGCAGTATTCTCTGACTTCCAGGGAAACATCATGATTTCTACAGGAAGATTAGTTATAAGAATGGCATTTCTTCACTAAGGCTAAAAGAACACCTCCCAGAAAAGTAGCATAATGATCCAAAATTCGTGGCTTGTTAAATTCACAACATTGAAGAAAATTACCTTAGTAATCGTTGCAATACTATCCATTAAAGTCTGGTAGCAAATAGTTTTTCTTTTTAAGACACATCAAGTAATAATTTGTTATGGTGGTTTACCCTGACCAGCTTGGTCAGGTTCTAAAAAAGGAACAAACACCAAGTGTGTGGTTGCTCCAAAAACATCCTTTTTCCATTCTTCCCTCCTTCTTTTCCTCTTCCACTGAAAACAGACCAAAGAGGCCTGACCAGCCCTACCATTTCATTATAACCAGGTAACACAGAAATTAATCAATTAATTTGTTATTAATAGGAGCAAAATGTAAAAGCGGAACAAATTGAAGATGTACTACTGAGCACACTGTGTCCTGCTGGTGTCTCCGAAAGACCCTTGTGATAAAAATGTACAGATTCTTTAGCTCTGAAAAGTCGAATATGCTAGACTGCAATTTCAAAAGGATGAAATCTTTTCTGTCTTCTACGTTCTTCTAGCATTCTTTTTTTTCTTCTGCTTTCTGCACTGCTGGATTTTAGCATCCATGAGTCACGTGATTCTTCTAGCATCAATATGTTTTTTCTTCTCATCTCTGCCAAAAGGCCCCTGGTTAGACTTTCTGCATTTCGATGTGCTGGTGGTGGTAGTGGTGGTAACAGTGATGTCTGGGCTGACACCTTCCATTTAGTTTATAGACAGAATTTTTCTGCTGCCGTTTTTTGAAAAACCACACTGCCAGAACAGCTGCAACCAGTAACAAGCAGAGAAGAATCACTATTACTGCTATGATAGCACCTTTACTGGACTTGGGACAATCCTCTCCCTCACATGGCTCAGAAGTGGGGACGGGCTTTTCTCCAAGACCCTGGGTGAGGTTTTCTTGCTCAGCTAATTCCTGGGACGCTGTGTCAGTAATGATGTCTGGAGCTGGTACAGTGGTTGCTACTTGTTCTGGGTAGGTGGTTGTGTCTCTTGCTTCTACGTATTGGGTGTGATCGGAGGGGCTGACGGTCACAGAGGTTTCTGACATGGATGTTTTTAAGCTGGTTATGTCAAACAGCATTGTTGTAGTGGGCTCCTGAGTCACAGTTTCCAGAGATGTAGCCGGCTGCTCCCACGCAGCATCATCATAACCCCTGCTCACACTGAAGTTCTCCAGAGCACTCACTGATGTAAGTGGGATCGACGTCTCCTTAGCCCCTCCATCATCTACCGCTGTTGTTGCTGCCACAATCTGTGTTAGACCTTCCTCTGGAGCTGGGCTGCCATGTCCCGGTTTTCTGACTTCCACATGATTTGGTTGGTCAGTTGTGAGGATGATGTCATCTTCTGTTCCCATCGAACCATCAACTTTATCGCCCTCTTCATCATCCTCTACCACCTCTTGTGTCACTGGATATCCATCTAACCACGACTCGTCAGTGATGGCAACTGCTTCCATCACCCTCTTTGTATCGTTAGTTGTGAGGATGGGTCCAATGGGGAAATCCTCACTGTCATAAAACATTTTGGCACCAGGTTCATCATAGGCTGTCTTCACTCCAATGTGGTTATCACCTTCAGAAAACTGTGCTTTAGCGGAATCGTCTGTCTCTTTCTCTGATTCAGGCTCACTGAATGTTTCTGATGGAAACCAGAACAAGTTTTTCTGGCTGAAGAGTGACACGGGGGACTCGGTTGGTGCCTTGCTTCCTTTTTCAGAAATATCTGTGTGCTGAGTAACTCCTTTGGTACTTCCAGTTCTTCCTTCTTCTGAACTTTTACTGAAGGAAAGCTGTATGTGCTCCTGCTCGATTTCCTCTTTGCCATTGCCATGGTCATTCTCAGCAATAGGTATTGATCTGTCATCAGGAAAGTTATCTTCATAGTCAATGTGTGCCTCAGTGTCATCTAGAGACATGAAAAAAAATCTCATAAGCCATCATTTAATTCTCTGTGAAAGCACTGAGCTCATTTATTACAAGAAGCCAAGAAGAAAGATGCAATGAGAAGTGATTTCTAGGCAGTATTTTTCATTCTCTGTAATTGTTTATTTGAAAAGGGCATGGTCCTTGGGCTGATATTCAATTTCAAGTTTGTTTTTAAAAAAATCACAATAGGTGTCAATGCTAGCTGCTAATATCTTACCTTTCCAGATTTAAAAGTGCATCTAAATAACTCATTGTCTACAGTTAGAGTGTACCTGACCCTATAAACCTCGGGGGCTATACTTCGAAAGCCCTCGGTTTATTAGGGCGATACAAGGATGAGGAACAAAAGGACGCTCAATTCTTTCTGCTGAATTCTGTTTAATCCAAGTCCATTCTTAGGCAGAGCGTGGGGGAAGGGAAGGGTGCAGGCAGCCCGCCTACCAGCAGAAAGGAAAAGAGGCCGGACCCAGGTGGGTCCTGGGTTTTTGTCCCCAGGGACAGGGGGACCCTGGGAAGGGACCCCTGGCCAATGGGACTACAGGAACAAACTACCTTTCAGGGATAGGGGTGGGGGGAAGAGGGGCCGACCACCACGGGTAGTGTGGGGGAAGTACAGCTACTTAGTGCAACCTTTATATAAACCCAGTGCAACTAGAGAACCCCGTGTAAACATCAGATGTAGTTCACCACAACAGTTAGAGGACTTAGTTTGCTTATTGTTTTCTCAAACCTTTTCTCTCCCTAGTATGACTCTTTGCAAGATTTGAGGAAAAAATTTCATCTTACTCAAGCAAGAAATGTTTGTGGAGAGAACAATATAGCAAAAATTAATCAATTAATAATTGGTAATAAAAAAAACACCCAGACAAAAATTAAAAGTTTTAGAGCAACTTCATCCCTTTTGAGATAGATGATTTTAAAGAATTATGTTCAGTACCTTATGCTCAAGGTATTAAGGCACGTTTTTATGAGTATACTGCTTTTCTTCAATCACCTTGGTGTTACAGTGATATAACACCTGGGGCCAGAACAGTACTTCTTATTCCATAAGAGCTCTTCAGAGCTGACTGAGGCAGACTCCACCACGAAGGCTGACACTGAGTTCTGCTTGTTTTCATCTGAAGAAAGCGGGAGGCACTCTACAAGGCTGTAAAACTCTGTCTCAAACACTTAAAACCTAACACCTAGTAAACATGATAATCCTGTCCATCAGTAATCAACTCTCAGGCTTCTAGTTTTAAGGAATTAAACGTTGCCATGGGGAAAAGAGAAAAAAATCAGCACAAAACAAAATTGGTAAAAAAATTGAGTGCAACAGAGGGGCAGATTGATTGCAAAGCTTGAGTTTGATTTAGAAATACTCAACAGACCTACCACTCATAGCAAAATAGAAATCACTCAAAGCAGAAAACTAAGTGTTTGAATTTAAATGGAATAATACTACATTGTAATTTATATTTCTTCCACTATTCTAAAGCCTCAGATCAATGAAAGATTTTCCAAACTAGACAGGGTGGTGGATTTTTAGTTCACACAAGTTTTACTCTATAGAAACTTGATGTAATTTCTGAGATTTATGCTGGCATTAAAAGTCATAAAAAATAGCCTTGGGATATGGAAAATAAACTGAATCATTGTGAGAATTTTTCTTTTTAAGAGGGTGTTTAGTCTTTCATGAAGACTAAAGTAGTGAAGCAATGGACCTGGCATGACATAGGAAACGAGAAATTAATAGGAGAACCTGTATTACAGATCACTGCATTTGTAAAGCCTTATCTTTTTTTGCCTTTTTACCGTCAACTGATTTTGAATTACATTTTCATCTGGGGCCCACCTCGATTTCCCCCTGAGTCACTTTCTCCTTGGAGACTGCTTCCCAGACTTCTGGCAGAGCCATATTTGGTCTACTCTTAAGAAAGATTAGAAATATTGTCAAACCAGTCTGACCAAAACCACTTAGCGGTGATACAGCTCACACCAGCTCACTTTTTGCCAGAACAGCTTAAGCCAGGTGCCAAAACAGAATGAGCATTAGCAAAAGATATTTTCCTTGGAATAGCATCTGGGTCTACCAGAAACCAAAGCGGTTATGCTAAGGAAACCCAAATGCGTGACCCAAATAGTCTGCAGAGAGTTAATACCTCTGTGAAAGCTATCATGCTGGAGAGGTGGATGTTCTTAGCAGGTCCTCTCATCTCACAGGAAGTGCCAGCAACACCTCTCTCCCTCCTGGTCCCAGCATCCTCATCTCCTTGTGTAGTTCTCTAGATCCTCCCCATCCTCTCCAAAGCAGGAAAAAACTTCTGTCTCTTTAAAGGATGATTTAACAGTCAGGGGAACACAACTCTTAGAGTGGAAAGCTTCCTGGTAGGATGCTTATATTTCTAATTAATCCTAAAATCTTTTCCAGTAGTATTTCAGACTTTCACAAATGAATGGAGGATAACTCTGAATACCAAGGCACTTTAGCAACATATTTGTGAGGTTCTGCATGGCACTATCTATCACAATGCAGGACTTCTACTAACTGTCAAATGTTAGTTTCGCTTTGTCCCTTCTCTTGCTTTCACTTTAGAATTTTTCTACCTGGCTGGCACTATCTTTGCATGGAAATGGTGCCTCAAACTATTTTATCCTCTAATGATCCATACTCCTGCTAGAAGTTGATATCTGGCATGCCTGCTTTACTAAGTTTCAGTGTGTCTGTGGACAGCCTATAGGTGTCTGTGGCATGTATATGAATTGGAACGTCATAATGTGAGAAGTCACCATTTACCAACTGTTATGGTCATTGTTTTATTTTTCTAATTGAATCATCACAATAGCCTGTCTTCACCTCTATGTCTCTTGTAAGCTCTATTTTTGCCACTCCTTTACTTTCTACACTACGGTAATCCTGTTGAGGTTCAAACAGTAATTTTTATGTTTTAGTGAGTGGGCACAAACATCTGCAAATAAAAATTTCATCCACATGCTTGTGTTGTTTCCTCCAGAGCTATTTTTTTAGTTAACAGTATGAATGGGCAATTCATCTCATTGACCAGTACCTTATGTGTGAGTAGATCACTGGTGAATGCTTAACAACTGTAGTGACATGCTTTTTAGAGATTTTTGAAGCTTTTTCCCTTCAGTGTTTCTCCTGCCACGTAGTTTCAGCCCTCTAGGAGAAGGTCCTATGGGAGGCACATCAGGAAAAAGCATATGCTTCTAAGAAAGTGCAAATCTATCAGAACATATTAAAGGTTTGTTGAACCATCAATTGAGTCTCCATCAAACATGCTGCCTTTGGGCATGATCCTGCCTGTAGAGAAATGGTGTTTTCTCAGTGTAGAGCTGGGGGAAGAAAAAGCCCATTGTAGTCTAAAGAGATCCTGAGATTGGAGCTCATTATGCACTGCTCATCACCACATAAGGGAGTCTTGTTCCCTCTCACAATCAGATTGTGGCCCAAGTTGTAAAGCTGCTCTAACATATTTTCATATTCAGTCTCCCGTATTTGTAGAGTTTGTAGCAAAGACTATCAACGTAACTAATGTTAGCTTATGGGATCCCAGAATGAAAGCAACTATTGAGCTTTCTAACCATCAAAGGAAATACAGACCTCCTTACTCTGGAGCTTTGATTTATATGATCCTGGACTGACTTACACAGTAATAATACTGTATTCTTTCTTCTGGGCCTCAGACCTTCAAATGTGACTTGGACTCAGTATTTAGTGACTCTATGTTATCATGACAATCTTTTTTAAGTCCACTGTGAGGTTGATTTTCTGGGAATAGATTGCATAACTTCTAGACTTCTTTTTGCTCACTTCCTCAGCATTTTCCTGAACTTTCCAATTCCCTGAATTTTAGTGTTGGTATTGAAGAGCAACAACTAGATTCAGTTCCACCTCTTATCCAAAAAGTTGTAACCATTATTTATACATATTTTTTTTAACTGTTAACAATTGATTTAACAGTAATTGCATCTTTCTTTCTACCTAGGCAAGTCTGGTTTTAGGAAGAGCCAGCCCTGAAATTAATTTATCCAAGATCAAATTCTTTCTATATTTGGTCATTGTTACATCTTGACCATACCCTCTTCTGGCAGACTCAAGGATATGTGAGTTTTAATTCACTGTCTGAGGGATTACTGAGTCTGAAATTAACCCTTTACAGCAAGAGATGCTGAAATAACATACTACTAAATATGTGAAGCTCAATTAAAAGGTAAAATCCTTTTAATTCTTAATTAATCCTATTTGGGAAGCATCCAGTCTTACAGAGATTTCATCTCCTTCAGTTTTTGATTCTAATGTGAAAACAGTAACCAAACATAGAGACAGACACAAACAAAGAGCCTGGTATTCCACACTCTAGGATCAGTTTAATTTTTCCTCTAGATAGCTTATTGGCATCCAAGCTCTATTTTGAGTGTTGCTATTTTGGACAGCCATAAAGTGCACTGCATATTTTATGGGTGTATTTTTGGAGTACAGGAAATTGAAACCTGATTCTACATAGACCATCATTGTAAATATTTGTACTGTATAAAAACGTCTTTAGTCTAAGAATCTCAAAGTAGCTACAGCAAACATTAACAAGACAGCATCTGTCTTTAAGGATGGGAAGGAAAAGAGCATGTAGACTGATTTGCCTAAGATAAGTTTTATTTGTGAACTACAGCATCTCAAAGAATTATCCACTTAGTTTGGATCAGGCACACAAACTTCTCTCTAGTTGACCACAATATGTTAGACAGAAATTGTGCCTTTTGTCTTTTGCAATAGCTAAAAGAGGATAATATTTATCCCAGCAGAAAGCCTGCTAATATAAATAAATAACTCATCAAAATTTTTTAACCTATTCCATTTGGCAGAATCCGTTCATGCCAGATCGATACTTTACATTATTCTAACACATCCCCTCAGTGACAGACAGGCCTGAAAGGGGAACCAAAGTTTGTCATAACAATTGTTTTGACAGGCCATGGACATATTTGTTGCCGATTATATTTGTCTGTCACAACTCTTCCTTTGCACTCATAGAATGAACAAAAAAAAAAAGCATTCTCAAACAAGATCAAAAGCCAGAGACATTTTGTTTGATTCCCCACATTAAAAATATAAAACCAAAAAGAATTGGTGCTAGCTAGTTGTGCTTACAGACCACATGAGTGTGAATCAATATAATTCTTGAAAACTCAGGAAGCAATGTTTGAAGTAATGAGAATTGTTGAGGCAGGCAAAAAGACTGGTAGCTGCATATTGAGTGGTCAAAGTCAGCCAAGTCCTCCTTACACTGACATCAGAAGGATGGTCCTCAGCGTGGAAATATTGGACTACCTCAGAACACACCGGCTGTGTATCCAAGTGTTGTGTAGAAGATATGGACTCCCCTGCCACAAGCATATAGCTGGGAAAACCCAAAATAATTCCAGGAAAAGGAGAGATATATGATGTTCTTCTGAGCCAGTTTTAGGGCAGAGATGGAACATGATTTCCCAGCCATCTCATCTGCCCTCTCTTTGAGGAAGAAGACCCTAAAGAATGCAGCCTAATGCAGTCCAGCCCTGACCCCTGCCCCTGAAGTGTTGGTATTAATGCTTCTGATATTGAACTCATGGTTTATTTGGGGAAAAAAACAAATGTCATTTAGCAATTGTCAGTTTAGTCTCTGTGCTTGCAGGACAGCCACAGCTTGTCACATATAGATCTGCTTTCAGACCTTACTACAATGTTCTTCAAGATATATTTTGTGAAACAAATGCATTCTTTCCCCAGAAATAAGAAAAAAACCCCAAAAACCAGCAAAATCCATGTATTTCCCAGTTCTCTTTTTAAGGTTGCTTTGTTGGGCTAAATATCCCTGTGTTTTCAGCTAGGACACAGCACCTTTTCATGACAAGGAATTACAGGAAACAGAGTCAGTTTTTCCTTAAGAAGCATTTTAATTAAAAATTGCTGTCTATTACCTGGTGTGCACAATGTACATTACAGCCATCTGTAATGTACTGCTTTCCTAATTTCCATCATACTTTACTGTATCCAGAATCCACTTAAATTTCCATCATACTTTACTGCATCTGAAATCCACTTAATATAAGTCCAGAATTATTTTGTCCAGTTATGCGCATAGCCAGGCTTTGCCGTGTATTTTGCATTATGTGTCTATTGGATTATATACGTGGTTTTTAAATTTAATTTGCAAATATGCTGACTATATGACTGTACACTTAAATCCCAGGTGCCAGAATGGTCTGTATCTCTTCTTATACTGGATCAAAACAGAGAGGAAAGATGATCGCAAAGAGACTTCAAAGAACATTTAACTGCTATATTTAGACGCTGCTATGATGATCGTTCTGTGACTCCATATTTGCTCTGTGTGAGCAACTGGGAATGTAAAGCCAGTCTGATGCTTTTCCACAAACAAGAAAAGCATGCAGTCTTTGGTGTTTAGTTTGATATTCCGCCTGGACAGCTGGGTATTATGGTGGGGCAGTTACCAGGTAGAACAATGGTACTCAAGGTCTAACATCCACAAATCCCAGCAAGCTTTATGAAATTGGATAAATGTCATCTCTCTTCCACAGTCAAGGTGGACTAAGCAGCAGAGATCAATATAGTGGCTTGTCCCTAGTCTCAGAGACACTGCAAGATGTAGAAACAGCCCTTACATCTCTTAATGCTCTGACGAGTTTTGTCCCCATGGTCCCCTTTTGTTGGATCAAGAGCATCAGGGCCACTTTACATTTCCCAGTTGCTCTCCCAGCACAGATGCAGAGCAAGGGCTCTATATCATCTTACCAGGCTCTATACATAGCACTTAAATGCTCACTGAAGTGACTGCATGAACATCTTTCCATTGATGTCAGCCAATTAGGACAGAAGTGGTCCAGTCTGCCAACAGGAATATAAATTCTCCAGTAAGTCCCATCATTAACCTTCATGATAGTGAAGATGCTCTCGTGCCTCAAAGCACTTAAAAATCAGCTTGTGTGCTGACTTCTGGAGTACTTAATAATTATTCTCCTCTCTCCTATGACCCAAAAATATCAGTCAACTCTAAATCAGGTTCCTTTTAATTAAATTCCTTTTTTTGTTGTTCTTTTTCACTGGATTCTTACTTTAGAAAAAAGTGAAACCTAGTATCATACATTTTAATCATCCTGTAAAGTCTTCTTTATTAAAGAATTATAAATTACTTGAACAATTACTGTATTTTCTATCCCATGTCCTTAAAGCATTTGAAAAACATTAATCAGAGGAAGCCTCCCAGCATGAAGTCTACATTTAAATGATTTTAAAAATCATAATCCACAATATGACATCTGCTCCCAAGTTTCAGTGTTGATGTTTGTGATTTTAGAGGCACACTTTCCTATTTTTTTAGAAAATATTTTTCTCTCCCCTGCGGCTGTGTGAAAGGCTTGGGCAAAACAAGGGAAATAGACTATTTATCCAGAGAAAACAGTGAAACACACACAACTTAAATGGCTTGATTCTTTCCCTTCCTTACTTTGGTGTAATACAGCTTTATCTCCATGTGTGATGGAGATAGCATTTCCACTAACCTCAGTAAAGGAACAAGAATCGTCAATTTGGTGCAGATTATAGGAGATTCAGACCCACTGGATTAGTTGAAAAAGTCCCTGCTTATTTCAGGGGGGTTGGACTAGATGACCTTAAAGGTTCTTCCCAACCCAAACTGTTCTATGATTCTTTATTCTATGATCAGATGTAGATACTCTTTTCTCCTTTTTCTCTCCGTGTTCTTCCCTTATGCCCTACATTGTTTTGCATAATCGTCTAAACTGCTGTTTGTAAAAGCAGTTTTAGAAGCTGAAACAATTCAGAAAAATGCTGGTGCTTCCATTGTTTGTTCTTTTGTGTATCTATACCAGTTGGATGGGTTTGAGAATCTGGTTCCCTGGTACACAGACATGACCTATTTCTGCTAAGAACAAGTTTGACCTTTTCTCCTGATTATCCACTGCCTGATGGTATATTCATGAGTAAAAAATAACTCCTTGCAAGCCTCCAAACATTAAGGAATTTATAGGTTCTGAAATGTATATACAAACTCCAGCCCATATAGATAGCTCAGCTATCCAACAGGTGCCCATTCCTTTGCTTAAAATTTATCTGTTTTGCCAGAAACATTACTTTAAAGATCTGACAGCCTTCTCAAAAAAACCCCTAAATTTTTCAGATGACCATTCTTAAATACTGGAAAAAATGGTGCATTTATGCATTGAGCAGGGTAACATGAGAAAGCAAAATTCACATTACACCTACACCTGAACTTATGGTACAGTTTAGGCTATGTTTAAACAAGGGGAAAGTTAAAAGACTGCTGTAGAATTTAACTAACACATAAATGTGGATTTTATTGAGGGTTTAAATTAAGGAAATGTAATTTTACAATTTGCTTGGGGGTTTTGTGGTTTGAGGGTTTTTTTGAAAAATCTTTTCTTGAGTCAAGTCATTTGGTAAGAAAATCCATTTTCAGTCTTTTTAATGGAGTAAATATCTGGGCAACTACTCTTGTGTTTGAAGACAAAAGTCCTGGAGGCATGGTGCTAGATAAAACCTGTTTGCCCTTTTTATTGGGGCAAATTAAAAAAATCATACACTTTTTGGTCACAGTTTATTTGAGTGGCACAGGCAGCTCTCTTAACTTGCTTCAATAGGTCTTCAATGCTCCCAGCTAACAAATGGAAGCAGCATTTATCATATGTGTAACGGCAGAAGCTCAAGGGTGTTAAAACTAAAGAAAAGACCCAGTAAAAGAGAGTTCAAAAGATTTTTTTACTTTGAATGGATCCTGCTACCCAGAGAGAAACTTGATGTTCATATAAGTGTGAGAAAGTTATCATTTCCTGTGGTTTCTTGGAGATGCCTGCCAATGGGATTGTGAAAGTTCTGTTGGGCCATCTACGACATTCACTGAGCTCTCCACTGGGGCTGCAGGTGCCCAGGGCCCACCCTACAATCCAGAGCCATGTGTTTGGGCTGCTGGGAGGCTGTGTCCTCCTGGTGGGATGCTGGGTGAGCTCACCTTTGACACAGGCCTGCACCTGCCCATACCATTCGCCGCAGGTGTCGCAGAGCAGCGTGAACGCCGACTCCTTGCTGCCCATGACGTAGCCCGGGGCACAGACGTACAGCAGCTCGTCCCCCATCTCAAAGCCAGTGTGGCCGTGCAGGATGGTGTGAGGGAAGGATGGCGGGTCCCCACAGGGCTTGTCTGAAAGCAAAAAGCAGAAGACATAAAGGCTTCGCAATAGTCTTTTAATGCAGTGCTAACAGCAATGCTAAGAGTTTGCATGAGGATAAACTTATACATGTCCACAGAAATTGTACATCTCATCTGTTTCATGCCCTTATGTCCTTCTAAAATAATTTCCATCTGTAATTGGGAAGGTATAAATTGGGCTATAACTGTGATGCCATAACTGTGATGTTACTGACGTCTGACAGCCATGTATCTAGAAAGGCTTTGTTTTAAACAAGGCAGGATGCCAAATCACAGCTGTCTTCCTTGCCTGATTCTACAAAAGCTAGAAAAAGCGCAGGCAGGTTGGGACTGGAAAGCAACAACTTGGACATAGTCATGCTTCTTAACCACAGAAATGCTTGTGGAATTGCTTAAGACCAGCACTTTGGTCTCTTCTGCACTGTAGAAAGCCATCAGAGGCTGAGAAATGGCCCAGTCCGCACTGACAGAAAGAAAAGGTCCAGGTGAACACCAGTCAGTTTTCAGATTATCTCTAACCTTCTAGTCTTTCTCAATTCAGGTGTCTTCCCAGATATTCAAATCTCCCTTTTTAGGCTAGAGACACCCTAAAATAAATAGTGACTTGAGCTTATCAGCTTAAGAATACCCACGGGTAACATAGCTCTGTTGTCTGTGAGAATCTGAAGAGCTAAATTTATACCAGGGTATAAAACTCAAAAAGACATTTGACAGTATTTTTGCTAACAGCATTAGAAGCCAGGAAGAAAAGTTACTATGAACAAGATTAAAACTGGTTATTGTTGCATTAAAGAAGTGCAGAGAGGAGGCAGGCTGACAGCTGATAGCTGCCACTACCAGTGTAAACTGAATTTTAACTCTCTTTTTCAGGTTTGAATGATCTTGGCCATTGTTTACAAGGTAGATCAAGATTTCTAGAGAACTTTCAAGCATTGTGAATTCTCTGTCCCCAAAGACCTTCCTCTCCGAAAAGAGCTCTTCACAGGGGATTTGCCATGGCCCTTTTCCCTCCATGTTTTTTACAGTTCTTTTTGGAACAGGTACCTCTTGGTTACAGAAAAAACAAGACAAACAAACAAAGTGTAATACAAGAACACAGATTTTACCAAGAAACCCAAAGGGCAAAGACTGCAGTGTTGGTACAAATTATCATGACTATGTAATTTCTCAAATCTGGGAAATTTGTCCAGTGGCTCTAGAAACTTTATTGACTGTGTTAGAAAAAAACAACTTCTCCTCTTGCCAAAGTAACTGAAGATCCAGACTCTGCTTTTGTCCAGATACAGAACAACCAAAATTAAAAGGCTCATGAGTTCTGGTAATTATATTGGATAAGGGAAATGTGGGGCTAGGTCTATGTTCTAGTATTGATCTCTCCATTGAGATAGTTTGCTTTGGTACAAAAACCTGATTTCATAGTTGATAAAGCAGAGATGATGTTCCTTGAAAAGACTTTGGTTTGGAAGCTGCAAAGACTCCAAGACTGTGTTCCTAGACATGCAGAAGGAGAAACATATTCAAAGAGTACCCTTGCTATTTCGCTAGAGCCTATTTTTAGGGCATCATCACCACAAGATCTTGCAAGCAGCAGTTCCATTGACACCAGTTAATGTCCGGGGTTTTCAATGGCAAATGGGCTTGACAGAAAAGCTTTTTCAATCTCCCCTCTGCAAAAAAAAGGCTTTCCTGCTTTTTCCCAGGGATATTCTGCAAAACACTTGTGAGTTTCAGGCTGCAGTTTTTTCCCTTCATCTACCCACTTCTGACCCAGGCATGGGTAAATACATGCTTATTTAGAAATATGATGCATTTATTTTGCCAGTCGTTTACCTTGTAGTGAAATGAAAATCCTATGATAAACATCCACACTGTGAACATTCCTTTGGATTAGGATTTTGGAAACTGTCTGATAGACCTGACTAACTACTTCTCAACCGGGTATGCTGTAAAATATCTGCCATTAATATAAGGGATGTTCTACTGAAGTAAAACTTTGAAGCCTGNACACACACACACACACACTGACAGAAAAGACAAGCTTTTGAGGCTACACAAAGCTCAGTTTATATAGAATCTTATGGAGGTTTGACATCCGAGGAAGTGAGGAGCAGTTAGCACCTAATGCCTTTCCTGTGAACTGGTCAGATGAATAGAGATTGATGTGGATGAAAGCTATGAAAAAATATTTTACTCCTTGATAGAGAGGCCTACAGAGCCTTGCATTTCATGTGCTTTATTTATGCAGCTACTTCCATCCATACAAATGGGAGGTATGTATCTGTTCTGAGGGAAGTATTGATCCCAAGGCTGTGTGGGACAATTACACATCTGAGAGCATTCTTATCTACAAAGCCTTGCTTCTTAATCCTGTTGCCAGAGGAAGCAGAAAAGCAACACATTAGTTAACTATGGCAAACACATTCAAAGCACATTATAACCTTCCAGGAAAGAAGAAAGCTGAAGGGATCTTTACAATAAAATTTGACAACAGACATTGTTGCAGTGTAGCACCTCCTACAAACAGAGTGCCGAAACCAAGAAGAAAGGTGAAGCTGTCTTTGTCGTCCTTAAAAGGTAAAGAGACCAAGCATTCTTTCCCAATTTGGAGATGTTCCGAACCGGGACACTTCACTGGACTTCCTGGACATCACCCCACCCCTGGAGCTACCTGGATTGGATGAGTGCCAGAGCTCTGCCTGAGCCATCTATGATAAAAAGTTTTACACCCAAGACCTCGTGGCATTTTGGGGGTGTGTAGCAGAGGCTTGTATCTCCAGTCTCTGGCACGGCTTTTTCTCAGTAGAGAGTTTGTTATTTTGGAAGTTAATAAACCTTTTTTGTTTCCAACACCACCTGAGGTGTCTTTCCTGCTCATTCTAAGCCATGGGTATTTGTAACATAAAACCCAAACAGGGATGGGAGCTCCAAGGGCTCATAACACCTGGCTCAAGGAGAAATTCCATCAAGACATGGTAAGAGAATTATAGGAGCTTGAAAGAGAGATCTGGCTGATGCATGAATAGAAAGAAAAGCAGAGATTTTAAAGATGTTCATGAACTGACACTGTATGGGGAATTTTTGACTCTCTCACGCGAGACTTTGTAAGGTCATGCCTTTGCTGCAGAACATACTGAGTGACAGCATGGGCAAGCATAAGTGAAAGCTGATACGCTGCAAGGGCAAACTCAAGTTCCCACATCCATGTTGGTGCTGTTCTCTCCTGCATAAAATGTACAGGAATTTTCCAGGTTACAGCATCTCGTCCTGCTTCTGTCTTAGTTGCTATGACAATTCCTGCTCAGCCTTTTGCCAAACCTGTTCTTTCTGGCACACGTAGTGGAGTGACACTGGCACAGCAACTCATCAAACTGAGCCACTTCTGGGGACAGGCTTCATGTTTTTGTCCGCAGCCTTTGTACCAGGAGCTGGAAGAGCATGGGCTTATTTGGAACAACAGTCTGTGCTCAGTGCTGGCATTCAGGCCATTTTCCTGCTGGAAGAGAGGAGGCAGATCTGGGCCACAAAGCGTGACAGAGGGTGTGCTGGCAGCAGCTTGTCATGTAGAGGAACAGTAGTGTTCTTTGTTAAGGTGACCACAGGGGTTGCCTGCAGTGCTGCTGTTGGATAGATGAGGGCTGGACTCCTCCATCCATCTAGAGCACTGATTTTTCCCTCATCTATCCTCCCATAAACCAGAAAATTTTCTTGCTACTGGCTAAAAAATCTGCCCAATTCATGTTTCCCAGTAAAAAAGCTGTATCTGCTTGATACTTGAGGACCATCCAGCAGAGCATCATGGTCTTCCTGCTCGTGTCCAAGATCATATCTTAAACCTGAATACTTTAAATTGGTTTCTGGGCATCATGACCCTTCCAGAATTTTCTACATGTTGACACTGAGGTCAAACACATAACAGGCCTCCATACGTTGATAACTGACCTCCAGTGAGAGAGGGTGGATTGGGCTCCAGAGCAAGACAGCACATCACAGATATAAGGAAATCAGTTAAAGCTCACAGGAGATCCTCAAGTCAGCAGTAATTTGGCACAGACTGTGTCCTGGAGTGAAAGTCACCACTACAGTCAAGAAAGACCTCAATATACACATGCAGAAATCAGAGTCAGCATCTGGTGAATTAATGGGAATAAGTGGCACAGCAAAGATATGGGTGTTGAGCACAGATATGTTAGGGCTAGTGACAGCTCTGGTTACAGACCTCTTAGAGACTCAGTAACTATTTTTCACACATGGGACTAAAGGGATCTCTTGTTAATTGAGTTAGCACATTCAGTCATGATTGGCTTTTAGGAAAAGTATCTCCTCAGAATAATAACTTTAACCCCAGAACATATGTGGAAAGGAGTTTGTGACAGGTGATTTCTGGCAAAGAGTTGGCACATGGCATTTTAAGAACACAGTAATTCTCGTCCCCAGTCCTGATTACACAAGATGCATCTTCTTTATTTGAACTATGAGCATCTCATTAGTCTGCAAAGATTTCTTTTTTGAGATGTCTTGATAAAATACTTTCTACAGAAAGGATATCCTAAGATCTATGCAAAAAAAAATTAACATGAAGAAGATGCAGACTTCAGCTTCCACATCCCCTGGCAGAACCAGCAATTTACTGAAATCTCATTATCTACAATTGCTACTTTAGCTGTGCACCATGCTCTGAAAGCTGACATGAAATATCCCCTCTGACATAAAACATCTCCCCATGCAATCATCCAATTCAGCAGAGTTTTTCCAGAGAGGCCACTGGAACTTTTAGGATGTCATCTTGTCATTAAGAAATTAGAAAAGGCAACTCTTTATGGTCAAATCTGTGAATGAGATGAGTGAGGATGTTTATTTTTCTTCTTGATTGCAGAGACCCTAAAGTATATGGAATTTTTCTGTTTGGATAGAAGTACTGAGTAGAGAGAATCAAAACTCAAGTGTTGCTTGTAAGCTACCAATACTAGGATGCCAACACCTCTTACATCAGATAGGGCTTGTAGGACTTTATTAGTTTAAGTGACATCACCAGAGAAGTGGGAATGAACTGTCAGCTATATCCAAAGCCATGAAAAACAAAGCTGAGCACTAAAAAAAAATTAAATATATAAATATATATATATCTACAGCAAGGCATGACAAATACAAAGAAATAGTTAAAATACTACACAAAGCAAACTGCAGTTTGATTGCTTTTGTAAAGTACACTTAATACATTTGCTGTAAAGAATATACTAATTTCTTTTTTTTCCTCACTGCTGAAAAAGGCTAACTGAAATATGTACATAAGCCATCAAGCTTTGATAGATATCTGGAGCCAGCAGTCATGTTTAAAAAAGTTTGATTTGCATTTATGCTGTACTCTACTACAAGTTGCTGCCTGTTTAGTTTTCCTGTGGTGGCAGCAAATCAAAGCCTTATGGAACAGATCTTATTTGTTGCCTGTAAATATCATTGGGTCACTGAAAGAAAGAACCAGTAAAACTTGGGGTTTATTAAAAAAGATCTTTGCTGCAATAAAAAATAAGAAAGAAAACTGAGAGGATTATGCATATATATATATATATAATTGAATGGTATGTGTTATTTCAAAAAAATAAGGCAGGAAAAATTCCAGCTTTCTGGTTTTATTGCTTTACCTACTTTATACTTTCAGATATTTTCTTATGAACTCTGATACAGACACTCTGTGTGCCAGATCTAACTTATGTGTGATACTGCAATTTCAGAATTGGCAGAATCTAATATATTTTTAGATATTTTTTGGCACTCAGGGCCCAAGAGGGAAACTTCCTGATCTCAGCAGATCCTGAGCTGGTACAGAGTTGTCTTGCTGACTCTAATGGCTGCATAAAACATGTATTTATGAGAAGCTGAGAAGACACATTTCTCTGTACTGTGAAAACTGCAGCTATACTCAGAGCATTCATAAAACATTACAGCTACATCTTTCCTTGTCAAACAGAACCTTTAGAATCAATTCCCCGTGAAAGATAACTCTTAGTCTCAACAACTGCTGCGATTCTTCTGTGTGTACAGATCAAAATCCATTTCAGAAACAAAACAAAAGAACTGTCTCTCCCTTCAGGACTTCTACTTGTAAAAGCCTGATGCTGTAAGCACACCCAGAGCTCTTGCTAGCATCTGACTACTGCCCGGGTGTAGGGGCATGCTGAGATGTGTGCCTAAGGAATTTGACTCCACTCGTTTGCATAGTAAATGTTAATTGAGTAAAGATTAGTTATTAATCAAGGGATAAGAAGTGTATTTGTCATGGCTTGTACTGGAACTTTCATAGCGTTTCAAGATGCATTCTGCATAGTCCTAAGAACTGAAGGTAGAGTTGCAAGGAGTTACTAATGTGAGCTTAGTTTCTGAAGTACTGTGTGATGTGACTGATGTGACTGTTCCCTCTGTTTTCAACCTACCACTCTGTCTGAGCCTTTGGCTCTTCTCAGCCAAGTCTGACAAAGAAGGAAAGTTGCTGTCTACTCATTATTAGTTGGATGGATATAAAAGGAATGAAAATACTTGAAGTTAGTACAGGGCTCAGTGCAAGAAACCTGGGATTTATCACTTTCAGTAGGGCAAAACAACTTGCCTTTTGTACTTAACTCTAATGTATTACTATATTATAATTGCAAATGTATAGATTAAAAGAGATGCCCACTTTTCCAAGACTAAAAAAATTCATGAGGTTTCAAGTAAGAAACAACTCATTAATCCAAACTTAGATGTGGAGTTATTAGCCACATGTACATAAGGTGAGAACAGATATGCTGTGTGTGAGGCTGTGGGGCAGGGTTTGCTCTTGCTGCTTCTTACTGGATATTTGCTAAAACTGGAAGTGGCATCCCTGAGGATGTTCTTTCATCAGTCAACAGCTCTGTGCTGGCTTGTGTGTTACTGTTGTAATGTTAAGGCTATTTCCTCTCTGGACTTTGCTCTTTTCATACCAGCTACAAACCAGGCTCTGCCACAGAACTTCTCTTGAGTCTTTCTGTTCAAACATTGGCTCTGCATCCCAGTTTTTTGACATATTTAAAGAAGAGGGAACCTCAGAGTCATCCAGAGATGTTTCTGTGTGTAAGGACTACTTGATGAGTGCATTGGGATGATCATCCTGTTCCGTCATCAGAAAATTCCCTACCTTCTACAAAACAAATTCTTCCTAACTTGTACATTCTTTGCAAACTGTCTGAATTTCCCCAGAATTTAAAGTATGCAGTTTCTGAGTCCTGTGTAGCACTCCTTTCCAGCATAGCCTTGTCTGGTTACGTTCTTGTCTGCCACTTTATCGTGAGCAGTTCCCAAATGCAAAAAGTAAACACAGCTCCTTCTCCAAGATCCAGCATCTACACGTGAGCTCAGATGGAGCAGGTGGGGACAGACAGGGGAGCACAAGGGCACAATGGAACAATAGTGGCCAGAGCAATGATTTCAGCATCTCACAGCTGCCCCAACCCACTGCATGGTTTTTTATGAGGCAGGGGATGATGACAAAAGAGATTTGAAGGAAGACAATGAGAGAGTTTTGCAGATGTTTACAGGGAGATGGTCCCATGTGTGAGGAGCAGCATGGGGAAAGCACAAAGGTGCTTGTGTGACCACATTAGCAACTGGGTGACAGAGTTAGCATCGCTCACAGCAGCACGGAGCCTGGAGTTGATGTCACAAGGGTACTTGAGAGGATGGTCAAATTCTGCTGAAATCATTCTTTCTAAAAGGAATGACTCCATATACCTCAAATATGCATCATCTCTGCCACATTTCGCTTCAACCATATTTTTATCCGCAGTCCTGACGCTGACAGTTTATCAGAATGTCCCCCCTGTGCTGTGAACTTACTGTTTCTCAGTAACTGCCATCAGCTTACCCTTGCTTTTCTTAGAAATCAGATGCAAAAACTCACTGCAGACATCAAAAATCCGTTTCGGGGGTTCCCAAATTTTTTTACACAGTCCTGCCTATCAGTAACAATGTACTTTTTGCCTTCAGAGTTTATCTTTGTTTGTGGGTTCTGGAACTTAACTATTAAAAAATTAAAGCACCAACTTACATTGGAAATAATTTGGTTTTCAGAATCATCTGGGATATATCAACATCCCTAGAAGTCTGGTCTACATTTGATAAAAAAATACCCAAACCAGTCCAAAACTAAACTAAAATGGAAGAAATGAAGTTATTTGTGTGCAAATGTTGTATACTGATAGATGTGCAAAGAGTGGTGTGTTGCAGCTGGAAGCCATCTTGTTGAGTTACATTCAGCTACAGTGCTGAGTAAGGGATGTGCTTCAACCATCTCCATTAGATTGGTGCCAGATATATTCTTTCCCATAAAGTGTGTTCCGTGAGCACCAAAATGGGTTCTGCCAGACAAGTGGTGCTCTTTGAACTCACTAAACTGCAGGAAAGACAAAGGATAACACAATTTATTTGCTGTAACCAATGTCTTTGCAGCAGTTGGCTCTTGCAGTGGGTGATTACGACAAAGATTTATCCCTTAACATTCCCTCTTTCTCTCTCACCAGTAGCAAAATTGAAGGCAAAACTTTTAATGTTGCAAGACAGTGATGACTCTGTATTATTTCAAAAGTATATCAGTGCTGACCTTCATCCTTCACACAAAAAGCATCATATTGTTCATTCACAAAGGGATGGGTTTCAATTTTAACATCAATGGCTTTCACGCTCTGCTGTTTGCTGCCCGTCTTTCTGCATATAATTGTCCTAAAATAAAGAAGAAGAAGAAAAAATAATCAGAAATCTTCTGGAGTTGTACATGCAGGTGAAATTTGGAGATTTTTTTATCAGAGTAGTCAGGCTTTAGCCTTAACTGTTCTAGCATTGGCACGTAAAGTAGTAGTGTGGGAAGATCTATGAAAAAAAGCCAAGGGAGAAATAAAAGTAATTAGAAAAAATGTTTGCTCTAGATCAGTTCAAGGCATAGGGAATAATAAAGGATGTGTATATTATTATATTCTGTAATAATTCTAAATACCTGACCTATACCCAGAGTATTTAAAGCCATATTTTGCTCTCACATTTCAGCAATACATATTCCCACTGATGGCACCTGGATAGAAGTGAATAGGAAACTCAAGATTTGACCTGGAATTTTATAAATAATTAGCATTTACATTAAAGAACCATTAAGGTTGCATATTTAACTGCTCAAAAGCTAACACAGGCAAACTCAGAAAATTCAGCTTGGGTTCTTGGAAGAAAAACAGCTTTTTTTTTAATAGCAATTTCACACTCTTGAGTAAACTCCATTTCTTCTGGTTTGGCACTCAGCAATACCTAATTCATCCTGTTGCCCTTGATAGACTTGAATAAAGGTATTAGATCTGTATTAGGTTTTACAACCCTGTAGATGCTGATGATGAAGTAAGAGTTTACTAATTATCTCTTCTCTCGGCTGTACTGGCTGCTTAAAACTGTTAAATGGAAGAGTTTGCTGTAGAAAGCACTGGTTTTACTGTTACATTGAAGATTATAAAGGCTGGGAAAGTCATCTCAGCCCAAATTTTTGCAGGTCAATGTTAATGGTGTGGGTTTGTATTTTGCGGACATCAAGCTTGTAGAAGCGTTGCACAGTCAGCTATTCTAGTGAAAGGAAGATAAAAATGCTTTCCACAGAAGAATCCTTCCAGGGGAGGAAAAGAATTATTTTGTATTGTGCAATTGTTGAACTAATGCGCCATCAGACCTCCATGAAATTTGAGGAATAAAATAAGATAGAATAAAATACAATAATATTTAAAGAAATAAAAAAAAAGCAAATAAAATGCCTGTTTATTGAGGGTGGGAAAGATCCAGTGGAAACCCAGTATTTGATCATGCACTTAAATACTATACAACAATTTACAGAAACAGGATTAATTATGATTATACAGACTATTTTCATTCTGGCATGTGTTAGCTTTCGGGTAGTTAAATATGCAACTTTAATGTTCTTGTGATACAAACAGAAGCAACATGAAACAAGCCGTATGGTGGTGGTCACGCATACGCACCAGAATGGTTCTTGCCACACTTCTCCTCTGGAAAACAACATGAAGTCATTCCCTGCTGAAAGCCCCTTTACAATTTCCAACCAATTATGTTTCCCTTGTAAAGAAAGCTCCACTTTTGTGAGGAAAAATAAAAACAAACCCTTCAAAAAGGTCCCTTTTTAAGCACGATATTGTTCACAAAAGTTTTAAATCCAGTTCTCTCAGAATTTAATGGATTTAAAGTCCAAGAACTCTAAGTCAGTGATTAAGCACTTAGACAAAAGCAACATGATATGTCAAAATGAGTTCAGATGACTGGGAGGATCAGGATATCAATTAGAAATTGTCTGCATGTGTATAATATTCACATATTGTTCCACTAGGTCTTACAAGGTCTAAGAGAATGAGACACTTATGCCCCCCTTCAAAAATTAACTCATCAACCTTAATCTTTCCAATAATTACTCAGTTGCTTAGATATCTGGATCAGTTACATCTACTGAGTAGATAGATAATGATATGACTGCAAAAAAAAGTGCTTTTTGTCTGTAATTTTGTATTTTAGGGCTAAGCCCCCCTCCAAAAAAAAAAAAAAAAAAAAAAAAAAACAGAAAGAAAGAAAGAAACCCACAAAAGAAAAGAAATAAGTTTTGAAGATGGTTACCATCATAAAACTCAGGTCTCTGAAAATCAGGCCACAATCATTTCTATTTTCTGTCAAAGACAAAAATTCCTGAGACTTGGAAGCCACTTTTGAAATTCTCACCTTGAATTTTCTGATTTCTAATTCTAATTCCAATTTCTACTGTAATCTCCTTATCAGTTCTTCATCAGGCTACAAAGTTATCTGTGGGTGACTCATCCTTGGTACAATGAGGTCATCACCATAACAAGATACCTGGCTCATGAGTAATATCACCTATTTAAAGTGCTAGTTTTTCTCACTTCTTTTTTTTTTTTTTCAAATATTGTACAATAAATTATAAGTTTGGAGTTGATAGATTTTGTCAATTAGCTAATTCATTTTAAGAACCTTTCTCAGCTGCTATCCAGTGTGACCAAACTTACAAAGGTGTATCTTGCATATAGTTCCAACATTATACAGAAAGAAAGGCTTTTAATTAAGATCTTTTATGTGTATTTATACGTATCTGCTACTTAGGACTTTAAATTTGGATTTTTATCATATAAAACTGCAAGCATCCTAGTGCAATCCTTCTGAAATGAAAGAAATCTGCTGGGTCAATGATTTGACTTGATTATCTCAGATGTCTTTCCATGCCTTAATGATTCTATGATTCTAAAAAACTGAAGGAAAAAAAAATCTATGTAATCTCTTTCATTCCTTCTTCTCTGACAGTGGTTTCCCACCTCAAGCTCAGTCCTGCAAGCTTTAAACACCGTCAGTAAGCTGTTATGGCTGCTGGTGACTAGAGCTTCAAGAGTGCTCAGCATTTCTCAGTAGTGGGTCGACCAGACCTGCAGTACCAATGGCATAGAAATAGTCTTGCAGGATTTCAGGTATGGCTAAAAATACACATTAATAGTCTATTTTATGAGTTTCTGAGGGTTCCCCCTAAAAGCTAAAATGCTACTTTTTAATCTATAATTAGAACTTAAATACACAGGTACACTTTTGTCACAGTTCTAAAAGGCAGAGTTTGATGCTTTTAAATTTTTTTACAATTTTCATGACTGAAAAATGGCTACCAATTCAGAATTCATCATATCTTGAAATTTCTTCAGCAGCATCACACCCATGCTGAAATAAGAGACAAAAAAAATGAGTTGTCCTACTCTTTCCTGCTGAGAGGTGTTGCTGCCTGGTTTGTTTCTTGACTGCTTTGAATTATTGCCCTGGGGCATGCATGCATGGTGGCTGAGAGAATGTCACAAACTTTATACATTTTAAGGTATACATCCACCTGCAGAGCCATTCAGAAGAATGTAGTTGTGAACGTTTAATTCTATTTATGGATACTTTCATGCATTAATTGAACTTCAGCTCATTACTCAGCATATAAAGTCATCTGATGCTCAGAGCAGTGCAATGCTTGATTTTGTGCCTTTTATTTGAGAAACAGATTTAATTTCATTTTCCTTCTGTGGAGATTTTTGATGAAGGCAGACGTGCTCAGAAGAACCATGCTGAGTTTGGACAGCATATCACCCATAACAATTGTCTGTGATCCACATCTGCCTGAAACATCCGTGCATGCCTGAAAATTACTCTTACGTGGCCATGAACTCACAATCTCAGCATAAAAATCAATCAGAAACAGTATCAACATAGACCATGAAAGTACCACATATTATCCAGTAAGACAAAAGTGTGGTTGGCGGTGTTGACAACAGCCCCTGCTCTCTGATAAAACATTGGAAGGTTTCTAAAGGTATCTTCTTTTTTTCCTTGACAAACTACTGAGAATTTTCTCAGTCTACGGCTACCCAGCTTGAAAGGACAAACAGCTTCATGATGCCTCTTCTCCTCCCAAGAGAGGAGATAGGGAACCAGGATTCTGCACTGTGTTGAACCTCAGCTTAACTCCTGCTGTACAATATGATTCATCCAACTAAGAACGATTAACAGTCCTTCTTCTGTACCCACCTTGGAAAAAAGATCAGAGCTTGGCCAATCTGATCATTGTTTTCCTGTGCTATGGCTCAGATATCGCAGATATCATGTGCACACACAAGGAGAAAATCGAATATGTGGCGCAATAAGGTATGAACCGGAATTCCCAGAAGCCTTCTGCTTATTCTTGTGCTGATTAAATTTTTTTCTAATGTGTTATGTAAAAAATGAGTAATTGCTATACTTTTCTCTTCTTTTAATTTCTCTGTTCAAAGATGGAAATAGCAGAAAAGCTGGCATGAATTGTATTTATTTTAAAATATGCCATAATATAATACGTATTAATAAATACATGATAATTATACACTTCAACTGTTGTAATTATAGCTAATGTCATAAATTGTATGTATGTTTGTATAATAAAGGTATTTTTAATAAATACATAGTATTTTATATAAATTATAACTTTTATTTATAGTACTAACCACTGATAATTTTGCTTTCTAGGAAAATCACAAGGCAATTTTGTAATACTTGACAATTTTTCAGTAAGCCCAAGTTAAAACATATGGATTTGACAGCTGAGTTTATATGATAAAGCATGATCCATCACCACAGAAAACAGTAGGTGGGACATTTTTTGTATTTGCTATTTTATTTGCCAGTTGATTTTAGGTTTTTTAGTTTTAGTCAATAAACTCACTGAACTGAGTCAGAGTGGTCTTATGACATTGATTCATAGTAGTATGAGCTTGCAATATATTCAGCTCAGAAGAGCATCGGGAGCGATGTGTTTGTTGAGGCACTGTGAAAGTCTGGTTCATAAAATACTATAACAAACATTTCTCTAATTAGAAAGTTAAAAAATTAATCACTTTTCTTAGTCACGATAAATCTTTAGCATCTTGTGCTAACTTTTTTTCATGGGTCAGCTTTACTGTGTGTGTGTTTCAATAACTAGGNGTCAATAAACTCACTGAACTGAGTCAGAGTGGTCTTATGACATTGATTCATAGTAGTATGAGCTTGCAATATATTCAGCTCAGAAGAGCATCGGGAGCGATGTGTTTGTTGAGGCACTGTGAAAGTCTGGTTCATAAAATACTATAACAAACATTTCTCTAATTAGAAAGTTAAAAAATTCATCACTTTTCTTAGTCACGATAAATCTTTAGCATCTTGTGCTAACTTTTTTTCATGGGTCAGCTTTACTGTGTGTGTGTTTCAATAACTAGGTAAGAGAAAAAAAAACCAACAACAGTGGTCTGGGAGCCAAAATAGGGGATTTTTATTCTTAGTCTTTCCCCTCTATATTTTGGGAAACTTCAAATTACAAAACTGGCTCTGATGAGGAATAAAATATAAATGACATGTTCATGATTACCAAAGGGAAGAAAATTTCCCTGAAAAGTCATGAAGGGGAGCGCAGGTGGGCTTTGGAAAGTTCATTGACTGGGAACTATAGAGGCTAATTTTGGCTGGATGTGACCCAAAGAAAGCAGCTGCTAAGTGTGACATGAAGGCATTCCAACAGCAATACTGCCACTGGAAATGTCAAAAGGAGGTCTTACCAAGGCAGAACCAATATCCTTTAGATTCTTAAAAATATACACCAAAATGCAGCCTTTTGTGCTTAAAATTGTACATATGACTACTGAAATAGTAAGGCCTCTGTTCATTAAATAAATATGGCCCATTCATGCAGACTTTCATACTGTAGCCTAGTATGAAAGATTTTATATAGCCATTTTACTCTAATATCACTAGGTACATACAATTTGAGCATTCTTAGTGCATGTAAAGGAGAATAGTGTTGCTTCCTGGCCTGGACTGGCTGGATGCTCAATGACATGTCAAGCATCACCAGTGTGGTGGTTTTACCCAATTTCACTTTACAGGCTACAGTTTAATCCATGGCTTTCATAACAGAAGTTACTGATTAGTTACCAAAGGGTTTAAAAAAATACGAAAATATTTTCTGAATGCCATTAATTTACAAAGCAGCTCCATTCTCAGAGGAAAGGCTTTCAGATGCAACAACACATTACAGTGATTCTAAAAAAGAAAGGCAAAGTATGTGAACTTCTTTTGAAAAGTAGAAAATCAACCTCATTAGAACTATTTGGCAAGTTAAAATCCTGATATTAACCCCTCTCATGAATTTGCAAAGAGTAAGTATATCCCATTTCTGTCTTCATTTGTTCAGATAAACAAATGATCACCTTTAANAATATGTGGCGCAATAAGGTATGAACCGGAATTCCCAGAAGCCTTCTGCTTATTCTTGTGCTGATTAAATTTTTTTCTAATGTGTTATGTAAAAAATGAGTAATTGCTATACTTTTCTCTTCTTTTAATTTCTCTGTTCAAAGATGGAAATAGCAGAAAAGCTGGCATGAATTGTATTTATTTTAAAATATGCCATAATATAATACGTATTAATAAATACATGATAATTATACACTTCAACTGTTGTAATTATAGCTAATGTCATAAATTGTATGTATGTTTGTATAATAAAGGTATTTTTAATAAATACATAGTATTTTATATAAATTATAACTTTTATTTATAGTACTAACCACTGATAATTTTGCTTTCTAGGAAAATCACAAGGCAATTTTGTAATACTTGACAATTTTTCAGTAAGCCCAAGTTAAAACATATGGATTTGACAGCTGAGTTTATATGATAAAGCATGATCCATCACCACAGAAAACAGTAGGTGGGACATTTTTTGTATTTGCTATTTTATTTGCCAGTTGATTTTAGGTTTTTTAGTTTTAGTCAATAAACTCACTGAACTGAGTCAGAGTGGTCTTATGACATTGATTCATAGTAGTATGAGCTTGCAATATATTCAGCTCAGAAGAGCATCGGGAGCGATGTGTTTGTTGAGGCACTGTGAAAGTCTGGTTCATAAAATACTATAACAAACATTTCTCTAATTAGAAAGTTAAAAAATTAATCACTTTTCTTAGTCACGATAAATCTTTAGCATCTTGTGCTAACTTTTTTTCATGGGTCAGCTTTACTGTGTGTGTGTTTCAATAACTAGGTAAGAGAAAAAAAAACCAACAACAGTGGTCTGGGAGCCAAAATAGGGGATTTTTATTCTTAGTCTTTCCCCTCTATATTTTGGGAAACTTCAAATTACAAAACTGGCTCTGATGAGGAATAAAATATAAATGACATGTTCATGATTACCAAAGGGAAGAAAATTTCCCTGAAAAGTCATGAAGGGGAGCGCAGGTGGGCTTTGGAAAGTTCATTGACTGGGAACTATAGAGGCTAATTTTGGCTGGATGTGACCCAAAGAAAGCAGCTGCTAAGTGTGACATGAAGGCATTCCAACAGCAATACTGCCACTGGAAATGTCAAAAGGAGGTCTTACCAAGGCAGAACCAATATCCTTTAGATTCTTAAAAATATACACCAAAATGCAGCCTTTTGTGCTTAAAATTGTACATATGACTACTGAAATAGTAAGGCCTCTGTTCATTAAATAAATATGGCCCATTCATGCAGACTTTCATACTGTAGCCTAGTATGAAAGATTTTATATAGCCATTTTACTCTAATATCACTAGGTACATACAATTTGAGCATTCTTAGTGCATGTAAAGGAGAATAGTGTTGCTTCCTGGCCTGGACTGGCTGGATGCTCAATGACATGTCAAGCATCACCAGTGTGGTGGTTTTACCCAATTTCACTTTACAGGCTACAGTTTAATCCATGGCTTTCATAACAGAAGTTACTGATTAGTTACCAAAGGGTTTAAAAAAATACGAAAATATTTTCTGAATGCCATTAATTTACAAAGCAGCTCCATTCTCAGAGGAAAGGCTTTCAGATGCAACAACACATTACAGTGATTCTAAAAAAGAAAGGCAAAGTATGTGAACTTCTTTTGAAAAGTAGAAAATCAACCTCATTAGAACTATTTGGCAAGTTAAAATCCTGATATTAACCCCTCTCATGAATTTGCAAAGAGTAAGTATATCCCATTTCTGTCTTCATTTGTTCAGATAAACAAATGATCACCTTTAACTGCCTTTTGATAAGAGGTGCTTTTTTGGACTAATTCTAGTCTGAGCCCAGACCTTCTGAGCTTGGATGCGAAGAATTACACTACACTGTTGCAGGTGGTGTCTCACTGGTGCCTCATTCACGCCCTTCAGTACTGCTCCCTCTCCTCTGCAATTGCTGCTGGATGTCTTGTAGGATGATTTATTTTTCTCACAGATTTTATGTGAGTTATTTCACTTTACAACAGGCTCACTGTCATCCTGTGTTCTGTGATTACATCCAGCTCTTTCTCCTGCTCTGCCTTTCTACGTGATTTAAGGCAGAAACTCCTATTAGCCTTCGTACAGTACTGTTGCACTGCACCCCATTTCTGTTACTCCATCTCTGATGTCGGGCTTGCCTTCCTGTTCAATGTTGTGATTTTCCTTGGTTGTAGGAATGATTTCTGACCTTCTGGCATTAATTAATTTCATTAGCAAACCATGTCTTTTGTGCCAAAGCTTGCTAAAGTTTTGCTAAATCCCCCAGAATTCATTAAAGAAACTTCCAGTAAAAATACAATTTAAAAGTGAGAATCATATCTCGCTTACTAAATGGCAGCTGTGAGGGCTGTGATGTTACAATTCAGCAGATTGTGGCTTGGATGCTTGTCCTAGAAAATACATAAAAAGTATTTTGTGCAGTGCTTTTCCTCAAAAAGTGTATTTTTAAAAAAGATGTTCAATTATTGGGCTGTCTCTTTTACAAGAAACATAGCTGTCATACTTTGTCCATGCTGTTGTCCCAAGCTGTGCTAAGAAGAGATTTGCTTCTCTCCTCCCAAAGCTGATGGAAAGTGGCTCATGTCTGCATTGCTCAGTGATATCATCCCTTAGAGTAAACTGGCCATGCCCTTGTTCTAGATTCAAGCTTCTTGACTGAGCTTTATGTAGAAATCCCTATTCCTGAAACACAATTACTTTGTTTTTACCTTGCATGACACTTTCTGAGATGATTGACAAGAAGCAGCAAGAGAACAAAGTCATCTCCTAGGAGAGCATGACACGAGCTGTGAGTTGTGGGACTAAAGTTTGTGACATGAAGGCATTTTTTAGTCCAAGACCTCCTCAGACAATTCCATGAGCAACTTAAGCATTTTGAACTGGACCGTGTTCTGTCAGTTTTGTCTGGATTTTTCTCTTGAAGGGAATTACTTGACCTGTCTCAAATACATGTCTGGGAGCAAATTCATGTGCATTATCATCAGTCAGCAGAGCCTTGAAATAAAACCAAGAGCTTGCCAAAGAGACATATCACCAGCACTGCCTCTCTGCAAAGAGCATGTGGGCCTGTTTTAGCATGCACACCTGGATGAATTTCAAGGGACTCACAAGCCCAAGACTTTACAAATACAGAGGAGAGGACTGGCAAGGGTTAGTAACCGAGCCTTTATTTCATTCCTTGGATACTGCTTTTTTGTTTCCCAGGAAATGTGCTTTTTACCATACTGTCAGGTACTGGACAAGTCCCACGCAGTAGGCAGAGACAGAAGAAGATATTCTTGTGAAATGCCACATTTGGGTCTTTTGGTGTCATCTGCACTGAGGGCCCTGTTGTGTTTGACACTGTAGAAGCATTAAAAGCAGTCAGTGCAAAACCCAAAGACCTAACAAAAGGAAGGAAAAATAGAGACAAAGTAATTTTCCTAGTAGCAAACATCTGGTCTGTGGTCAGCCGAGAAAAGAAACCCTGTCTTCTGACTCTCAGCAGAGCTTAATTCTAGCTGACTTTGCTTGCTTGCTCCAGACTTATCCCCTCTGGAATAAATCCTCCAGGGACTGGGTAGGAACCAGCCCAGGGCAACTTCATACAAAGGAGCAGGTTGACAGCCCTGCAGGGGGCTTGTCATAGAAGAAAAATTCTATGCAGAGCTTCAAAGCTGTTATGGAAGAGATACATGGCTCCATTTCTTTGCAGGCAAATAAGGAACAGGATAGGGAATATGACAGCTTCAGCTTTTCCACCCTAGAAAAGGAAATGAGTAAATTTGCTATGGGGATATTAATACAAGGTGTTGAGGATGTTTAACAATTTCTAAAATAAATAGTTATTTTCTACTATGCTGTGCACAGGGCTGATATTAAGACCAATTCTGTCGTGTTCACTTCCCAAATCTCAAAAACCCCAGAAAATGGGATTTTTGGACATGCTGCCCAGTGCTGGAAGACTCCACACAAAGTTTTCCAGCGTGACATCTGAATTCAAAAGATAGCAGTGAGAACCTTTCAGAGAACTCTGCCACCTTTTTTTCATTTATATTCTGGCAGATCACTTGATGGTTTTACTGACTCACTTGTCTGACATGCAAGTAAGTCATAAGAGTGTAATTTTTAGTATAAATAACTATTAGGGCTCATCTGACAAATGAGACTTGCCTAACGACATTTCATTTCCTGAAATGCAACAATGTGTAATGCTTTATAAGTTACACATGTCAGGACTGACTTGTAAACAGCTTACTTCTGGCTTGCTGAGAGAAGTTATCCCTACCTACTTGTCAGTGGCTCTTCTCAAAAAGTTCCCAAGCCCCTGGACTGCCAGGAACTCGTCTGCGTGAAGAGCCCTAAACCCTGCATTGGGTTGGCCTGAACAACTGCAAGGGCAAGACAAGAACATCCCTTTATTCCTGTGAAAGAAGTTCTGTCTCAGGCTGCTCAAACCACAAAACCACCCAGTTTATTGTGTCTTTGGATTTGCTGGCAGGGATCTATTTGTTTAAGCAATTTCCATTCTGCATCAGTTGAAATAAATCATATTAGTCAAGAAATGCTGCTTGGGCTAGCCCAGTTTGCAGGGGCTAAGGTGGGCATATCTAAATATGATGATCTGCATTTACAAGAGAGTCATCAGAAATTTGACAGTCACCCAAGCTGGGCTGGCTCTTTGGTCCAAATGCTCCTCTTTGCCCATAGGAGAGGTATAGCCTAGAGAGCAGGCAATATAAACCTGCTCACACTGACTCAGTGGTGTGCCTCTGCCATAACAGGACAAACTCCCACAGGTTTCCAAGCTATGATTTGGCTGTAAAAATAATAATAAGGAAAAAATAATCAACAGTGATAGATATATTTACAAGGAGTGGGATACTCATTAAAACCATAAATAGTCATCAGAAATTAACAAATCACCAGAGTTGTGCAAAACCTGGATAATGGATCTAGCAGTAAAAAAGTCCTTCCGTGTCTGCTAGAACTCCTGTTCAGTTTTAAATCTAAGTGATGAAAAGAGGGCTGAAGCACGTCAGAAAATCTACAACACTGTAATAACTTCAATCACATCATTTGCTTGTGTTTACTTCTACTGCCAATGTCTAATCCTTTTTTTCTCAGGGGAAAGATTTGGATACATTCCAGGCACCAAATAAATAAACCAAACCTCATTCTTCCTGAAATTAGGAACTTCTTTTATGATGCTCCCTCCTATTAATCTCCTTTCTGATGTTCACAGTCCAAGAGGATATGGGAGAGTATTTGACTAAAGCTCTGTGATCTGCATTGGACACCAGTCAGCTGCTAGGAGGATTCCAAGCTTTTAGATCCAGCTTATATTGTCCTGAAGAGTTTTGGACCTGGCTCATGTGGGGAGGTCTATCATTCTAAGATCACAGAATCACAGAATCACAAGGTTGGAAGAGACTTTCAAGATCATTGAGTCCGACCTGTGCCCTAACTCCTCAACTAAACCATGGCACCGAGTATCACATCCATTCTTTTTTTAAACCTCCCCAGGCAGGTCATTCCAGAACTTTATCACCCTTTCTGTGAATAATTTCTTCCTAGTATCCAATCTATACTTCCCTGCTGATGTGGAAGTTCATCAAGATAAATACACAAGGTGTGCCCAGCAAAGAGTCCTTTATTTTGGAAATAATTTTCCATGCTTCTCTAACTTGTGGGCAAGCTTTCCCTTGCTTTCCCTTCTCTGGGTTATATCAGCTGATATGGAGAGGTTTTTCTGTATACCAGCTACCCTTTATCCCTGCTGTCATGTTTACAGTTATCAAATAAATGCCCAAAGTATTGAATTGGTAAATTTTTTAAAATAAATAAATAAATCAGTAAAATAATTGGAGTCCCTTGTTAATAGATTTTACATTACTTTAATCATTCTTGAGCCCTTTCTGAGATGCTATTAGTACCTTTCCCAAGATACAGTAACAATACACATAGTATTCCAAAGGAGGCTATTACACTGACCCTCATGTATATATTTTTTTTCATATTCTTAATTCCATTCCATAAACACTCCAGCAATTTCTTTGTTTGCTTGAATGTTTGCTTGTTTGTCTGTCTTTACTACAGCTGCAGTCTGACAGAGGTTTTCTTTGTGTTGTCCATAGTGATGTCCTCATATCTTTCCTGGCCTGACAGAGGTAAATCAGAACACTGTAAAGATATTTTCAAGTATATTGCATGTTCCTCCTGTATTATCACTGAACTTCTTTTGACATTATTTTACCCTTCCATCTAAATTTCTCTGTAAATCTCTATATTGAACCTGAACTTGTTCAACGTAAATAACTTTGTTCCATTTGCACACTTTGCACTCGACTGCTCAGTTCTTTCTCCAGAGCTGCGTTAATTTACGGTTAAAACAGATTAGCCTTTTTAGGCAGTATACAATTCCTATTTTTCCCCAGAGCCAAAAATATCCAGTTCAACGAACCAAGTAACATACTTTCTGGTGCTTGCCCAGCCATGGGTAAAATAGCCCCAGAGTATAAAATTCCAGCTGTGAAGAACTTTTCTCTCTGGTGAAGCTTTCCAGTGAAGGTCAGATCTGGTGACTGCACAGCAATGGTGTGCTGATGTCCTCCCACAAGGTTCTTTCTGATAAATACTTTAGAGACTTCCATACTAAGGACAGGTTTACTGGAGGAATGGCGTACAGCAAGCTGGAAGGGATGAAAAGTCTTTATTTCCTTCCCATCCTTACAATGTGTTTTTATCACTGTACACAATTTTTATATTGAAGATGTTCAGCCCACAGCTGATCTATCAACAGCCACAGCTCCAGTGCCCACAGCAATTAATTGAGGATCTCACTGGACTAACTAGTGGTATTACTTAGATTTAAAAAAGCCATGATTTCTTCTCCTTCCCATCATCATTCTTTACTTCCAGAACATGGAAATAAATACCCTGTACAACAACTTTGCCATGGACTTCTTACAGTTATATAGTTTTCCTGGCCTGTCAGCCTGTAAGACATCTCAGCAACTGTCTTGGGAAAAAGATTTATAGGGTTTAGATCGCTGTCTTTTATCCTGAGACATTTATAGATTTTTTTTAAATGACTGAAAGTACATACAAATAAATTTTCAAACAGTTTTTTCACCTGGGAAAAAATAGAATCAGAGAAAGTGGTTGCTTTTCCTTGAAATTATTTAAATATAATATTTTATTAGTAGTCATTTTCTGTCCTTTGGAAATTTTGTTACTAAAAATACAGAAACTAATGCTTACTTAAAAATTGTTAACTGTCACAAAATCTAATAATGTACCAAAGTTTGGAACATTTTTTTCATAAAACAAAACTTTGTCACCATTGAACTTTGAAAATAGATTTGATATACTCCTTCTGGGCAATTCCTGTACAGTCCCAGCTTCAGTGACATCCAACATTCCTTCAATGCCTCCATTTACATTCCTGCTTCAAATTAGTCTACAGAGGCAACAATGCTTCTTGCAAGGAAAAGCTCAGCATAGTGCCACGCTGAGTCACCTGAGCTACCTCAAACACATTGAGGGACAATATCAGTTCCCCGGTGATCTTTCTCAACAAACTCTCTACCACATGTGGGTTATCAAATGTAAGTGCATCTGTGCCCTTTTGAACATGCCTGTTGTCTGCTCAGCCATGCATCAATACCTCAGACAGACACGTGGTTCCCATGAGAAGTTTAGTTTGCTGAGCTTCTGAAAGACTGGAGAATAACAGAGTCAGTGGGAGCACTGACACCAACTCCAGCACTGTCCCCTAAGCCTGCAAGGCTCTTTAGGGCTCAGCACCCCACTACAGGCCAGGGGAATGGGAGCCACGATGATGTAATTCAGCAAGAAAGAAGAAGGGGAAATTGTGTCAAATCTGTGAAATTATAATGTGAGACTGATGAATACTTGTGTACCTGAAATATTATCTGTAAAAAACTAATTATGGGGGGAGAGTGGTAAATTTAGCTATAGGTAATGGTGCTTGAATTGTGGCCAGTGTTTTTCAGCAAATCTTAGTCAAGGTGGAAAACTTGCTTGACAACCATCATTCATGCTTCCCAGAAAGTGTTATACTGTTGTCCTTACCCAGCAGAGCCGCTGGCGAGCCATCCTGTGGTGCAGCCAGCAAAGGAACAGTCCAGAACAGCCCTTTTCAGTTCTTCTGCAGTTGCTAAGCGAGCACTCAGGTCAACACAAGCTTTCTCAGCTTCAGCTAAATCCAGACCCTGAGAGTTGTTCTTGGACTCAAGTGCAAACACTTTCCCTGCAACACCAAGAAAGGACATATCATTCATCATGGAGTTGTACTCAATTCATATTCAACAGAAATATTGCAAATTATCACCAAATAAAGCCTTCATGCTTTTACTAAGTTTATTTTAATGGCCCACCTTTTTTTTTCCCTGAAAGTCTAATTTAATCAAGACTGTAAGTCTTGATTAAATCCTTGTGTTAGCTTTTCTTTTGATTTTATCCACCACCAGGAAAGCAAGAGTGGCTAAGCACTAGTCATTCCTAACTCAGAGGAGAAGCTTGTCTTGCCTCTGTAGGTCTGCGCTTAAGATCTGGAGAGAGAAAGCATGATCTGTCATATGCATATGTAAAGTCAAAGTCAGAAAGAACACCTCCTGTAGGCTATTTACACTGGAACCCATTGCTAAACATTTTGCAGTTACTCTACAATGACTGCAGGTATGAAGTAAGCGCATGCCTAAAAGCCAGTATTGCAGCCCTGTCTTCCACATCAGAAACAGATTTATACTCATTCTCTAAAATCAAAATTATGCCAGTCTAGAACATCTTGTGTCTACATACAGACTGTTTCATTATAATGTCTTTGGAAAGATGGACAGAATTTTTTATAAATGGAATTTTTTTTTGAATGAGCATGAGAACATATTTAGCATAACATTTTTGGTGTTATTTTTATTTTCAGTTCAGTTTATTTTTCTTTAGTTTATCTAATACTGGGAGAGCTGAAAGGGTGGAAGTTAGAGGTTTTGGCAACTGGGAATGGGTCAGTTGGGGTTTTGGCAATGAAGCTTGAGAAGTTACTGGGTTATGGAATAAACATATTAGCTGGGTGCTCCAGAAAAAGAAATAAACAATGAGACAGTTTGCAGCTGCCATTTAAGTTGCCGTAACTATCTTTTTTTCTGATGATAACATCCCTCGGAATACCTTCTAGATTTCAAAGGTACCGACTGAGATTTTTTTGCAGTTGCATGAAGAAATCACTTCTCATTCACTAAATGCCTGGAAACACTTATTTATGTCTTATTTCCAAAGTGGATTAGTGGTAGTGGTTATCTGAATGCATAACTTCCAGCACATACCAAGTGCTCACTATGTAGCCAACTTCACACTCGTAGGAGATAATCAGGAATCCTTCTGACTGATTCAGCCCAATTCTGTGCTACCCTCACCATATACTGTTTTCAACAAATTAGTAGATCTGATTCTAATCCTAAAACCTATACAGGGGGTCACCAAAAAATGACCGGTCACGAGGTCTCACACTTTTATAGGTTTTGGTTCATTAGCATATTGGAGTTAATTGTCCAACCACAGCTTCAGGTAATGAAGCCCCATCCTCCTTGTTCTCCCTCTTTCTTAACTGTTGTTTACACTCATGGGCCCAAAAACCGTCCTTGGTCCCAAGCTAGAAAGGAATTGTTTCATCTACCTGCTCTGTGAAGAGAGCTCACCAACCCCCAATATGAAGCCCAGAACCACACACCAAAACAGCACAGAATCTGAAAAATATAAAAGCTAAAACTTAGGGTATCAGGTCTGCCCCTGACAGCTCTCTGTTCTCACCTACCTGTGCCCAGCTACACCCACTAGAAGAATCACACATCAAAAAAATTAAACTTTTCCTCAAGTAAACATGTTATTTGTGTTTACATTAGTTAGCAAGGGCAGATGCGTCCCAGTAAAGACTCCTACTTTGTGGGAATTCTGCATGTGCACAGCAAGAAATCATCATGACTTGGGGAAATGGCAATTCAAATAAGTGAGACAAGCAGCTATGACAAGGAACAGAAATTCAGACAAATCTGAGTGATTTTTCAAAGGCAGTTAACAGTAGCTGACCAAGGAATACAACAAGAAACATGGGGCAGTGTGATAACCACTAGATAGCATCATCTTTGGATTCTCTACTGTAATCAACATCATTAACTCTAATTAGAATGGGGGGTTTTATATAAAGTAGTGAAAGCAGCAAGCCTCTACATCCGTAAGTACACAAACATCAGGATTCTTTACATGTCCCAAATAATGCACTTGACACTAATGTAGCTCCTGTTTCCAAAGCCTCGACAGACACAGTGAAGTGTGCATGGCCTAGGGAGAGAGACAGTATAAACAGAGAGATTATGGTTTTGAACAACAATTCTTAAGTGGAAAACCAATTTTTGCTCCTAAAGGAAAACAGGGATTAAGTGTAATGCTTTACAAGGTTTTGTCCCAAATAAAAGCTTGTCCACATTCTATATTTCACCAGTTGACTGTCAGGATTGAGGTGCATCGTCAAAGACATACAGGGCAAGTTTGTATAACATCTGACTTAAATAAGGAATTTTATTTTGATGGCATAACCCTTACTTCTAGTTACTAGTATGTCAGTTAGAGGCCTTAAAGAAAGAAAATCATCCAGCTTTGAGTTCTATCTAGATACAATTAGTTTTGATGTAGCCATTTTACCAGTAAGCAAGAGTTATATTTTTAAAGGAATTCAGCCTATCCAAGTCAGAGGCTGAGACAGTTTCCCTAGATTACTGTTATGTTGTTTACTAGTACTTCAGAGACATTAACTTTTTACTAGAACCTATGAAGATGCTGTCAAAACAGCATCTTGTCCTTTGAAAAGGTATCTGGGATGATCAAATTATATAAACAAGTGAATTATAAGACGAGCTAGGAAAGACTTACTGGTAGAGAAGTTCCAGTGAACTGCCTTATAGGAAATTCTTGGTTAGAAGTGGGTAAAGAAGGCAAACCTTTTTACCAGACCAACCTGTGAATTTTCTTAAAAGTTTTAGAAGCTCTGTGGCTTTCTGCCCAGCTTTCAAGATGTGCTCTCTTGTTTTGTTTAATTTCTTACTTAGAAAATATAATAGCAAGTAAGGTTCACTTATCAGATGCGTTACCAATGGAATTGCTGGATCCTCAGTGTCCTGAGATGTGTCACATTACTGAGGAGCATTGACAGGAAAAAAATACAGGAGCACAGTGACAGGAAAAACGAAAAAGCACATGAAAACAGAAAATCCCCTTAAACAGAAAATACTGCAACATTGAATTCTGCACCTTTTCATGTTTAGTATACTCAGGATATTGATGTACTGAATTTTTCTCACTTTTAATCAAAAGTATCACTTTCAGTCTAAGGGAACCTAAGGGTCCTGGCTAATTATTTGTAACATTTTTATTTGTCCTACTTGTAATGAAATGTTTTTTAAAAAAGGATTGTCCCACATACTTGATGACATAGCAGTCATTTTTTTTTGTATTGGGGTGGTTGAAATCAGTCTTATCTCTGGGAGACCATCAAGACATGTGTTGTCATTTTGTTTTAAATATGAGACTGTTCTGTATTTGCATAAGACACGGGATGAAGAATCACGTCTACATGAAGAATGTAGTATGCCTTTGGTTGTGGTACCCTTGAGCTGCTCCCTCTCAGCTCTGTCACTTCATTTCTGCTCTGTAATATTTGTTTCCCATAATGCTTCCACCTCCACAGTGGGGGGTGGAAATTTGTTACCAAAACTCTACACACTTTTCTGAAGCTTTTCTAAACAAAACAAGTCCCTTTGATTTAAAGATCAAGCTAATAATAAATGCAAAGTAGTATTTCTCAGGAAGCTTACTGAACATACTGAGTTTAACAGGTTCAGAATTAAAAAGATCCTTGTCACAGTAAGGTTCTTTTAGATTCCCATTTGAAACAAGTGATAAAGCTTTTAACTTCAATGATGAGGCATAAAAAATAGGACATCATTCTTCCAACCACTATTTGTCAGCGGGATTCACAGTTCATGTGAAAGATTTATGCTTGCAATGAAAGAGATTCCCTCTTTAATAACTAGTCTATGTTGGATTGCTACCTTCTACCATTATCTGATCACTATTATTACAGAATATTGATTATATTTTGATATATTGATAATATTTTAGTTATTTGTTTGCAATAGATTAATATAGTTTTTTATTTAAGAGTACCCTACTGTATTCTGATTGAAAACATACCCACAGACACGTTGATCTCAGGGCTTCTAGGAATCATTTCTATCACCCTGTTCAATTCCTGCCTAACTAGACTGCAGATTTCCCCTTGTAATTCCACCATCATGTTCAAAAATTCATGATTGAATTAGAGCATGTCTTTTCAACATGCATCCCGTCATGATTCAATGCTTCCAAGTAATGGAGAATTTACAGCACACTTCATAGTAAACTGTTCCAATGGTTCATTACTCTTACTCCACCTTATTTCCAGCTCCAAATTTTGCTAAACCCAGCTTCTAATCCTCATAATGCTTTCAAGACTTAGCAGACATCAACAATCAGATGTATGTAAGTGCAATAAATAAAACGCTTCAAAAATAAAACCAGTCCAAAAACTGTTTCTTCATATTTTATGGAAGATCAGTAGGTTTAACAGAATTATATTGGTTATCAAGATAAGAGTTTGGCTGATTTATTCTTTTACAGTAACAGATACAACAAGAAGTTTTTCTGAGGTGCATAGGAACAGCTCAAAACCCACTGAAATGAGTTCAAATTTCTCCATGTCTTCAGCAGGATTTGCATTATGCTTGAAGAGGGAACATAAAACTGCACAGTCAAATATACTTTAAAGTAAAAATGTCCCTCAAAAATAATATAAAATGAAAGAACTTTAAAAGGCGTGCCCAGTGCGCTGACCTCATGACATGACAATTCCTATTTCAAAGAATAAAAACTAATCTGTTTCAACAAAACAAATTTGGTGAAAGATGTGCAAGTGTGGAGTCCAACACATTTTCACTTGAATGTTAAAAATTTCAAATTGAGGTAAAAGAGAGCAGAGGAAGGGAAGGTCACTTCTACACTTTGAGAAAAACTTAATTTTCATTTCTATGGATGTGTGTAACCATGTAACTTGATTGTAAGTGTAAAAGTGGAGAATCCAGTAACTCTACAATTGCAGGCAGAGATTTGTCTAATTACCAGTTCTACTCAGTGATCATGAATGTGGAGTTTATTTCTGTGAGAAACAACGATTGATGCCTTATTCAACTCAAAAAATATTACGTCATCAGAAAAATAGCAAAATCAAGATGTCACCTATGAGCTCCCCTCAGCCAAAGCCAGCTTTAGCCTAAATTTTGATTTTACTGCATACTTTAGGATCAAATAGTTGGAATTCTTCATGCAAGAATGCGTGTTATTTTGCAAACAGGAGAATGAAACATGTAGATATCTGCTACTGAAATGTGGGTGTCTAAAGAGAGCAGAAGAGAAAAAAACATACCTTTTTCCCTTTGCTTTAAAAAATGGATGCAAAACAAGCCAAATTAAATACTCTAGCAGGGGGGTTTTCCTACTTTAGATGCCATCAGTTTCTAGTTAGAGGTGTGTCTCTCAGATCTGACTTGTGCCCAGCTTCCTGGACTCTGGATCCTTTCACCTGCATCCTCTGCAGTCACTATGTATGGTCGCTACTGATGACCAGCTTGACCAATAGGGCTTCATGTAATTCAAATTTAGCCAACAGACCAGCTCCATTTTGGCACAATTAGTAAAACTTTGAAATCAGCACATTTTTCATCCCAGGAGTATCTCAGTATGGTAGGTGAATCACCGTCACCCTCTCCTGACATGCTCTGTCTCAGAGCAAGTGCTCTGCAGAAAACTATGGTTCATACATGTGGTTATTTTAGGAGCCAAGAAAAGACAAAAGAGGGAGGCAAAAAAAGTGGAGGCTCCTGTGCAGGATTCAAGAACTTGCATCCTTGTTCTCCTATTCCAGTGCAAATGGAAAGCAATTTAAACCCTCTGAATTTTCACTGATACAATTGAGAACTGCCACAATAACCCACATCATTCTCTAGTAACTGCACTAGCAGTGGCACACCATGGTACTTCCAAGCATGAACAAGTCCCTGGGGAGCTTCTGTCCATCTGATCTGGACCATTTCTGTGAGAAACAACCACATTTCAACTGAGAAAAAACCAACTGCAAAGTGAAACAAAGCTATATTTTATTTCTGCATTTGCCTGGGTATTTCTGGAGCCTATTTGTGCTACAGCAATATGTGCCATGGTAAATAATGGTCAAAAGGGATCAATTAGGCTCCAAAGCTTAATACCTTCACCAGACCTCGACAGCTGTCAGTTTTATTACCTACTCTGCCACTATCTTTGTGTGAGATGATAAAGTGAAAGTCTTCCTTAGGGAAATATATTGCAAACAGCTTCAGAGGTTTGACTGTAAAAGGGGCCAGTCTGAATTTCACAGTTTTTTTACAAGGCATATTCAAAATCACTTTAGCAGTTTGCAACACAGTCAGATACCTTCAGTTAAAAATATCAAATAGACAAACACTATTTGTATGTGTCACTCGGAATGGTCCATTGACACTCAAGTGACATGTGCATCTATTAGAAACTAGCACAATTGTAGTTTCACTTACAGCTTAAAAAATGAGAAGGTGGTTCTGACTGGATCAGGCCAGAATCTGTTATAAAAGAAAGTATTAATCCTATTTCATACTCTCAGATCTTCTTAAATACATACTGGTAAATTTTAAAGCTGACATAGAGTGTTTTCTCTTGTTTTAACCCAGATGTCTTATACGACAGTGTTACAGTTGTTTGCTTGAATATTAATATTAGGAGAACCCACTGAAGATCAAGTTAATAGCAGACTTATACGTCTTTTACAATGCTACTTAGAATTTAAATAAAATTGCAAACTACAGTATTATAATAATACTTGACAACTGTAAAGTACTTCAGATATTCTGCCCTTTCATTCTGTAAATGTTTTACCACATGTGAAGTAAATTTGACAAACCATTAATGACAATTAAAATTTGTCATGACCTCTGCCTTAAAATGATCTCCAACTTTTTTTTTTCCTTTTTCTTTTAGAAGATGACTGTTTAGGAAGCAAGAAGATAGTGCAGAGCTTTCTGGTAGAAATAATAAAAATCAGAATGTGCCCCTGAAAAAACAAGGGGATCTTCAGGTGAAGCATTCTTAGCAAGAGAAATTATTATTCCTGCCCTGTGTCCTTAAGTTCTGTGAAGAATCCTTTTTCGTGGATATGCTTTTCCCCCTCTTCTCATTTCAAAGGCATTTTGCTAGGGAAGGAGTACATCCTAAAAACAGAATCACAGTTTTGCCTACTGCAACATAGTTGCAGTTGTCTGACACACTTCTTTTCCTTTATGCTTAATGAAATGTTACTTGCTAAAACTTTACAAGACAGGATTCTGTTGTATTAATGGTATACATTTATATATTCTACTCAAAGCAGTAGAAACATACAGGCAAGATTAATTTTCTCCCTTTCCTTTGCCATACTTTGTCATCAACTGAAAGAAATTTAAGTTGAACAGGAAAAATACTCTGAGAACAAACAAGAAGAGATTTGTGTTGCCCTATAATGTTTAAGTTCTGTCCTCTGGAATAATGCAGCAAACATCAATGGCAAAGGATTAGAGTATTGAAATAAAAAAAATCCAGAGATTTGACATTAATATATCGCAGATATGAAAGTGAAAAAATGTGACCAGTCAGCATTGCTGTCCCAGGAAAAGACACAGTTGTTTCAAAAGTAAGTTGTGTTTTGGTTTAGACAAGTTGGTCATCATTATCACAAGCTGAATCATTAAAAGAGCATTAGGCTACTGGAAACTTTCAAGGGATGCAGCTTTTCAGGATCACCATCAGCAAGTAAAAAGTCCCATTTCAGAGTGACTGGTAGCTGGTGCTTCAGCCAAATCTGTGTCCTGATCACATCCCTCAGCAGGGAAGTGCAGATGAAGCTCATGTGCAGAAAAGTGAGCAGTCATTTTCAGCGTGTGTGGCACTGAACAGAAAAGGTTATCAAAGTCTATCACTTCCTGGATTTCCTTCCTCAAGTACCTGCCCATATAGAGTGACATATCTGAAGAGGGGAGATGGGAAAGTTCTTTGGAAAAAAGGTACTTTGAATTATAAGGAGAAGTCTCCTAAAATATAGCTGAGTCTTCTTAATCGTGTTCTGGCTTTGTTACATTATTCTTATTTCCTCTGGAAAAGTTTACTATCCTGTCATTTTGTTGTAATAAAATAATCTTAGCCTTCTGGGATCTTATTTCCTTTCTCTGCTTAACCCCAGGATATTTGAAAAGTCTCAAAAAGCTCTGAATCAGAAATTTCCTAAGTTTCCTAACACAAACTGGGGCATGTATTTGAGCTTCTTACAAAAAAAAAAAAAAATTTGGTTTGGGATTATTTTTTTATTTTTTTTTTTTGCAATGACACATTTCAACATACAGCTCTCATTCCAGCCATAGCAACCCAGCCCAAACTGAATGGAAGACTCACCATCAGCCTGAACAGAGATGATCTGAAGTATGAAGAAGACAGATCCCACGCCCTGGAGAGAGGTGAGGGAGAATCTCTGAGAGCCTGGAGCCATTGCCCTGCTTGCAAAGTCCTCAGCTGCAGGAGGTTGGCTGCCGAGGCTTTTTCTCTCTCCTCCTCTGCACTTTCGTAGCGGGGTCTGCCGTGATGATTTCAAAGAGCACTTTCCCTCGGCAGGATCCTGCGTCTTGGGTTTGCACTGAAGGCGGGAGGGGTGGAAAAAGAAAGAGGGAGGGAGAGAGGAATCCTTGGCTTGGCTAGTGTGAAGGGGAGGGGAAGGTGGGGGGGAGATGTCCAGCCAGCTGGGGTTGGGGAGAGGCTTTATCCAGCCCAGTCTGCAGGGCAGCACACACAGAGAACCGGTGTGAAAAGTCACATTATCCTGCCGGTAAATACCTACGGCATCACGGTGGAAGAAAAGCCAGGAGGGAGAGTGAAGGGAGGAAAGGACAAGCAACGAGCAGCAGCAATCCCTGTCTGAGAGAAGGGCAGCGACAGAGTTGCTGCTGGTACACGGTGAGTTTGTGGGCTTAGCTGAGCATCTATAGAGGGATGGCTGCGGGTGTGGGGAGCATTTTCCTCTCCACAGCACTACAGCAGCCAGCAGTGCCTTGCTGAGGTCAGTGGCCGCTGCAGCAAGTGATGGTGCTCAGGTGAGGGCTGCGGAGAAGAGCCAAAAGGCACGGGACCCTGGCGACCAAGCCTTCCTGAAGAACAGCACTGGAATGGATCAATCCTGCTATTTCAGATTCCAGCTTTGGGACTGGCATGAGGAACTGAAGGTTGAAGAGGGTCTCCATCAGCTGCTCTCTGTCAGCACTCCTGGTCCAGACGAATGGTCTTGGTCAGGTTTGAACACTCTGAAAGCAGCTGATGAAGGGTGTTTCCAGTTCCCACTAGCACTTACAGAACTGACATCTGTCCCTCATTCTCATTCATCTTATATTTGTCCCAACACAAGTCAAAAGAAACCCCCACAATGAGAGGAAACATAATCATGGTGATGCCAGGATTTATTTAGCTAAATATATAAACTGAATAGTTTTGTGTTGCTGTTGGAACTCAGCAGGGCTGAGAAATGTTGTTTTCATATTCCCATCCTATTTTGCTTTTATTTCAGCTTCTTAAAATTTTTTCCCTTAGAAATTTGAAGCTGGGCAGAAATGTTCAGTCTGGCAAGAAACTATGAGCCACCAGGAGCAGAAATAAGGAGCTGACCGCTCTCACTGCCAGAACCCCTGGTGTCCTATAAGGCAAGGTGCTGGCAGGCAGCTACAGGCATGGTCTGAGACTGATGAACTTGGCAAGTGTTGGTTTTTGGTCTCACAAAAATGACTCAAGCTCAGGAACTCCTGTATAAGAAATTCAAGGAAGCAAGTAACACCTTAGCAGTAGAAGTTTTAAAATACTTACGTTTGATGAATTTGGGAAGATGATGCTCCAATCCTGTTGACTTTAAAAGAATTGTAGCCGTCTTCCTCTTCTGCATACCCGTAAGTGGCATATGAACATACATGCCGAAAACTTGCAGATAGGTTTTAGGTAGATTGAATTTTCTGTTTATCCAGAGAATAGGAAGGGAAGCAAGGGTGGGGTTTTTTTTTTGCATTGCCTTGTCAACCTAACTTATAAGGATTGCCTCCAAAATCAGAAGGATGAGAAGTTTCTTTCTCACTTCATCCTTAACATAGGATGGTTGCTATAACAAATACAAATACAAATACAAAAGTACATTTCATTTTAACAGAGACTCCATGCTCTGGAAGAGCACAGGATATAACAGGATGAGCACACAACATGACTGAAAGGGAAACAGAAAACTGTAACATGCATTATGTTTTTTTTTACTAGCAACGTAGCTAATGGCAGAAAATGCAGTTTTAACCCTCAGATACACCAATAGTTCTACCCCTATTTTAAAAAATGCCGGACACTTTTAGTGAGACAGCAAAGAGATTCCATGAAACTAAGTAAGTAATTACAGCAAGACTCACAGACATTAACAGAGACCTAATATGACCACAGAATGTTTCCCTGATACTTGTCATAGGGATGATGACTTTGTTGGCCCTTTGCTGTCCTCATGAGTTTCACCAAAGCAGGTTGAGGAAAGGGCAGTATCTTCTGGATTTCCATCTAAAATTCCTAAGGTCTGTTGGGTTAGTTTTGCTATAATTGGCTTATTTCCTTGTGTTTATATATGTAGAGGCATGTTGCCACTCTGGCTCCTGTCTTGGAAAATCTCAGCTTGTATTCTTGGGTAGAACATCTCACTGATTTTAAAGAATTACCACAAGACCACAAGATGTGTCAGTTCGTAGAACAGCCTGGCTTCTTCCTGCCATCCCATCTCAACTGCAGAGTAAGTCTGTAAGTGTGGAAAGGTAAGGATATTTACCAGTTATTATTTCCTAGAAGGTAAGTATTTCACTGCCAAACAGTTGTCCTTCCAGTCTTATATTTCTATCAGCAAAAATTCCTGGTCTTAGTGTATTTTGGAAGATTTTTATAAAGCTCAGCAATGTAGGTTTTATACTTAGAAAATATGCACAGTTTTGCATTGAAATCAACACTAATCAAGAAAAAAATCCTGCTTTTAGAATCAAATCCTTCTTGGAACCTAAATCTCAAAATGAGATCTGGAAGTTAAGATGCTTAGAAACAGACATAACCTTTTGCTCAGAACCTCTGGCACTATAGTAACACATCAGTCAGACTATTCAGTGTATAAAATACAATGTATCATGACAGATTACAAAAGATTAATTGTGCCTACAGCTTTACACCACTGATAGATCACGCCTGCCTTAGGAGCAGTGAAGGTGCCAATGGGGATATTTTATAAAACAGTGCTTCATTGTGTGCAATCTTTTATGCAGTGAGTAAGACACAGGAAGGCACTGGGTTATAAAGCATGTACATACACGTATGAATGCACACACACAAGACACTTGTGTGCTGTGAAGCACACAATAAAGTTTTGGACATTTACTACCTGAACAGCATCTGTGCACATTTACATCTGGAATATGTCATTCAAGTTAGAGTGGATTTTTAAGACTAAATCAAACATCTAAAAGAAACAAAAGTGAATAAAGACACACTTGCAAACAGGAATACATTCATTTACAGTAGATATTATTGTATTGGTCTCTTCATTTGTACTATTAGGAATATTTACTTTCTGCTACTGAAAATTTATATATGTAAACACTGCTCCAATTCTGCAAATTCTAACACATGATCTTGAAACTTTTCAAGATAAGGACTAGGGTCCTAAAATCTTGGGCAAGTAGACACTCTGAAACATTTGCTGTCTCAAGCCAAGCTGGGCAGAGGTTGGGAGATTTGTTAAAGTGCTGCAGCTGGCCAAGAAGCTGGTCTTTGAAGAATGCTGGAAAGTCATAGGAATGGTCACTTTTCATATCAGAATAAAGTGCAATAAAGTTTCTGTTCAGAACAAGATACCTCTCTCTTCTGTCACTAAAGCATGAGATTCTGTTTAACTTGATTCTCTGCATAATGCAATAGTTTCAGATGTTGACAGTCTGCATAATTTAGCTTGAAGAACTGAATTTAAATGGGATATAGGCTTTAGGTTTACTTATCATCCTAAATTTTCACTGCTTTATTTTTAAGAAAGAGATCCAGATTAATATATGAGCAAGGTGGTGACTAAATTGCTCTAACCCGCATGATTATTAGAATTTGTAATACAGTCTGGAAGTTCTGAAGTCCTGCCTTGTGCTGAAGTTGAAAGGAGCTAAATGCAGAAATAACTGAGGCGTACAGTTTGCTCAGTGCCCTACACTCAGCTGCAGCATCTACACAGAATTATGGCACTATAGGATAACTCTGCAACTACTTGCATTGATCCATGCCCAGGTAGGAGTTACCATTTCCAAACTTTCAGATACCAGTTGATCTAAGCAAATGCAACCAAATAAGTGGGTTCCTGTGGGCCAGACATGTTGACGATGGCTCTCTGTAGATACTGGGAGACTGTGGAAACCAGGAGGATTTGGGTTCTGCAGCTTAGTAGTGCATCAAATTGTAAGCCTGCACAGCCTCTCCAGACTCTCTCTCTTCATATAGAAACAGAGATAACCAACTTTACACACTGTTCTGATACGCTCTTTGGAAATCAATGTAAGTTCTTTATAGATACTTTCATAGTATCATATCATTATAATGGGAGAAGTCTATGCCTTGTGCCCCTGCTGGAAAAAGGACATAAAGAATTATGACTTGGCTTCCCAAGAACCACGTAAAGGGATCTGAAATACCTAATAGATTATGTAGCATTTACATACAAGCACTGCAATGACATCTCCTAAAGGATATGGAGTCTGTATGACTGAAAGGCAGGCAGGGAACCTTGGTAGTACTGTACACCTATTGTTTGCATGGATAGTACACCTACTGTATACTGGGATCCAAACTTATTCTGCAGCTGTATCCAAGCTTCTAACCCCTAAAAGCTAACTGGAAATGTGAGAGAAAAAAGCAGGAGAGAAAGATTTCTTTGTTTATAAAATGTGAATTATTAGGCAATGGCAACACAGACAAACATTTTTCAGTGTCTGGCAGTCTGCAACAGTCTACTAGCTGCAGGGAACTTTTTATTTTATTTATACAGAGTGTTTGCACCTAATTAAATGAAAAAGTAGAAGTGTGCAGAACTACCTGAAAGTAATTCAGGGAGCTAACAAAAAAAAAAAAAAAGAGAAAATTTTAAAAAATGGAGAAAGGCATATTTACCCCACTTTGTGGGTGGTGGGTTGAACACAGGGACCTGTGTCATAGAGCTGCTGACCCTAAGAAAGAGTGTGATTCTTACACTTACATCATGCTGTGTGGGGTTAGGCATCGTCATGTGACAGGCCATGACCCTCATATAAATCACTGCCATATAAACTATAAAAATCACACTTCATTTCTTGGAGACTGAGAAATCTCAAGAAAAGAATGAAGATATCCGGCCATAAAACAGCAGCTGCAATATTAGTGATAAACAAAATGAATTCAATTTTTTCTGACAAACAGAGGTGAACAAACTTTTGGCTGCTCTTGGTTGGTGTTATTTGGCTGGGGGAGTGTGTTAACTTTTGCTTTCTTCCTTTTTTAAGGCCTTGCAGCAGTTTAATGGGTAAAAGTTATGTAGCAGTGTAGAAAATGATGCAATTTTACCCAAAAGGTTTATCTTTGTTGCCTGTGGGCATCTGTAAAAGTCTAGCTGGATAAGAATCTAATACCTTGCTTAGCCTGCAGAAAAAATACCCACTCCCATTTCACTATTTTATCCAGTTTCTCATACTCTCCAACCTTCACCAGCCATGATGTGCAGTTAGATGAGACAGAGCAATTAAATTCAAGGCTGCCTGCATCTACCCAGTCTGTAGCTGCTGAATGTCTCACACTGTGGATATGTGGCATGGCATGAGCAAGTACGGAATGTGGCTCATCTTCTCACAGTCCCAGGGCAACAACCAGATAACAGCCAGTCCCTTCCTGAGGTCTCACTGATGCCATGAGTCTCCTCCAAAGCAGACTGCCCACACCATCACCTGTACCTGCATCAGCAGCTGCTGTGCTGCATGCCCTACACACACAGGGTCAACAGGGACCAATGCACAAGAGGTGACCTTCAGTATTTGTCACAAAACCTTATGCTGTCTCCATCCACTCCCACTTTAAGTGCCTCCAACCACCTGTGAGCTGCACTGCACGGAGACCCATGCAGAATGTAGACCCATGTAGAATACTACAGGGCCAGTGGCAGAAGGACTTTGGGCCCAGCAAAGTTGCCACCTCCCTGGCACACAGCACATAGGATGGAGTTTCCTTCCCCTTGCAGAATTGTGCTCCAGCACCTCCACTTTGGTTTTCCATGGGATACGTCCAGTCCTTCTGTTTGCCCACAGATCCTTGCAAATATGGAAGAAGGAGGAGTCCCTCAGAACTGCAAATGCTCCCAACCACCTGTGGGGAATATACAAGGTCATAATAGTAGTGTTTGTCATGCTTTCAGCATAGCAATTAATTTGGCATTAATTTTACCGGTCACCTAACATTCTGACTTTTGTGTCTCAGCTTCCTTCTCTAGCTATTTCCTAGGCATTCATTTAACTGCATTCTAAGGTATGTTCCTGGACCTTAAGGCACCCTAATTTCTCGTTAGGTGTTAGCTCTGACCTATAGGGCTGTGTACGACACAGGGCGTTGTGTCACAGAGCCGTGGCTGCTGTTCAGAAGCTGATTGGTCAAACACTAAGCTGCCAAAAACTTAGAAGCTGACTAAAACTGACTTGACATATTTTGTGCCTCCTGGTAGTGGGTCACCAGTCTATTTCTAATCATTTAAACAGCAAACCTCTGAAACACAGCCTCCCTAAACCCCAGCATTTTACAGCATCAACCGGTTCAACTAAAATCTATTTATTGCACGTTTAAGTGGCTCAACTTGCGGCTCTGATCCACCCCACAGGTTCTTGGCTGCTGTGGGTGTGACCAAGTGCTGTGTTGAGCAAAGGAAAGCCAAAGGGAGTACAGGGCTCTGCTGAAGCAGGTTTTTATGGCAGACTGTCACAGTAACCAGCTACGGTATAGCCATGAAATGTGAGTTTTGGCCTGGACACTTTGCAGTTTGCAAACCTTATGCAAGAACTTATGACAGTGTTTTGCGCTTAAGCCAGCAGTAATTTTAAGTAGAGTTTTATGCAGACTCTAAAGTGCTGTGTTTTCCTAATTCCACTTGGGGAAAATGACATTGCTCAAACATGCTGTAGAAGTTAGGGTAAAGCTGTCATGTTTCCTAACTCAGCAGAACTGAGTACAGAGAGTTGAAAGCAAGGCTGCTGATATCAATATTTGAAATGCCTTCCCTCCTTGCACAAGCCAGGCATGCCATTACTAAGGTAACTATAATTTTTAGTAAGACAATAAATAATAGGAAAATGGGAAATGCTGAAGAAGCTTTGAGTCTTTCTTGTCATAGCTGCTTATTTGTACTTGGGAAGAAAATAAACTTCCACAGTCCCCATCTTCCCTTTTTCAACACAGCATGCTTTCAGGTGAGACCTCTTTCATGCCTCTCCATGACCTTTCCAATATATACAGGTACTTGAGAAGCATGGAACTGAGCATTTGAGAGCATAAGGCTTCCGAGTGATATGTAACCACATATTAGTGGTTACATCTGAGTGATTTGTATCATTGGAAGAATTAGTGTAACAGAGAGTAGATTAGAAAAGCTCATGCAGATGCAGGTATTCCCAAGCTACTGTGGGAGTTTGGAGAATTGAAGCATGGAGAAGAGGACAGAAGGAAAATTATCAAGCTCTTTTGCTCTTAGGCCAGGGAAGCCTAATTTCTGTTTTCTCAATTCCCCCACCTCTATCTTTTTAGAAAATATGTTTATCAGGTTCCTCTCAATCTCTTCTCCTGCATCTTTTTGCATCTTTCCTCCAACATTTCAGCTTCTGAGTCTCATGGTGACACTCAGCTCTTCTGGTGGGATGTGGGGGTGTGTGTCAAACACCCAAGCAACTTACCTGCCATCAGTTTTACAACAGCCGGGGTTCACTTTGGGAGCATCACCTTGCATCTTCTCCCTTTCAAAGCATCCTTCAGTTTGTGTCAGCAAAACGGATATACAACATTCAAACCATGTTCATTCACACTACCTGTCAAATACCATCCAAAACACCTAAAGTTCACTACACTTCCATCCTTGCAGTAAGTCCAGCCATCAGGAGCTGACTAACAATTGAACAACTGTTAAGGCAAACCCCACAACCCTCTGCTGGTGATGGGGGTTGGGCAATAACATAATTTGTGTACAAAAATATGGTCTTAAAAGTCTATGAGTTACTGTCAACCCCTTGAACTGGTAGCTTTTGCAAATGGGTTTGAGTTGAATAATGTAAGGAACTGTAATTGGTGTGCCATAAATGCCAGGCTACAAACATTTCAACCACTGATTTTTATTACCCACTACAAAAATAATATTGGACTATTATTAGTTTAAAAAAACCCGGAAAATATAAACATGTTATTACATTAAATTTAAATGGACACCAAAACATGTTCTTTTAGCAGTGGAAGTAGACAGAATATTTTTGATATTAAAATATTTATTTAGAATTTAAAAAGACCTATTATCCCTCATTTGGTTAGGAAAAAACCCAAGAAAAGTCAACACTGTGTGTCCTCAAAGAATTGATCACTTTAACTCCATAAGTAGAAGGAAATTCGTAATAACTCTATTCCTAGGCCTGTTCAAGGGTTGAATATTCCTGTTGGGAAGATGTTGCAAACAAAACTGAACCCTACCCTGAAGTTTGGAACATCTGCAGTTTGTAATTGTACAAAGAAGCTGGGAGAAGGGAATTGAAACAGAAGCTTTTTGTGTGTACGTGCATGCATGCACCCACACCCACTTGTGGGTGGGTGTGCTTGTGTGCGTGTATGAGAAGGAGGGAGGGAGGGAGGCAGAGAAAAAAGCAGAAATATTTTCCTTAATTTTTTATTTTTGCAGCTCAAGACCTGGCAATATGTGATTTCCAGACATGGACTTTAATGTTGCAGACTTCATCATATGCTGATACCACCAAAATTGCATATGTGGCTAAGGCTTCCCTCTTGGAGAAACTTTGTAGTTTTTCTGTGTGCCTCATGAGCACGTGATATAAATGTATAAAAAGATACTGTAAAGGATCAAATTAAGCTAGATTTAAAGTTCAATATTTGCAAAAAAGAAAGTCTATGGGATAGGAAAGTTAAATAGCAAGCTATTTAATAAAGAAATAAAATATTTTGATAAATAAATTCTGATATTTTTAAAAATTTATAAAAAAATAGTGAATATTATCTAATTTCAGTATCTGAGGTATTGTTAACCAAGTTACTTTACTAAAAGTCAAATTTAAAGCAGCAATAAATTATTGACCAACACATAATGCCTGAAATAAGTCCTGTCTCAATCTTTTTTGGTCTTTAGGGATAGCACATTTATCAATTCATCTTTTCTTTTTATTTGCTTGATCTTTTTTGGTCTCTTTCAGTCTATTTCTTGCCTTTGCAGAGCACAACCAGTTCTTACTACTAAGCCAAGCAGCCTTAAGGGAGGAGAGATGAGATAGAGCTTTGCATGTGAAGGCCAAGTGCAAATATTCTGTGCCCTTGTGTGCAACAGAAAGAAGTTAATGAAAATTCAAGTTTTTGCTGTGTTTCAACCTTTTGCTGGTCAGAGTTGTATCAAAATAGCCATCTCAGCTTCTCCTCCAAGTCACAGAATCAATGCTTCTCTGGTTGTGTATTCATCACTCAGTGAGAACCCTTCCTTGCAGGTAGATTGTATACAAGGAGCCTTATTCTAATTTTGCCTTTGCATTTGAAATCTGGGAGGGGAAAGATCCTGACATTTACCAAGATTAAATGTGGCTCACCAACTACAACAAAGCTAAATCCAACCTCCCTACCTAGGTAATACTTTAATTGCTCTTCATTCCATAGGGACACAGAGTATGTGGAGTGGCTAAGCAGGTACTAAACGTGACACATCTATTTCATAAGCTGTAAGAGTAGATGGTTCCAAAGAGAACATGTTATGGCTCATGTTACAGAAATCTTGCAAACTCTCTGACGTATTTAACAGAAGATGGGAGGCAGTTCAATGTATATTAAATAGGACATCTCTGGTTTTTTGGGGCAGAGAGAGAAACATAAAAGGGTTAGAGCAATGGAAAGACAATTTGACATCATGTGAAAGGGATAAGAATGCTAAAGGAGACACAGTAGCAAAAATATACAGAAGAGTAAAAGGGGAAGAAATTCTAAAACAGAGAAGAACTTTTTACTTTGAAGAAATAGCCAGACTTCTGTGTTTTGCTGAATTGTTCCTTCAAATCTTCTGCAAGTCATATATCACTTATACTCGAGCTATCAAAAATCAGACTGTGATAGCCCTCACCAACATTACATACCTGCTAAAGAGAGCAACTTTGGCAGATTTAATTTCAGACCTAAGAATTTTAAGAGTGTCCCTCCAACCCAACTGGGGTCTCTGAATTTCAAGTTAACTTGCGCCTGTAGAAGACACATAAATGCAGAACTATGTGAGTGTGCAGCATTTAGGAGTTTGAAAATACCTTGTCTCTAAAGGCCCACCTGCTGCTGCCCATTTGCTTTGGCAGTGCTAATTCTTGGTTAAATATTGGCACAACTTCAAATAATTAATTACAGATACATAGCTATTTATAGCCCTGATAGATTCCAGAGCTCCAAAGCTGCTGTCACACTAAAAGACACGTATAGACAGAATTATCTTTGCTTTCTCCTCCTTTCTTTCTCATGGCAAATATTTCCATCCTCCTGCTTCATCTTGATTTCCACCCTTGCCCTCCTTTCTCATTTTTTTTTTCCTTAAGTTGCTGCCTCTTCTTCCCTAACTCTCTGTTCTCATGTTTTCATTCATACTAACTTGTCCACTTTCTTCTTCCGTTCTGCCCTAAACTACAGCAAACAAAACCAAACATGAGGTGAACAAGATGAATGATTTCACCTGCAGTAAGCTTATTGCACATCTTATGCTATTTGGTACATGAAACCTTAGCACAGAAGTAGGGCTGGACTTGAGAGATAGTAATTTTCATTTGGAAAAGAGAAAGCTTTCTAGCACACATGGTTTCTGAGAAAACATTATCTGAGCGTACCCTGAAGGCTAAGAAACCAAAGGCAAATAAAAGGAACCTCAAATTGATTATTTTTAAGCCAGAAGGCAAATAAAATGAACTCCAAATTGATTATTTTTAAGCCACCCTCATCACGTATGATTTTGGAACACTTAGAGCTGGCAACAGTGCAGCACAGATCAAGCAGAGGATTTGCCAAAAATCAGTCTGAGCTTTCTCCATGCATTTCCTTCCTCTTCTACTCAAGTGGTGATTGATATAAGGAATAGAGGAATTTTGTGACTGTTGTGCTTCCTCCTTTCTCAATTCCCAAAGGTAGATGGGCTCTGAGTCTGACTCTGAAAACAATGTACTCTTCTGCCTCATTTCTGTGGCTGGTCCCCCAGGCCACCTGTTGCCTTGTGATCACAAAGACCAAATAATGGTGAAGAAGTGTGGCAGTCTGACAACACTGGCAAGTGGCAAGCATTATTTGGGCTCAGGTTCCCAGGAATGAAAAGGGAACATGCTAAGCCACAGTGTCATCCATCTTCACCTTGGGTGTGAGGGGTATTGATTAGTTTTGTTTCTAACAGCCTCAAAGATGTCCCTGTAGCAGCTTAACTTACTTTAAAAACTTCACCAAACTTGACCAGATCTTTGTGATGGCTGTTTAACTCTCATCAGCCTTTGTATTTTCTATTTTGTTTTGTTACGAGAGGGAGCAGAAAAATTACAAACCTGCGACAATGTTCCCAGTTCTCAGTTGTTTCCTTCTGCTTGTGTAGACAAGGTGTCTGGCACCCTGGTCATGCTGGAAATACCATACCCCACAACATGTGCCTCTCTGTGCAGCTGCTATCTTATTTTTCAATCACTTCCAAGCATGAATTTATCTCTTCCACTCTGAGCTGATCTAAAGCTCAGAAATCAGAAACTGTGGAATCCATAAGGGAAATAGCATACAGAGAAGAAGAACAGCTATTTACAATTATAGCGACTGGGTTTTTCCAAGAAATTCTTATTTTGTGTATTCCTCTGCCCATGGTGTTTCAGTTTCCGCAGTGGATGGTTTGATGGATCTGAATTGGAATGACGTGCAACACCTTCAGGGCAGAAACAAGCGCAGAGCCCTTGGCAGCGCTGCTGTTGGCTGCCTGCTGGGCTCCAGCATATGGAGGCTAATCGGGCTGGAGCTCGGGACATGGAGAGCTGGGGCTTGACTGCCGACAGTGAGCCAGGGAAGGGGTTCAGCCTCTCTTGTCCAAGCAGAACCGAGCTCGAGGGTTCTGTGGGTGCATTGCTGAGGTTTGTGCCTGCTGTGACTGCACACATGGCATGAGGAAGATCAATGTCTCTAAAGCCTCAGCAATGCCAGATCACAGATTCAGGTTCACCTTTCCAGAATTGCACCAAGCTCTTTCTGCATGTTAATGCCATGTTGTTCCTCCTCTATGCGCAGGCACACCTGTCTCCTTCCTGAACATTCTTGCCATTTCTGAGTTTTTGCATTACTGAGGAAATGGGAATACAACAGGCTCTAAAGTTACCCTGCTTCTTTCCTGAGCTGCACAGGAAGATAAGGTGCTTAAAATCTGCAGTAATATCCAAGGCTGAATGGTGCATTTAAAAGCTGGCAGAAAGTGGCCTTTGAAGCAGCACCTTTTCGAGAGTCAAAGGGTCTCTCAGAGATAGAGCCAAGCTGTTAGAAAAATTCCTGACTGTAATGCTCATTTGTCCAGTTCATAAATCTGCCTCCTTATTCTTCAAAGTGCCAAAAGTTATCTAGCCAGACATCCAGCTTTTATAAGACAGTCTAACAAGCTGTCTGGCTCAATTAGTTGAACTCTGATGGTGCTCCAGATTTTCAGTCAGCAGACCACTTTGTAAGGAAAATATCTACTTGCAGACCCAGTTCCCTTCCAGTGCTGGTAGCTTAACCTACAGTGTTACAGTTCTTAAATGTTTTTTTCAATGAACCACAAAAAGGAAAGCTCCGCAGTCCACCACAGTTTCAGCTCCTCAATTCCTCAGCCCTTTTTTCTTGGCCTTCTCCAGTATAAATGGTGGAAGCAATATTTTCTATGGTCTGGTTGTGCAGAACACATTGTGAAGGGGAAAAATAAAACTACATGCTTGCTTATGACTGAGATATTCTGAGTACAAAAGTACTATTTGGGGTTTCTTCAGCCTGAGCTCACTCTGTTCTTGGATAATTCTGTTACAGACTGTTCTATATGACTGCAGACGTAAATGGCCCCACACAAGCTGGACCCTATACCAGGTCAGGCTGTATAGCCAAGTTATATCTAATTTCTGTTTCCATTCTTCTAGTACACAGCTGATATGGCTTAATTAAACAGAAGCAGTCCTTATAAAAGCACTGTTAGGACTTTTAATCAATAAAGAGTAAAATAACTACTAGAATTATAGACTTGATGTGATGTCTTTTTCTAAAAAATAACACAGTTAAGAAAATAATAGTTACCCTAATAACCTGACCTTTCGAGTTTTACCTTGGTCAGTCAGCATACATACTGAGAGATTCGCTTTCTCTCCAGGCAGACAAGGGGCAGAGATATTTTCACCTTTCTGTGTTTCTTCTATTCCCCACTAATGATTTCAGGAATATTCCCACCAGTGGTCCCAAGAACCCGTCTCCTCTGGTGATTCCTCACTAGTGATGTAGGCATAAGTAAGGCAGTCACAGAGGCAGAACTTTAGAGTACAAAATCCAACCAGAAACCTGAAAAGCCGAAGTTTCATAATGAATAGGTCCCCATCCTTTCATGCATGGTTTCCTTTTTTTTTTTAATGTAGGCCATACAAATCTTATTCAAATATGTTCTATCCTCTGACTGAAAGTTGACAGCGATAAAATTCTCAGTCATGCAAAACACAAAGAGAAAAGGTAAATACACAGTACCAATGCAGTGTTATTAGAGCACTTACACATTCAAGATTTACTACATTTTAGCAAGCAAATTCAGCAAAACCATGTAGATTAATTTTTGTCAGTGTTTAGTTTTTGGATTTTGAACAACCTTTTGCAATACAAAATGAATCCAAATAAGATGCTACTTCTGTATAGTATGTCGTTAATTCTGTACAAATTTTTCAACTAAAGGCTTAAAGTATAAGACAACAATTTATCATCCTGTATGAAGAAAATATCAGAGAAGAAAAGCTATTTTAAAACTAGTTGAATTGATGTCAACACATTCTAGAGCAGATCTTATTTTCATAAACTTCACAAGTTAATATGCTATTTATATGAGAGATAATCAGCAGGATTACGTAAAAAGATGTTGGCACTATAACACACACAGTAAAACAATTCTCAAAATACTAGTCATTATTGCCAGTTATGTTTTCTGTTTGATTGTTAGAAGCCAATCTTGTTGATCCAGCAATATACACTTGGCTTTGCAGCAACTGTTGCTGCTTAGTAATGTCTTGGGAAATCCTATGCCTTTGAAACTCCACACAAATCATCTAAAAGCAGCCAACATTAACACTCAGGCTGAATTAGAAAATAGAAAAATACACAAAGAAAGTTGTTTAAGGACAAAGTTGTCTCCAGCTAAAATTAAGCACTGATTCACAGTGACATTATGAAAACACTGAACTGTACATTAAAATTCCTAAACATCGCTGCTATTCACAACAGGCCAATGCAAACATTTGTTACTTCTCTCTCTGAGAGGGAATTTGTAAGTTAGGAAAATGATGTCAGTACAAAAGAATTCAAAACTAATTTTATCTGATTGGCAAGTGAGTTAAAGTACTGAGATACTAAATAAATATTTGACAGCACCATTCCATAGTATAATTTATTTCACATATGCACTAAATTAAAAGGAAAGCTTTCCTAAACTGCAAGCAATTTCCAGGCAAACCACTATGCAGGATGATGGTGATCGCTGCCATTATGTCATGGCACAGCACCTTCTTACCCTTGCAAAATTCACTGGAGTTTTGAGCAAATAATCAAAACCACAAGGCAGAAAATGGTAGAGTAGGTTCAGTTTTGTCACACTTGTGACAGGGAATTTAATTTTATGCTACTGAGAATTTCTGCTTATGAGGATGAGGAAACAATGCTGAATGCCAGGGCTTGTATTTGTGTCAGTACGGCTATTGCTATTGATAAGAAGTTCAGAGTTTTGCCTAGCAATGGGTATTGCTGGGAAAATTCACTCCAGCATGATAGGGCTGTTGTTAAGATACTATTTTAAATTTTTGATGTGCCTCAGTAAGGGAGTGTGCGGAAACGTGTTATTCATGCAATGACCAGTTCTAATGGGCACACAGTGGCACAGGAGAGACACAAGAGGTGTGCAAAAATTATTAGATGGGATGTACAAACAGACCCAGAACTCAGAAATACTTTCAGAGAGCATACCAAGATACAGAGGTGCCATTTCTTGTGTGACCAAATGGAAGTTGCAGAGGTGCTACGTGTTTAGGTCCCCACAGTTCTGGCAAGTTTGGTCTGTCCAGTGGTTCCTTCTGAAGTAGATTTTCTATGGAAAGTTTGGTGATCTGAGATACAAGCAAAGAAGAAAGAATCCCACATCATTATAAGGGTATGAAGCTGCATTTGTAATACTGTAATGATGGAGATAAATATTCAGCTGGGTTTAGACCTTGCTGAAACACTAGAGTCAAAGTTAGAACTGAAATTCCCTGAAATTGAGAGGCTTTTATGCAAGATTTTTATTAAATCCCGTGTAGAGACAATAAATAGCTGCAAAGTCCACCTGGTTTATATCCCAGAGGACTCACCAAGGGCAAGGTTTATAACTAATTAGTGGGAAATATAAGTAGCACTTATAAAATGCAAGTCTTAGCTATATGTAATATCATATAGTTTGTAATATCATATGTTTTCAAAATTGCTGTACACCTTACAACAATGTTTTGGATACTAAATGCAAACCAAAAAGTATTCAATAATAATTTCACTTACAAAACAATCACAAAATCGGTCCTTTTTTGCCCTTTGCAGAAAAAGGAGAGTTGTAGATATCTATTGTAAAAAAACACCAAAATAAGCTAAATGCAAATGAAAACCTGATGTATATGGTGAGGTTAAATTCAGAATGACAATTTTCTCTCCTTTTTTTTTTTTTTTATAGTACATTTTATGGTTTTTACTTCATTTTCTCCCTTAACCTAGAGAAGCCAGGAATATCTACTGAATATCCCACAAATCACAAAACCTTAACTAACATGTCTTTAAAATGCTTAAACTATTAAAAGGAAAGTGAATACAGATAGCATTGAAGATTGTACATTAATCTTCACTCTTGATCTAACAATTTATATCGTATGTGAATATACATGCTCTCCTCCTCTTGACATGCTTCCTGTCATGTGTCCAGGGTCCTTTTTCTAGAGAGTGCTAATACAGAAACATGCATTTGTTGTCAAGCTTTCCTAATACAATGCCGAGTCTGTATGGCACTCTGGCATTGTCCTGGATGAAAAGCATTGCACGCACGTAAGCTGAGTCATTTGAAAAAACAATTTGGAAGATTAGAAAGCGTGAAAGCGAGAAAGAAATTGGTGGTTCTGAAAGAAAATAGTGGTGCTAGGAAGTCCATATTTTATCTCCCTAGGCTTGCAGTGCAACATAATCACCAGTATGAAGTAGCTGCTCACTCTGTTTATTTTATCATTGTAAAATAAACTCTCTCTGTGCGCATGTAGGTTATGTTGCACTTTGAAACTGACTACAAATCATGTCTATGGAAACACAAGCAACAAACCATTTTCTAACAATGAACAGGAGGAGTCAGAAGGTCGACTCTTAAGTCAGCACTTATTCAGTTACCTACTAGTAGCCTGATTTCCAAACTTCAGAGGTCTCAATGTCTTCTTCTTTAATTTTTCCTGTTTTAAAAGTTTCAGCCTAAATGTCCATGCCCAGCTGCTGCACTTGCAATCTTATGGGCAAGTACCCATGTCCCCAAACAGGACACAGACCAGATACAACTGTTTGGTTTGTAGAAGTTGAAAGAGTTATTTGAATGACAGGTTTAGGTAATCTGATATATAATTTGTAGCAGAAGTTTGGACTGTCTGTATTGCTTCTAAGTACTGGGAAAATAACAACTGTTAAATTTAATAGCATCTCTGAGAACATGAATGCATGGTATAAAGTTGTGGCATAACAAATGAGAGTTGTTTTAGTAACATTTTAATTAAACAGCTACTGTGAATGCCAAACCATGCACACATAAATTGGTGAAATTCAAGGAAAATATATTACAGCTACATCTACCTGTGACCACACCTGGTGTGAGCTGAAGTATGAAAGATTCTGATACCTGACTAGGCTAAGTGCTACACAGGAGCTGACTTATTCTTTGGTTACTACAAAATTCTCAAAAAACACCTTGGTTTTGATAGGAAATAACTTTAATAAAGGACATTGTCACCACAATACCTCACTGTTTTCAATGTAATATTACTGAGAAAGAAATTTTTGGTAGGTGAAAAATTTTACCATGGGATCTAAAGGCAATTTCACTGCTCTTCATTCTCTGACCTTTAAGTACATTGACTTCCAGCTTTTCCTTCATTGTTCACTTCTGTCATGACCCAAGTGCAGTGCTGGGTAGTCCCTCAAACTGTACCAGTTTCTCTTCTGGCCTTTTTCTGAGCACAGGCTTCACTTCTCACTGATCTACATGGTGCCTGGAGAATTGGTTTGTTTTGAAATGAGATTGGTTTACCACCCTGTGTTGTAAATGTCACTCTAAACAGTGCAAACACAGGTGGGTTTGACTTATCTGTGCCTTTTAAATCCTGCATGTTATGCTCCAGTAAATTTTACCACAGAACCTTTGCAATAGGCACATTCCACCCACCCGAAGCCTAATTCTCTACAAATATGCTCACGCAAACGCCTCGCTTCTCAGTATCATTTCTTACTTCATTTCTGTAGCTTGGCCATTCTTGCTGCCAAGTGCCATTTTTGTCTGGAAAGGGTAAAAAGACAAGCAAAGAAAGACAAGTATGTCTACAAAATTAAAAAAAATTATAAGGCGACTGGAACTGATGTTTGTTTGTTAGTGATCTCAGATTTGCAACAAGGGTGTGAAATTAAGATTCTCAGACTTTTGATCAGTTGATGAAAATCAAATGGAGGGAGCAAAGGGGTTGATAAGAAGAATTAAGACAGTCAGTGCCTCACTCCTGCCTCACTGAACAAAGAGTTCAATGTCTGCCTCCATTCATTACACAGGGAACACAGACACCATGTTTGTAGAACCAGCTCACACAGCACATGTATTACTATGGTGTCCATTACACAAAGGCTGCAACTCATCTGCCAATATCTGCAGCCCTAGACTATCCTTACTTTTTCTGAAAAGAAGCACCTTTTGATTCATCTACCTGCAGGACAGCTGGAACCTTCAGGCTTCAGGACTATGCCAACAAAAGAGGTAGATGGAAGAGGTAAAGCCAGAACAAAGTAGCATCCCCTCATCTGGGTCACAGCTCTCTTGTCCTGGGATTCAGCAAGGAAAAGCATCAGCCAGCAACAAAGAAGGCCAACTGCATCATGGGCTGTATTAACAGGAACACATACAGTAATTTCAGAAAATGTTTTATCTCTCTCTGCTCAGCACTTATTAGACCAGATATGGAGTACTGCATAGTTTTCAATCCCAAATACAAGATAAATTGGAGTAAGCTCAGCGAAAAGCCACCAAAATGGTTAGAGAGAAATGGAGTGCCTGTCCTGTGGGAATAGGCTGAGGGACCACAGCTAATTAAGCCTGGAGGAGAGAAGAATTTGGACCTAATAGAAGACTGCCAATACCTGTTGGGAGGCTGTGGAGAAGATAGAGACAGGCTCTTCACACAGTGGTACAGGATGGAAGCACAAGAGACAACAGTTACAAGATGAAAAGCAGGCTTTTACCAAATATTAGGAAACCCTTTTTCTCTGTTAGGATAATCAGGGAGTGGAACATGTTACCTGGAAAGACTGTGTCATCTCCATCATTGGAGGTTTTAAAGAACAAACTGGTTAAAGTCCCAAGCCACCTGCTCTGATCTTAGATATATTCTGAGAAGCAAGTCAGACAGGATGACTGCCTGAGATCTTCTCCAAGTTGAATTACTCTGTGATTCTGTAATACTGAATCATTATGTGTGCTGGTCAGAAAAACAGCTGCTGGAAAACGTAACTTTAGTTACCTCCTATGTGTTGATTTTACCCTGTCTGACATTCTGCACTCAGAAGAATGCTGGGTTGCACTCTGAAAAATTTTAAGGCTAATCCAAAACTATGCCTTTCTACCCAATTAATAACCTCTATAGAGCTGACTCTTGGGAAATGTAGACTTCTGGTGTTTCCATTTGATTTCTTCTCTTCCAGCACTCTATCTCCCAAATCCACACCTCAATCCTGTTCTGCTGCTGTAGTCTGTAAATGCCAGGAATACAACAGAAGGATGACCATAGATAATTCCAGTGTAACCACATAAAATCAGAGGGAAAACATCAGGAAGAAATAATAATGCTGCAGAATATTATAAAATAAGTATTTTCAAGCCAAGTAATTTAATTGGTATGCAAAAATCTTTTTTCTACCTTCCTTGTGTAAGATGACCTTGTTTGCTGCCACTTTAGGATTGACACTTTTTCTCAGAACAGAAGATTGCACTACACAAAGTCAAACTTTACATTATTGGTATTAATAGTTTAGCATCAAACCCACCCTTTTAACAATGATAATTTTTGCTGCCTGAAATCTGCTATTGCTTCACCCCGCTGCCACCACTCCTCTGTAAAACATCTGTTTTTCATCCATCCTCACTCTCCTCCAGATTCTGACTCTTCTCCCCACAGTTACAGAGATCCCAAGCCTGCTCATTTTCTGGCTGCTTCCTGCCTTTTTATCCAGACTGTGACTGGCAAGAAGTGAAAGCATGTAAGGTAAATCAATCCGTGCACACAACAGATGCAACAAATGCACAGGCTTCGTAATAATCCTATAGATGAACAACACAGGAGGTAAGGCACACTCCACCAAGTGACCTTAAATAGCACATTAATTGGCACAAGAAAGGAGACATTGCAGTTGAATGTGAGACCTGGCACCCAGCACCTGTGTTCTTTGTAGATGTCACATTTTCCCCAGAGGCTAGTGATGTTCAAGCTCTACAAAGAACAATTTGGGGAACATCTGTTTGCCTCCTCCCAGTCATCGGACATCACACCTATGTCAGATGGGACCAACTGCAATTATTCAAGAGATCAGGGCCCCTCCATGCACATGGTAAATGCTTTTCTACCACTTAGCACTGGATGTAAAATGTTCATGGACTTCCAAGGAAATCCTTAACCATGCCAAACCTTGGCCCAATAGATGTCAATATCATTTTTCCAATGAACTTACTGAAATTAGGACCTTTCCCCTAGAGTAATTATTGTTCCATTCTGTAGCTTTGAAATGTTTTCTCTATATGAGGTACACTGTGGGTGTTATTTGATGTAATTCTGGAAAATCTCTATTCCTGCAATGTACTCGTCCTCCAGAAAATTACAACAGCATCATACTTTTCTGTTTTCCAAATAAAGTTCAATAAAAAGAAAATAAAATAAAAGTGAATTGCAGGTTATGAATTCCTGAACTAGTTTCATGAATGCCTGTCGAATTAGAATGCAGATTAATTTAGTTCTGTGACTGTTGAGGAAAAAACTGATAAATTTTGTATTTTTTGGTGTGCCTTTATTTTTCTGATGATGAAAGGACACAAAAATATATTCTGTATGTATCCCTATAATGTCTAAATAACATATTCAATATGAAGTAAGTGTGACTCACCCTTCATAATTCATTACTCTCTGCATGAATGTGCTTATTACAACAGATAGTTGCAGCGTTGACGTTAGGATTTTGTCACCATTTCATGTAAACCAGACTGAAAGCTATTTTTATCTCTTGTGTATCCAATATTTAAGAGATGTTTTCTACATAAAATGTGGAAATTATGGAAATTCTTTAGAAATATGGTCTTGGCCTTGATTTCACACGTTTCTATGTTATCGCACACTTTTTTGGATATGTTACAAAATTTCTAATCAACCATTAGTAATAAGTTTAGCGGTTTTTCAACTTCCCTCAAAATCCTTGTTCTCATTTTTACTCCACAGAAGACAATTCAGAGATCCATCTGCAAACACTTGCTATCCAATGCAGTGCTTGGTACCTTTGATAATCCCTGTGAAATCAAAGTAGCAAGCGCTTTACCTAGCAATGGGAGTCAGGAAGACTGGAGATGAGGTTGCAAATGTACATTCAATTTTGGGAAGACATTCAGGCAGGCCATGTTTCACACTAGAAGTGTACATACCCTGTTCACTAATGCCTTCCTTCTAATTCTAACACTGCCTCTGTCCAGCTGTATGACATTGAACAGGGGTCAGAGGGGGCCATGCTTCAGTTTATCTTGCATTGGAATAGAAACAAAAACTGTTCCTGAGCATTTGGGAACAAAATGCTGCATCAGATAATTTGAGAACTAACAGTGCCAGGAGACAGAAATACACTGAAGTTTTCAGTGGAAATGTACCCTTCCAAAAATCCATGAAAAGAAAAAAAAAATTAAAAAATCTTACCCCTATCCATCATTTCTGTATGGACATCTAAATGGGCATCCCATTTGTCACTCCCATTGTTTTTGTATACAGTGATCACACCCAGGGATCCATTACACATAACACTAAACATCCTGACAGCATTAATATTTATGCTTCACTTTGTACATACAATTGTGTTTGCATCTTGAGGCACCTAATTCCAGGCTCCCTATACAGTCAAAAGGGAGCATGTGGATTCTTTACTTTTCACAGGTCATTATAAAGACAATATGTTCTTCTAGCCTAAGCAGCTAATTTAGATGCTTAAAACGAAGCTGTGTCCAAAACTGCATTGAAGCAACTGAATGCCAACAAAAGAAAAACTTCAGGCATGAAGTTCGAAGTGGTAATTTGGGGAAAGCATTGTTACCAAAAGTAGCAATGACTATACAAAATAGGTATCTTTGCTGTCTCTTCATCTGTGTTCTTTACTGTGCTCCAACCTTTTGTTGGAGAGTGAGATGAGAAGGACCTCTCTGCATTTAAGTCTAATCCAAAGAGTCCAGGGTTTCACAATGTTTGCTTTTTCAAAGAACCAAGCACATTCTTTAAATTTAAGAAATCACAAATAAGAAATAGATGGTAATGGAAATGGCAGAGGCATGAAATATCTCTTTTGTTAAAGCAACAGAATGTTTTGAAAGATTAGGGAAAATTGACATCCTGCCTAGGCATTTGACCACAATAATTTTCACCCTTCATTTAAAATTCTGGTACTTTTCTTCTTTGCTTTTATCCAACAAAACTCCATTCAGGTTTTCTACCTCTTGAGACAAAACAGATAAAAGGATTTTTATTTGAGGTGAGCAACAACTAATTACATTAAAAGGCTTTTATTTCACAGTTTCAAACTAACATTATTGGAAAATTCCAAGATACAATCTACAGCATAGAATGGGTTTATCAAACATAATTTTCAAACAGCAGAATTGTCATAAGCTATGGCACATATAACCTAAATTAAAATGTTAGGTATGCTACATTTTATTAACAATTTGAGAGCAACAAGCTGAGATTTTTTTCTGGTACTTTTATGTAAATAAATATACATGCATTCCCCCAAAATACAAAGCTCAAGATCAAGAAAAAAAGCCTTTGCAAAGCATCTTTAAGAGTTCACATTTGTATCCTATCGTGAGTGGCTTATAAATGTCTTTAAGTTAAAAAGAAAAAAACCCAAAAAGCACTACAGCACAATGTATAAACAAAGAATTTTATTGTACTTTGCAAAGGGGTATCCTATTCCATGGCTGCCTCTCCCACCCTAATATATTCACATGGCTGCAACAAATGGGAACTAATTCAAAGGAGTATTAAACAGTAGGTTTTATTGGCATTTACTATGACACAGGCAGAACATAAGGACATGCAATAAAATACCACTCTGCTTGTGAACCTAAGTTTTATTTTTATTCGCAACCACACAAATCTTAGTACAGTGGCTTTTTATACCTCTAATTTTGATTCATTTTTTTTACCATATAGTTCCAACCCACACGATGCTAGGCTACTGGGAAAACCATACATGGTCAAACTTCTACCAATCATGTGTACCCTCTGTACTGTTGATAGAGATACGCAACAGCAGCTAAACATATGTACTATGTCCTTCTCTGGAACCCAAGTTAACTTTGCAAACTTTTATCAAACTAGTTATCCCAAACATTTTCTGAGGGCAAATGTGATAGAAATGTCAACACTACTTACTTAAACTGGAAATTAAATTAAAAACACCTGAGCAGAGATCATTCTGCACGGCAAATGAAAGCGTGATCTGAAATGCAATTTAAATACACCGCGTTAGAAGAGGCACATATTGAGAGAATTCTGGCTCTGGGTATGGAGGAACCTCTCTTTAGAACCCTTCTGGTTTTGTGCTTACTGAATCACATCAGTAGTTGAAGGTAACCAATCACACAGACACTTACAGGACTGGTGCCATGGCTTATCAAAGTCTCTCATGCAGATGATAATTGTCAAACTTGCCAACTTATTATTTGAGTAGCTGTGGTAAAGTTCAAAGACCATCTGGTTGAATCTTTGTTCTTTGTCTGCACAAAGTAATTTTCTGCTGCAAAGATTCACTAACACAAAACTGAGTCTAAAAACACCACTTTGAATTTTTCTAAAATAATGAGAACACAAAAGAAGGACCAACCTTGGCCTATCAAAACTAGGAAAAATGGGTGTTATGGGAATGTCTTAAACACAAAGCTGTCACACATCACACATCTGTGCCTGAAAATACTGTCTGTTTGACATACGGAAGACTTCCTGTAAATCCTGTAAGTAAGTAACTGCAGATTACTCATAATCTTGTTCAGCCATGTGCTGAAAATCTCCAACATCAGAGACACCACTGTCTCTCCAGTCTCTGTTCTAGCTACTCTTACTGCCACAAACCTTCTTATATCCAGCTGGAATTTCTCTTTTTGCAACACGTAACTGTTATCTCAGTCTTTCACAGGACATCTTCAAGGACAGTCTGGCTTCATCTTCTCTATAAATCCCCATTTTAGGTAGTAGAAGCTTGCAATTAGATCCCACCTGGATGTCTTGTCTAGATTAAATGAACACCAGGCCTCCCCTTGCTTGGCATAGTCTGTAGCCCTCAAACACTATAGTGCTCTTACACCTGATTCTCTCCATTTTGTCAAACACCTCTCTGATGATGAGGACCCAGACCTACCCACAGCACTTCAGATGCAGTCTCATGGGTGTTAAACAGATGGATATAACCACTTCTCCCAGCCTCCAAACTGCTCCCTTGCTAATGCAGTTTTTTGTTGCTGCCAGAGCTCATTTCTGACTCATGTTCAGCTCATTGTCCACCAGGACCCTCAGGTCCTTCCCTACAGAACTGGCCCAGCCTGTGCTCTCACAGAGGGCATCCTCATCACATATGCAGGACTTGGCATTTGCCTTTGCTGAGTGTCCTGAGATTCCAATCAGCCCATTTTTGCAGCTTGCAGAGGTCCCTCTGAATGGCTGCTCTGCCTGCCAGCAAGTTGCACACTTCTCACAATCTAGGAGTGAGGTGGCTGAGGATGCACCCTGCCACTTTGTCAGTGTTGGGAGGAATGGATTAAATGCAGAAAACTGGCAAGGAGGACTGTAAATCGCTGAATTAACCTTGCAGCTGGGAATATCTCTTGATGAGCCTGAGCGAACAGCAGCCCAGTGATCCTCTAGCATGGATGGAGTTTAACAGTGTCTGTGTCTCTGCTTGGGTACCTCTGCCCAGGTGTTCCACAGGGGATCTCCTAGTTAGTGAGCTAATGGAAATAAATTTACTCCTAAATTAAAACTCTTAAATAAATTACTTTCTGGCTGTGAGATTGTGGTTGTCCCAGCTGCCGGACTGTTTCAGCTCACAGGGGTTCTTTGATTAAAATTTTCTTGAATTTTCAGGTGATACCACAATATAGGCAAAAAAGGACCCCAAAAAATCATTACACTACTAGTTGGTCCAGACCCCAAAGGTTGGATTTCTGTCTCTCACATCCTAAATAAATACGTAAGTGCCAAATGTATGGCTGTCTTTTCCTCCTTGTGGGATGAAGCAAGGAACATATTTTCATATGGTCTTTTTATACATAAAATATTGATTCAAATATATTTTGCAACAATTCACTCCTTCTGACAGTTTTCAATCAAATGAGAACTGATATTAGGCAATGAAGAGTCTACTCACACATTTGCCTCCTGTCTTGCATCTCTTGCAAAAACACATCCAAATTTAGCTAATTATACTGAATTCCTCATAATTGAAGATGGTGAATGTTTTGTAATGCCCCTTCTTTTTGCAAAATAAGATCTTTTTTTTCCTTCAGGTTGCTGCAACTGTAACTGCTTCTGATTCCCTAGATTTCTTTCTTTTTACTGCAGTGGCCAGCAATTTTGTCACTATGCTTACAATATAGTCCAGAGATTTGCAACGTGAAATAAAAAAAATTTATAAACGTATCACAGGGTAGTAATCTTTTATTTTTATTTTTTCTAACATGAACCGATAGGGTTTAGAAACTGCTAGTCTGGGGCTTCTGCAATGCAGCTGAACATGTCTAAATTGTTTATACATATTTCACATTTCTGAGGCTTTCTTCCCTACTATACAAACCAGATCAGCCGTATCAACCAGGTCATTCTCCAAAATCTGGAGAGTAGAAGACAGTGGATTCAGAGATGTGCCAACAAATGGTATGCGTGTGTACCAACTATTTCCGTGTGGGTTCTGAAAAAGGACACTTTCGTAAAAAACTATTTTTTACTGTTAATCAAACCAGAATGTTTCATTCCTTAAAGGAATGAACGCAGCCCATTCCAAATAGCGAACTCCTGTTACTCTGCAACAACCACTTATGATTCTTAGAAACCTGAAGGACTGAACCAACAGAAAACAATACCTGCTGGGGCAATTTTTTCCTCACAATATTTTCCATCTCCTCGTTTTTGCATGGGGTATTGTGACTGCTGAACAGATGTGACCCGTAAGTGCGCTACTAACAGTGTTGTACTTGGCTCTGACAGTGGTTTTACGCAGAGAGTGTTTGCAGAAGCAAGCCGTGCTCTCACTGACAGCACGCATTGCCTGAAAAACTCTTGGCTGGCTGACAGACCGGCTTTTGTGGATTTTTCCGTAGCGATTTAGGATGTTACCGTCCCTTGATCATCTACAGTCGTGGTGGCAAGTTGCAGCCCCCGCGGTGGCCAAGGCGGCATCTCGAGCTGAACTTTTATCGCTCTCCGCAACTACCTGAGGGGAGGCTGTGCCCAGGCGGGAGCTGGCCTTCTCTACCCCCGTGCAGCGAGACGACCAGAGGTCATAGCCTGAAGCTGAGACCAGGGAGATTTAGATTAGGTATCAGAAAATAAAAAATTCACTATTAGTGCGGTCAGGCGTTGGGATAGGCTGCCCGGGGAGGTGGTGTAGTGCTCATCCCTGGATGTGTGTAAGAGGTGTCCGGATCTGACGCCGGGTGATGTAGTTTAGTGGTTTAAGGGTTCCAGCGGTAATGCTGGGTTGATGGTTGGACCTGATGATCTTTAAGGTCTCTTCCAGCCTTGACGATCCCATGATTCTGCGCCTCCAGCAGATGGTTGTGCCCAACACAAACCCGACGCCAGGCTGCGGACGGCAGGCGCAGGGAGCGGCCTCACCTGCGCGGGCAGCACCCCGCCGAGCCCGGCAGGGCGGGCAGATCCCAATAACCCCGGCCCCTCTCCGTCCCGCCGCGCCGCTCCCGCTGCGCACCAGCGCCTTCCCCCGGGAGGCGGCGCGGGGCGGACCGGCCCCACGGCGCAGGGGCGGTGCCGGTCACGCGGGCGCGTG
>VXBU01004717.1:37270-67835 GCA_013400315.1 Bombycilla garrulus | reverse complement strand
ATTATATGTTTTCTCAGGATTTGTTTTCTTCTGCTGTGTGAAAAATCATACCCTACATTTACTTCTGGAGATAATAATCTTATGAATGTTGTCCTTTCATGTTTTTGAGAAGGCTTTCACTTTTCTTCTTTAAGCCTCATTTTGATTGCTAGTTTGGTAAAGTTTTAGCTTAAAAATGTCAAAAGATATATAAGTACCATTGCTTCCCATTTTTGCTAGCTGAACAAATATTTGAAGAAGACTTATTCAGTGAAGTTTATCTTATACCTAGAAAATAATCTTGTTATATGGGCAAAACAATGACTGACTTGTACCTGTTGTTTTCCTTCAGAAAATTTTCTTCCCACAGGTCAAGGTAGAAAAGTATGTTTTGCAGTGAAAGCAATAAAAACCTGTAGGTGTCATATGGGGTTCTACAGAGAATCATGAATCCTTTGGTTAGTTTTTGGCACCTTGCCAGCATTGTTACCTCCTGTTTACATTCTACTTGTTTCAAATGTATTTCATATATATTTGTATCCAGTTTTTTCCTCATTGCTTTTTAGTGTGGTACCCATTGCATGGCATTTCTTTCTAATTTGTGAACAGGACTGTGAAAAAATTTTTGTTAGCCAGTCAACCCTTTGGCAAGCAGCAACACACATGAAAGCCATTGTAGTGCATGGCATGTGCATTACTTTAAAAGAACAAAAGGACTGTTTTTTTTTTCCTAAGTCTTCTATGTTCTGCAGCACAGGGAAAATGGCTATGAATGTTTTCAGTGTTTTCCTAGAAATAAAAAGACTCATGCTGTCTCCACCACAAAGAAAGAAGGCCCATTTTGCTGTCTTTCCCAATATGAGGGATGCCTGTAGACAGATGATATGTATCTTCATTTTATGATGTATCATTTATCTCTTGGATAGAAATGATCTGGTAAAGGTTTCTAGCAGCTGAGAATGAAGGGAAGAATAGAAGGAATGAGATAAAAAAAACCTATTGGGAAACAAAGCTTGCTGCAGTTCTGTCCTTATAATATGAAACTGGCTGAAGCAGCTGAGAACATTCACATAAGAGACATATAGAATTTGATAATAAGGATAAAGGAAAAATTAAATCGTAATACAATCTTCTGCTCTATTACTAGCAGTGTGGTACATGTTCAAGAGTGCCTGTGTTTATCTGTCTCAGCATGATGGTTCAAACTCCAGTGTTTGATACTAAGGCTATTGCTCTGTCCTGCGGAGAAAGAGGATTCTAAAGGGCAAATTGTATAGAATTAGCCAATGAGAGTCATTAGACCAGCTGTGTCTTTTCAAACATCCACTTCTCTTTGGATTGCAAGTAGCTGAGTTGAGTCTATGCTAGGCACACTCATGTTTGAGATGTACCAAGATTTCCCTCAGTGGTTTAGCGCTTTACTCACTGCTGGATTTTTTCATCTGTCTTACAACTACCAGGAGTTAGAGATTAAATTTACTGTCTTGGTTTGAAAGACAGATGTCTGTTAAAATGTAAACCCCTTCCTTCTGAATTACTATGATTTTGAAATTAAAGAGTCTCTTAGGTAAAGGTATGAAGATGGGAATAAGAATTCTTTATTAGTATGTATCAATAAAAAAAAATCCAAAAAACTACAACTTAATAGGAAAATTAAAATAAAATTCAGTACTACAAAAACACTGATAGTCAGAATACAACCTGACACACTGTTGGTCAGGGTGTTGGTAGCAGTTGGATTAAATATTGGCTGCAATCCTCCTGGAGTGATAGATGTGGTTCTGTTGAAGCAGTGGTCTTGTAGAAGGGTGTGAGTTTCTCTGAAGGTTTAGTGGTGATGTACAAGGGTTTGGTCTTCCTCTGGGAATCCAGTGGAAAAAGGCTGCCTGAGGTGATTTAGGGATTAGATTATATCTAGGTAGGAATGTTTGCATTCCTCACATCTCACAATGGGATGATGTAGTTTCATCAGTTGTGCAGTGAGACTCAGTGGCCCATTAACAGAAGATATCTCTCCCAGAAGGAGGATGTAAGGTTGTGACATTGCCACTTTTTTCCTTTAGTGAAAGTAGTTCCTTTGTGTTGAACTTTGCCTCAGCAAGCACCAAACTGATGGGATACTACTGGGGACTTAGGGGATATTTTATTTCCAAGCAGCGAAGCCTAGCTGAGTGGCAGTCATTCAGGTACCTGCACTGGGACAATTCAGTGCACACACCTGCTTTGATGCATAGAATTTTTTTCAGGTTACCATGGAGGCAATTCAGTTTCAAGTACTTTCAAACTGGAGAACTCATTAAAGTATCTGTGTTTTACTAAAATAGCATGTTTCATTGGTCCAGTATTTCCTGTGTATCATTTGAGGTTTCAAAGTAGAAAGAGATACATAGTCCTATGATTAATGGCCATTATCTATTTTAGCTGCTGAGTTAGGGTAATCTGACAGATATACTACCAAGCTTGTAGGACCCTTTTGATGAGGAAAAAAAGGATCCACGTCACTTGTGGGATAGAGAAATCATGTGTCTGAAGGGGAATCTAAATCTTCTAAACAAGGGACTGTCTATTGTGATGAATCCTTTGTCAATTGTGGAGGTTAAAATTATATATAAAAAGTCTTCTATCACTTCTGGGGTGGGGTTGGGGTGGAGGATGGAGACAGGGATGTATTTAAGCCTTAAGTATTTCCCACAGTTCAAAGAGTGTTCTTCCTTGCACTACCATGATTTTGGTTTTCTGATTTATCCTCTGACTGTCAAGAGCAAGGAAAATAGATATAGCAGTCTTTGTTACATTTGTGGAAGGCATTATTGGACAGAAAGTTTGTAGTTCAGAAGGGATTTTGGTGTGAGGAGTGCTGAGATTAATTTCTGTGTAACTATGAATCATTGTAAAAAAAAGGACCTTTATTCTCCTGTAACTTCGAGTGAGCTACTGCTGTGAGACACATGAAAAATTATTCAGACCTCATATCTTATTAAACTGAACTACTTTTGTTGCTCCTTGATTTTTAGAGCATCTAATTCTGTAAAAGTTACAGGTGGTTATGTTCCCAGAATAATAAAAGTACCCAGAATGCACAGCCATAAAACATCATTGTCCTCTTGTCAGGAATAAAACAAGGTAAGAGTCAGACAAAAGTCAAACCAAGTGTGTGTGGTATCCTGTTTGCTAGACTTGGGCTTTCTTGGGCTGCAAGAATGGGGATTCCAAAGACAGGAAGAATTAAATACAAGAGATATTTCTGTCCTATAAACAGACTCTCAGCCTGCAAATGACCATTAAAAAAGTAACCACTTAACGTAGGACTTGTTGAGATAGTAAAAGGGGTAAAGGTTTTAGAATAAGAGAGGTTGGATTCAGACTAGTACTAAGGATTTTTTTATGATGAAGGTGGTGAAGCACTGGAGCATTTTAGCCAGAGAGGTGGTAAATGCCCCATGCTTGGAAGCATTCAAGGTCAGGTGCTCTAAGCAACCAAACCTAGTTGAAGATATCCCCGCTCAGTGTAGGGGGGGCTGAACTAGAGTTCAGTCACTTCCAACACAAACTATTCTATGATTACAAGTAGGAAAAGGAATCAGATTCAGACTGTCATGGACAGCTCAGCCTCCAGCTGAGTATGCAATTGCATTAGTCTATGAAGTCAGATAGATGGACACACACACATAATGTGTGCATGTAAGGATATGTTCAAAGCCTTTCCCTCAAGGTGTGACAAGTGTCTTGACACCCTTCTTTCTCCCTGGCTTTATTAAAGAGTAGGTAGTATGAGGATTCCATGAAAAGTAGTATCCCTGAGTCTGAGGCTCTTTAAAGACTATTTAGGCCTTTATTCACTATTTGAAAACTGTCCTGTCAGAAAACTCCCAGTTCACCCTAGTGTTGGTATTTCTATATAGTGTCTGGTTCAAAAGCACTGCAATCATTAGAAACAAACCCTATTACATATGAACTGTAATTGTTAATATGCAACTAACTGTGATTCGGATTTTTTTAAATAAGCTGTTGTACTGGTTATCAGTTAAGTACAGAGAAAATAGATTAGATGTAATGACATATGTCATGAAAAATGCCTGTGCTGAAACCCATGGTAATACAGGCTGGACCTGGGGTCTGCCTGACCCCGGCTGCCACAGACATTCCTGGGTAGGTGTCCCGAGAGGAACAGCTTGTCCAGGGGGTCTCAGGCAGTCCCAGCCACAGGCAAGCTAAACAAGCATGGCCTGAGTCTTCAGGCAGTCAGCTCTTTAAGTGATTCCAGCTCTTAGTGATTCAGCTTAGCTTGCTAGGTTTTGCTTCAGCAGATGCAGGGAGCAAGAGACAAGAAGAGCCGTGAGGAGTTCCACAGGTGTCCTTNTTTTTTAAAATAAGCTGTTGTGCTGGTTATCAGTTAAATACAAAGAAAATAGATTAGATGTAATGACATATGTAATGAAAAATGCCTGTGCTGAAACCCATGGTAATACAGGCTGGACCTGGGGTCTGTCTGACCCCGGCTGCCACAGACATTCCTGGGTAGGTGTCCCGAGAGGAACAGCTTGTCCAGGGGGTCTCAGGCAGTCCCAGCCACAGGCAAGCTAAACAAGCATGGCCTGAGTCTTCAGGCAGTCAGCTCTTTAAGTGATTCCAGCTCTTAGTGATTCAGCTTAGCTTGCTAGGTTTTGCTTCAGCAGATGCAGGGAGCAAGAGACAAGAAGAGCCGTGAGGAGTTCCACAGGTGTCCTTTATTGGCAGCTTCTGCAAATGGGAGTCCAGTGACAGCTCATCTGCTGAACTGGGCAGAAGCAGGGGTTTTTATAGGGTAGGTAGGGTTTGGGAAATGGCCCAATAGTATAGAGTCACGGTGAAATGTCCAATGCTTTTACACAGAGATAATGTGGGATCCCGAGGTGGGAAAGGGGTCTCTTGGTCCAGTCATCATGACTGAGCAATTCTTATCTAGGGAACAGCTCGCCAGGGAAGCCTTTCAGAGGGCTCTGTAACTGCCACACCATGGGATCTTATTTTTTCAATGCATGATGAGATTCAAAGTTGTTTCACTTATGTAGCTGAATTGAATGTAAACCTTCAAGCTGACACTGACACTAAGAGATGCCTCTTTAGTATTTGTAAGATGTTGGCACTGTGGCACCTCTTATTGCTAGAAAGATCATTGAGATCTACTATAATGTATAGATTTGTTATTGTTAATAATAAAGTAATGCATGTATTTTACCCTAGAACATTTAGAGCTTTATCCTTTTTATCATGTCACTCTTACACTAAACCATGAGAGAAAGTCAAGTCTTAGAACTTGAGTGCCTGATAAGAAATAAAAAGACCCAAAATATATTTAAATGCCAGGCATTGTTACAAAATGCATGAGTGAGGCTTAGGTAGCACTTAACTGCCATGACTTGGATTTATAAAATGGTAAGGTTTCAAAAATAATTTTTGTGTTTAATGGAACTTTCATACACAATGCAGTTTTTAAAATGTATTGATTGCAATGATTTCGGTTTTGAAAATCCCATTAGGAAATATATTCATGTTTGGGAATCAAATACTTCTGCTTTTGGATGCCACTCAATTCAAGGTTTAACCCTAAAAGCCATTGCTGTACCAGTTTGTTTGGAGATGATGCCATTTGGTTTAGGGAGATATAGACATGCATTGGTGCTGTCTGCATGTGAACCTGCATCTGCACAGAGGTCCTTCCACAGAAGTCTAAAAAACCTCCATATTAATGTGACCATGTAATGTTTTCTTTAGAAATGTTCATGCACAATATAGCTCTGCTTTCAGGCACACCACTGTCATTTTGCAGATTGAAAGGAATGGAATTATTTCACTGGTGTGAGAAAAGAGTGTATTATTTCCTCAAATACTGAATTGATGTATGATTGAAATGAAGGAAGGTGTTGGTCCTGTAACTTTTCCTCAGCACAACAGAAAGACAGTCATGATTGCTTTTTCAGGCTGGTGCTGTCCCTGAAAGCAGGTTGAGGTTTTTACAGATTTTGAAGGTTTTATCATGTTTTCTTGAAGAGTAGATTGCGCTATCCTTTTTACGGTAGCATTTGACATAGTATTTGTATTTCTCTACAATTATACAGTTACTTTATAAGGTCATTCAGAATCCATGTTTTTTTCTTACCTAAGATTGCTTTAAGTGAGAGAGCACAGTTTATTTGTGATCTCTAAGGAGAAAGTATTTAATGGAAAAACTTTGTAGGCTGAAAGACATTAAAAATGTTTGACCATAACAGTGCACAACATTTTATTATATCTCCACTTTTCTGCCAAGGGCCAAGTCACCCAAGGGCACTTCATAAAAAATGATGATCTGAAGCTGACATTGAAGACAGACTTACCACCTTATCTTCAGGTTAATGTGATAGTGTTGGCCAGTGCTTAAAATCATGCCTGACAACAATGTCACTGAATCATCTGCCAAGGCACTGAGCATGTTATACTTTTCAGTATAACAAGGATTACTGAGGGATTCACTGCTTAACATGGAACTGTAAAGTAATATTTTGTTCATAATATGGCTAATAAAAATAATTTCCCAAGAAAAAAATAAGTGTTAAGCAGAACTTCAATTAGTGTTGTAAATATACTAGCTGAATACTTCTTCAAATAGAAATTTCTGTCTGCTGTTCTTATGGAGTGATCATTGTCATTTTCTTTTATGATAGTACAGAAGATCAGAATTACCTTCTTTTTGTAGGTGATAAGAAAAAATAGACAGACTTGCTCTGAAATACCAGATTTTTCCTTTGTATCTATAGGGAACTGGGGTCTTCTGTGAGGTAATTTCATGGTTCCTCAATTTTCTGATTTCTTAGTTAGCACCATGACATATTAATAACTTTATTGTGTGCCAACAGAGCATTGTGATTAGAATTCAAAAGTAGGATGGAAAGCAAACAAAAAAAAAAACAATTGCCAAACACACTCAAGAATATTCAAGCATCACTATGAAAAACTAATTTTTTTTTTCAGCTTGAAACTCACAGACTATATAAAACATTCAATTAGATTCTGCATTATGCTGCTGTCCATTGAGCGATGCTGCACACGCTGTTGAAGCACCATGTGGCATGTTGGTGTAGAGGCTTCTGTCTGTTAAAATAGATGACACAAGGGTGACTCTATTGTCATTCCTGTTTTCTTGTCCAAACATACTGTGTTTTTTTTCCTAAAACTGTGTTTGCTGCAGCATCTTTGTAACTTTTATGAGAATGAAATTTCATGAATATTATGTTTCTACGACCTTCTCTTAAAGTTATAAACTCAACAGAAACAGCCATACTTGGCTATAATTAAAAACAACCAAAGCCAAGGGTCCTTTTGATGTTCCCTTTCTACCTAATACTTTTAAGATAACTACTTTGTTTTCCTTCTTACATTAAATCAATATAACAATGATTTTTATGTTGTTTCTTTCCTTCCCCAGATGTACATCCAGACAACAACACTTACTATCTCCATGAGTTTAAGTGCTTCTGTGTCTCTGGGCATGCTCTACATGCCCAAGGTTTATATTATCATTTTTCATCCAGAGCAGAATGTTCAAAAACGGAAGCGGAGCTTCAAGGCTGTGGTGACAGCTGCTACAATGCAAAGCAAACTGACACAAAAAGGAAACGACAGACCAAATGGAGAAGTCAAGACTGAACTGTGCGAAAGTCTTGAAACCAACAGTAAGTCATCTGTAGACTTGGTCAAGAGTGGCAGCACATCTTAATAGATGTACGTTCACAAGAATGCACTTTCTTTTAACAATAAACTTAATTATTTTTGTTGCTTGTTCTGCATGAATCCAGAGATGTGTCAGAATTCATACTGCTGAATGCAGGAATGTCTGGAGTTGTTTCAAAGAAATTGATTTTCACAGGAGGCTAGTAGGAAAAAAAAAAAAAGCACAAGCAGATTTTGAAACGCCACATCTTTTAAAAATTGTTTGTTTTAGCTAGTACTATTTTGATGTGTTGTACATTGCTGTGCCAGTGGTATGTCCTGACAGTTCATGAAGCGTATTTATGGTCATCATTGTATATTCCAAAACCAAAGGCTGTTGGAAAAAAACTGTAATGAAAACAGCTAACATTGTTTGTATTTTGCAGTCAGATATGGAAATAATGCTTTTTACCTTTTACCTTAATATTTGTTGGATTGTTCATTTATCACAACTCATGAGTAACACTTTCCAGTATAATGCCTCCCATCCAGATTTTTGTTCTGGTCTTACTCATCTTGGTACAAAATCATGATAATTCGTATGAAGCTTAATCATTACATGTTCTGATTTATCATAGTTTTTTAATGGGAAACAGATTCTTTCCCATGTCAGGAAGTTCTTGAATCTTGCTACATCTCTAAGTTGCTCTGGTATAGAAGAAAATAGAGGCTACAGCTCCCATTCCACCACATGACATATCGTCTTATAAACTGGACTTCGTAATAACAATAATAATCAAATACGAACAAAGACCTTAACCTTATACCCAGTGTTTAGAAAAGAAGCATTGTTTCTATTGAGAAGTTAGATGTCACATTAGGTGGGCAGCAGCTGTGACAGCTAAACTTTTCAATCATTTTACTTCAAATCACATGGTTTATTTTTATTTTTATTGCTTTTGGATGATATTGGTGTTTAAATAGTACTGTTTTGGTTAAGCACATTGAAACAAGGCAGTACCAAGTTTGCATTAAAATATTGTACATATTTCTAAAAAATTAACTCCCCACTGAAATCTATCAGAGTTTGCCAGATTGAAGACTGCATAAAAGTAGCCCATAACTCTACCATAATATAGTTGCTGATGCATGGAGGATACTGAGTACAAATTGTTTCACTGGGAAAAAACTCATGACCCTTCAAAATGCGTAAAACTGCCGGAGTGAGCTATGGGCTTATACAGCTTCAGATTGTGACATGTAACAAAAGACAAACAAGAAAGGCGTAGAAATTCTTTGTGGATCAAATAATAAAATAGGAATATGAAAGGCTCAGTAATTTTGCAACTCTTCAGAAGCCACTAAAAGAAAACTCAGAAGGAAAAGAGACATGGATTTTGCTGAGTGTGCAAAATTATAAACTTCCAAGGAGAGGATAAAGCATGGTTTTCACAGTAGGGTAAGAAAGAGTGTTAATAAGAAAGTCTTGGGAATCTGATGTTTATCTACTGTACCTAATTAAGAAATGCTGTGACTGGTATTCCTTAAAATGTGATTATGCATAATTCATAGAAACAGCTGCTACTGGAAGCAAGTCTGCTTCTCCAGTAGTGTGTGTATACAGAGTAAAGCTTATTTACTGTGCTCTAAACATGAATTTAACAGTAACACATCTATATAATTCTAAGCTCACTAGGATTATATCCTGACTAGGTTTTCATCCATCATAATGCTTCATGAGCAAAAATTCAGTGGAGTCATTTACATTCCAGAAAGCTCTCCCTAGGTAATTGAGTTCTAGGCCTCAAGATGGGTTTCTCTCTTCGCTGAAATAGTTATTGTCAAAGCTTTTGAAGGTTCCTGTGAATTTTAAGTGAACAATGCAGCATAAGTCCTTTTCACTGTGTCACTTGTAACAACTCCTTGACACCACAAAATTTCTTATTGCACTGACTCCATTTGAGATAGATCCTTCTTTTCAGTGATAGCATATGAAACTAACTGGAAAATATCAGTCTACTCCTAGTGTACCAGAAGTGGGCAGTGAGTGTTCACCGACATTTACCAAGCACAAATACTAGTAATGATAGCAGTGCTCATAACGAAGTGTGAAACAGGATGAAGTGGTCACATTATCCCTTTCGCTTCCCATCCAGAGCCAACTCTGCTCCATCTAGTTTGTCCTGTTACATGTAACACTTGTTATTCTATGTTGTCTTCCACGTGAATACATGGGTTAATGGATTTTTTTTAGGTCCATATTCAATGGAAAACAAATTGTTTCTGGGAAACAGCATTAAAAAAAACCCCTTCAGGTGTGGTTACAGAATGCAATGACAAGTACATTAAATGAATATAGGTCATATCATAATAATCGTTCTACATTGCTTTAGAACCTCTTTTATTTTCTTCTTATTTTTGTTTCATTCCAACAGCAAAGTAATAACTGGAGCTGTAAAAGAGTTTTTATTCTCAGAAATATTTTGGGCCAAATTCATTACTTTTTCTGACCATCTAGGCTTGCTAAAGGTGGTTCATGTTATTATTGTGAAATGCTAACAGTCTTTAAAGAGCAGGACAACAGCTGCTGAAGCTTTTAGATCCCCAAACATGAACTCTAGATGTATCCTACAGACTATAAAGACACATACAATATTTATAAATAAAATACCAGAAACATTGTTTGGAGATGAGATTAGTTTTAAAATATTTCAAACTATTGTCTACATTAAATTCCTGTGCTATGATTTTTTAAATAACAACACAGAACTTGACTGAATAGTTTTTGTTTCTTAATCAACTCTAGATTAATTCTATCAAAACTGTTTATTTCTCAGATACACAACAAAGTTACAGCAATTTAACAAATTGTGTCAGCTGAGATGTGGTAACTACTATTTCTGTATTTTGTATTGTATTCTTGCAAATGTCCCCACACAATTCAGCTTAGTGAGCTGTGATAAGTCTGATCATGTTACATTGCTGCGGGCTAAAAACATGCACATGTGAAGTTATCACAGAACTGATCTCAGCTCATACAGGATAATGTGGTAATCTAACTTAACCTGATCATGTATATGACCCTACTTTCAGGGAAAGGGGGAAAAATAAGCTCTTGTCTTTCTGTCCTTTTGTTCCCAACTGTGCAGTGTTTGCAGATGTGCATTTATCTGTTATTTATTAGCTGGGGAAAAAAAATCCTGCTCTGCTTGAAAATTTTGGTGCTATTTCATGAGTCCTGCATTATTTTGAGTAGAAACTTAGCAGGTCAAAAGGAAAAATAGAATCCTCTCAGAAATCCAGCTGTGGGAGCATGAGCGAGTTCAGATGGGAGCAGTACATCCCATCTGAAAGATCTGAAAGATGTAAATGAGGCTATATTTGCTTCAAGTGTCCCAATACATGCAAATAAAGCTATTTCATGTTGGTGCTCAAATATTGTGATCAACTATGAGAAAGACTTGCTTTGTGTGCCAAAAGCAGTCCTTTCATGAATTAGCATTTTCCAGACACAAAGTACTGGAACTGCTTGTGCAAGTGAAAGCAAGAAAGATTACATTTTGCAGCTTTCATTTAATTATTCATTCTTATATATACATTCCTAGGGAGAAAGATTATAGTAATATGTGAATTAAATGGTCTGGTTCTGTTGTGTCTTAAAAAAATGGCAAATGCAGTATTAGATTCAAATTGCTCAGAAAAATCTAAGAAAACATGACAAAAATCAAGATATAAACTTATTTATACTAACCACTATTAACTTGCATCAATTTTAGTGATCCTGCATCTAGTTTAACCTACGATGCAAAAGAGAGAAACTGTCATTTCTCAGTTTCTGTAGTCTGTTCTTCACAAATCGTCAGATTGTTGGGTTGAATTTAGGAGTTAGCATGGAGAATTCTTTTCCTATCTATCTCAGCTGTTCTCACCAGACTCTATATAGAAAAAAGAAAAAAAATGAAGAAAGGTATGGAAATAAAAAAATTGAATCTATAGACCAGGCAACATTTTTGCCATCTAGTTATTTTTGTCTTGCCAGCTGCAATCTTCACTATCATAAGCCGAACATGTCTGTAGCATACAGAATATAAAACTTCTTTAGAAAGTCAAATTCCTCTTTATGCAGTGTAATATAGATCTTATTATAGAGAAAAAAAGACTCAGTCCTGCAGCAGTCTGATTTTCCATGTACCCAACTCATTTAAACTTAGAGAACCAACTATGAAACATGATGTAACCACTTTCCTCCTCCAATCATTACATTAACCTTGAGTGAAATTATTTGAGTCATATTTTATAGCATATTTTTAATATTTCCTAAGAGCAAAGATGTAAGGGCTAGAACCTGAACCAAACTGTCATAGAGGATTCCTAGTTGCTCATTTTGCAATAGTAGAGCTGTTTAATTCAACATATTGCCTCATTCTGAACAAGGAGTATCAGCTTTGATCAAAAGAAGACATGATCAGCTGACCATGATCAGCATAAGACCATGATTTTTCTCCTGATAATATGTTCTGTAGGGACTATCTGCTGATTTTCTCTAATTTGGAGAGGGTTAGGCTTTGTTTCTTTCAAGGAGTACAAGCCTCCTTCTAGACAGACAAACCACCACTAGCTGCAAAGATGTCTTCAAACAGACAAAGAAAAATCCAATCTCTAAAGTAACAAATGTCTATATGGAATTCAGACAAAATAATGCCAGGTGTTGAAATCCTGTTGTGGGTGTGCTGAAACCACTCATTTTCCCTTTCTATTGATCTCTGCTTTCCCAAGTAATAAACAAAATAAGTGTTCATGAACACAGAAATGGAGATCCAGTTTATACACTGCTTATATACATCCTTAATCATTCTTTATTCCATGAACATGGACCATATTGTTTGGAAATGTAGTAGGGCATTGTCTGAATTCAAATGCTAAATATGTTTTTTTTTTTCCTCCTCTCTTGATTCTAAAAATCCTGAACTTTGTTTTTTTTTCTTTTTTTCTGTTGTTCTTGTTTGCTTTTGGTTTTTTTGATTTACAGCCTCCTCTACCAAGACAACTTATGTCAGTTACAGCAATCAGGCAAACTGAGCAGGGATGAAATTCACTGGAAGATCTGCAGAACTGGATCTTGCAAATATAGACTTTACCACCACCAGAATTCAGTCTTGAAAATATCAGTAGACTACATTCAAATCGATAGTCAGTCTCCTAAAGAACAAGGATTAAACAAAAGTAAAAGGCAAAAAAGAGACAGGGGAAGGAAAAGTCCAGTTTTATAACAGAGACAGAGTGTCAAGCTTCTGAACTGTTCACTCAGAAAAGGAAGCAAATCACAAAAGGAAAACAAATGTTAGCTTGTGAAAAAAATTCTGTTGAAATAAATCATGTCTGATGTTATATTTGTAAGTACTTTTCTGTGATTGTGACAATTTCCTTTCCTGTCCTACATTGTTCAACTTGTAAAAGAAGATGAGTTTGTTTCTTGTGACGGCTGACTGAATTAAGTCCTGGGTTATGCTAAAATAAATGCAATGGTCAATGCATGCTAATTTTTATACAAAATAATTTATTTCTAATAATAAAGGAATGTTTTGCAAATGTTGAGACTTGTTTTGTTGCAGTTTTAAGGAAAAGAAGTCCTTACACTGTTGTCTATTGTTTGTTTAGAATGTGCAGTAAAGGTGGGTGTACAAATAAAATACTAATCATGGCTTCAGAAGAATGCAGTGTAAACTCTAAGCATGTGTGTATGTATGCGTGTATGTGTGCACCTGTGTGTGTACATACGTGCATGCCTGCCTGCATGCGTGTGTGTGTGTGTATTCTGCAGTGTGAATTTATTTGTTCAAAGCTTTGTGACTGTATTTTCTAATGGAAGGATTTTTTCCCCCTCTTCTCACCCTCAAAGTAAGTTCATTTTATATGTTTGTAAAGTAAAGGAGTCCTGATAGTAATTATTTTGTATGATTGTATTATATTTTTGAGTCTCCACTAATAATTCTGATCTTTTTCATTTCTGGAACTTACAGTTTGTAAGACTTTATGACAGCTAGACTGGATTAAGCTGAAAGTCTATTCAGCCTAGTATCCTGTCTCTGACAGGAGAATGTAGCGGATGCATATCTCAATAAAGGTGACTTTGAAATAACAGAAATCTATGGAGAATTTGGAAAGCAGTTGCCTAGTGAATATATGTACTATTGCCTTATAAACACTTACAAATCAAAGAAATAAATGCCAATCTACAATATAAACTTCTTCACCTCTTCTAATTCCCATCATTGTGTGAAGTTAGAAACAACTATGCAAAGAGAAGGAGAAAATGACATTTATATCTATCATGTTAATGAACCCCTCCAAATAATTAAAAAAATACAGAGAGGGACTGTCCCCTTTGTTACTATACCTGTGATGGATGTTCTGTAAAACTTTTTTGCTCCATGCAGTACTTACCATTTATCAGGTCAGTGGGTCTTCACATGCAGCTGATTATCAAATGTTATGTATGCTGACTTAGCTTGGATGGCTCCTTGTGATTTTATCCTCACAGCAGATGTATTTTTATAACGTATCTTGAGGGAGCTGTGCTGGGTCCTAAACTACATGAATGAAAGTTGAAGTATCCGAAACTGAATCTCTTTCTATTACCATGCCATTATTTAAACTTCAGAGCAGCCAGCAACTGTATGACAGTGAGTTTCCATTTTCAAAGTATTTGATAAAACATACTTAGCATTTCCCAGAAATTGCATGTCTGAAGTATTATCTGATGATTGCTTTGGTATAGTATGGTACTGTGGCCTTGGTATGAGTGATATTTTGCGTGAAGTTTCCTTTCTTGACTATGCCACAAGCACATCAAAGCCAAAACCATAAATTAACATATGCTTACATTTAAGCATATAGATGATGCAGCTAATGTAGTGAAACCTGCAAAAAAAAAATCATAAATAAATCAGTTTTAGTTCTATTTTGTTAGCCAGTATCTCATAAAATTGAAGTTTTCTTGTGAAAATGGATTGATTAGATCAATTTTTAACAAGACTGACTTTCATGTCTAGGATGGATTTCCTAAAAGAGAAAGAAAATCTGTTTTATCTGAAAAGCAATATTTTGACAGAGTTTCTTTTCAAGAAGCCTTTGAAAAGTTTAATTTTCAATACACAACAAAAAAAGTTTCAAATACTTTGAAATATCTATACCTATTAACTTAAGCATAACCCTATGCATTTGAAAAAGCAGTTCATGGGAATTGTGTTTAAAGCACATTTCATATACACACAAAAGTTACATGGTCATATAGATTAGTATATGATATATAAATATCTTCAAGTTTCACAGTAGTCTGAAGATGTTATTGTGAACAGATTTGCCAGGATCAGTATACATTTTCTTTTGCTTGAACAGTAGGTTAAAAATGGAATGTAAATTAGTTTGTATATTTTCTGTCTAATTCTGTCTGAAACGTGGAGCATAGTAAGGCTATAAGTCCTGCTGGCATTAATGTAACTAATCAGATAAATGAGCACACAGTATAAATTACAAAACAGCACTGGTCTACAGGTTTCACTTCAATAGGGTGATTATGTGCAGTTTGTGAAAATGCATGGAATAGTCCACTCAGATTTACAGTCATTCACTAGCTGAGATCTTGAAGTTTAATAACTAAACTTTTGTGTAGGTACAGTAATTTTTTCCCTCTAAAATTATAAAATGTCTTTATTCTATAAAGTTAGGGTTTAGTTCTGCTCATGGGGAAGCAAGCTATTCAATTGCTATTTCTGATAATTTGTGTGTGATTATGCTGAAGCAACTCCATTAAGGCACACAGCTTTGTTTTACTGACAGCAGAAACACGTTCTTAATGTTGTTTTGTGACTGCAACATAGATACAATGAGATCTGAATGACTCTATGTATCAGGTCAATGAACCAGGAATCTAACAGAACTAATGGACGATACTTTAGCTGTTCCATGGAAAGAGTAATGAGCCACTGCATCTAAAATCTCCTTTTCCAGAAATGCCCAAATAACAATTTCCACAGAAGGGTTTTTAACTAATAACATTACCTCTCTTCCAATTAATAGATAATTTTCATTATTAAACAAGGAAACAAATAAAATAAAGCATTACTAAGAGGTACAGTTTGTAAATCTATTTTATTGGAAGACAACTTATTCATTTATGAATCTACTTCAAGGCAAAATGTGAAGGCAGGAGACATAAAATGGTGTAGGGAGCAGTAGGCTTTGGTTTGAATGATCCAGTGTGTTTCACCATTAGATTAGCCATTAAATAAAATCATAGCTTATTACGCTTTCAATTAATTTATGTCCCATGTGGCACAATTAGGAAATTGCATATTTTGGTTGAATTTTGAAGAGCAAAATTCAATGTTGGAAGAGGGAAACATTACTTTCCCCAGTTTTGGTAGTATCTAATCTAATGCCACCTTTGGCACTTGTGATACTGCAATTATTTGCATCCAGAAAACACCATTTTACATGCGTGTTTCATTTGCTGTGGATTATTACCTCTTGCAGTTTAAATGTGAAAAGGTCTTTTCCTCAGCAAGAAGTAATTTCTTTCAGACTTTCTCCTGAAATTTTAGCAGTTAATAGGAGAGCAAGCTATGTGTACAGCTAATCCTTATTCTGCTTTCTGGTAAAGTAAATTATTGTTATTGATGGGTTACAGGAAATACAAGAAGGAATAGATCTTATCTGTGGACTGCATCCTATGCTTCTGAACATATGCAAATTGTATTATCTCCTACTTAGCTTAAAATTTAGCTTCTTTCTTGGCTTGAATTTACTAGTAAGATCATGAGAACTGAAAGGTATTTTGGTGGAAATAATCTGTTGCATCTGTGCAATGAAAATAAGCTGGCTGATGTGAAAGACAAACTAATCTGAAAACATTTTGGTTATAATAACTAAAAGGAAATTGGAAACCTTACTAATGAGTATATTAAAAGTTTTATCAGGAAATGAACTACAAATTAGGAATGTGCTTATCTTGTTTCAGCAGAATCGTACGAAGATTTTAAAAGCTTGTCTTAAAAAGGTTACTGTAGAATTCTTTGCACATTTCATATATTTTGATAACTGTAAATTCCTCCATCACACTGAAACACTAAAATAATGGAGAGAAACCCTTTTTTCTCATTTGACATTAAAGTGTGACAGCAGGTCATTAGCTGCCAGGAACTTAAAATATTAAGTGGTACAGCAGCAGGGAAGAGAAAACAGCACCTTCCCCAAAGCTGAACCAATCTGGGAAGTACAGTTGGATGCACAGTATCCTTAATGACAAACAAGCTCTTGTTTGTTTTAAACAAGAACCTTGTCTCTTGGTAGAAGTGGAGTAATATGACATGCAAAGGAGTATGCGCATGAAAGAAAAACAAGAGAGTGACAGAGTCACAGCATCTAAAACCCTTCCATAAGCAGCACAAAATATTGAAAAGTGCCACTGTTGAAGGACTGTATCAGCTGCAGACACTGAGCTCCGTAAAGAGCACCCTCCACCCCCAGAGTGGGTGTTCAACTTACAGACTGCAGAACTGCAGAGAGAAAACGTGACAAAATAACCAATGGAAGCCATCAGAGTTAATGTTGGATGAGGTAGCAAATAACAAAATAAACTCTTTTTTTTTTTTAATTCAAGCAAATATTATGATGGTGCCCAAGAAATATGCACAATTTATGCAAAGACCTGCAAATACAAGTATGTTAACATTTTTTTTTTCACAATATATAAGCTGTGATCAAAGGTTACAACATAAAAAATAAGACAGCTCCTGTCTTTCCACCAATGAATTAGCTCATTCTCTTTTGTCAATGACAAATTCAGTGCCAGGATTTCAGAAAAACTCTGGAGATTTCCTGGTTCATCATAACCTAGTCTGAGAAGGAACTGGATTATAATTTCCAAAATAAAGGGAAAATGTCTCTGTAAAACTGATTTTTTTTTAACTTAACTTTAAATTTCCGGGTCACCAATATATTGAACAACACTGCAAGTGCACTGACTTCATCCTCATCTCAGGGGAAGGAAAATATAAATTGGATGGCTGGTATCACATCTTGTTTTTTGCACAGGTGTCTTTGACATTCTTTGAATAAGTGAGAAGCCAAAGTTAAGCATTATTCTGCAAACTTTTTCTGCTAGATTGATGTCATTAACAAGTGCTATATACAGTGCTAGTTTGAAAACCTTTTTTTGCTTCCTGTTTACCTCATACAGCATTTGCTCTGTTTCTGGAAGCCTACTGTACTCCCCAAATTAGCTGAAGTGTCTTTACTGTCTTTGTGATCACTATCACAAAAATATCAAATAAGTATGACCTTTAATAAAATAAAATATATTTATTTAACTTACAAGTTTTATTTTTCCTGATCTTGCTTCAAAGTTGATGAACATTTCTAGTGATATGGTTTGATTTATGACTGGTCACATTCTTTCTTCAATATAGCTTCTAGTAGGTCTGTCTTACTCCATTTAGATCTTTTTATTCAAGAACTGGCTTTGGTAACATGGAAGAAAGCATATCAACAGAGTAAATGCATGTCAATGAAAGGACAAATATGAGGAATAAGAAGGTGGAAACAGCTTAAAAAAGTTAACACAACTCTGGACAACTCCTTTCTTTTGAGAAACATAATAACCATCCATATCTAAAGACAATTTCCATAGGCTACACCTGGAAGCCTTCCTCAGTAGCTGTTTTTCTTAGAAAATCTTATCAACTGGATTAGAATTTGAATGGTATTTTATTTGATGGAATTTTAATAAAATAAAAAAAAATAAAAGAGAGAGTGAACATGTGAAAATGAATGTTGGAGATGCATAAGATATATTGAACTGTCAAATTTTTGAGAACTTGCCTGTTACAAGAAGAGTAAAAATTAAATAATTAAAATAGTAAATCAGAGATGAATCTATCCATACTTCTATTTATCTATCAGTTTCTTTACATCTCTCACATATTACAGGCTATAAAGAGTACCTCAATATTACTTGTCTACTCTTTTTAAATCAGAAGTTCAGTTCTTACTGTGTGCATAATTCTGGGAGGATACAGAGTAGTAAATATAACTGTATCCATATATTCTGTCCTAGCTTCACATAGTTTTTCATCACAAGTGCTAAACATTTCTGAAAAAATATATTATTTACTTCTTCATTTCTATGGTTCATACACTTACCTGAAAATACAAGAGGAGCTGCAATCATTTTGATATAGAGGTTATCATTTCTGGTGAGAGCTTCCATTCTTTGTCATTGCTTGCACTGTGACACCAAACAAGTAATGACAGAAAGATTAGTTTTATACAAAATTCAGGACATTTTTCACTGAATGACAGCTATAGAGAACACAATTTGCAAGATAAAATAACAATAATGTGATAATTTCAAATGCCAGACTGAGACTGCTTTATAAATTACTGTCTAAAGCACTAAAAGTTTAGGAGACATTCCTGAGAGTGGGTTCCAGAGATAGTTTCAAATGTCTGTGTTTCAGAATGTATGGTTCCACTTAAGAAAAATGAGCTATTACTTCAAGACTGACCACACAAAAAAACAGAAAAGGGAGAAACAACAGTACTGGCAACACCATAAACATTACAAGCGAAAGGAACCACTAATTTTTTTTAGAAAGTCTGATTAATTCAGTGAATTTTATAGTTGTGTATATTGCTTTGCCACGAAACCAGAAATGAGATAGTATAGATAATATGCTCATGGAAAATAATCACACCATGCTTTCTGCTTGTTCTGCACACAGAGCATAGCTACACATAAGTCCTATGACTTCCTCCATGGCTTTTTTTCTTGAAAGAATCATGCTCATGATCCCCTTGCAGTAAGTTTTGTTCATCATGCTTTCAATTAAAGAATAAGGAGGGGCAGCTGTTTGCATGGAGACAACCCTGTGTGTCCACTTAAGGGAAGTAATATTGTTGAGGCAGGTGCCTGCACTTTTTCCATCACTGCATCCTACTGTATTCTATCTCTTAGCACCAAGACACCTGACACAGCTCATGACCTATTTTGATGAGGTTTTGCTTGAAAGCCAGGTTTTCCCTAAGCAACGCTAATCACAGCAGAATGTTTTTTGTGGTAGGAAAATATCGCTGAAACTATTTCCCATGTGGGAGAATTTCCCACAGATATGGAGTCAGGGATCAAAGCAAGATCTTTTCTGGAGAGCAAAAGTGTAATGTCAGTTTTCCTGCCTGATACGGTGGAGTTGAACCACCAGCTGCCAGGGCCAAAGGGCTGGTGTGCTACTGATGCAAATGAGACTCACAACTGTCTGGTGTGGGGAAACCACAAAAATCATCTGAAAAATATTTGCATAACGGACTTACAGCACATCCTGACCCAGGATGTAGATGTTACTGTTTATCAAGTGAAGTGACAGTAACAGGTAGATCATAGGTTTTCTTTCAGTGGGATAATGAAATTTCTAATAGACAAGCCCCTCTAACCTCACAGGGGAGTTTATGAAGTTAATTTTACAATATATGAACTCACAATTACTTGTAGATACTAAGAGCCTGGTAGAGATTCTGGAGAGACTGGTATCAATTCATTATCAAAGTTCAGCAATGTCTTCACTCATATCATAGTTTTCCACTGAAAAGTTGAATTTGGACACAATCAGTTTTGTAATACACATCCAGGATTGCAAATTTTACATTGGGTAGACTGGGTCAGACTTTCATAAAGGAAGTTAAAAACATAAAAATGTGGGCTGACTGACATACCAGGAATCTCTGGTTTCTATTCTGATATAAAATGCAACTAGGAATGTGCTGACATGCAAAGAGATCAAAGTATTCAGTAAAACAGGTCTGTCTTCACTTAAAAATAAATGAATCTACAGAGGTACTATCCTGAAAAAAAATAAAATGTATAAAGTCTCCTGCAGTAAGATGAAACAAATTATCCAACATTCTGTGTAATCATTAGAATGTCCTACAAAGAATTGCTGGCTGTTGGCATTTTGTACATGGTAATTTCCATATTTTATTTAAAGTACTGCTGAACCTGATGAATATTTTAATCACAATAAAATAGTAACCTTTTTTCTATTATCCTTCTATTCCTTACTTACAAACTTTTAGCTTATATCAGCAAGTGGCAGTACTGACACTAACAGAACCCAGGACATAGGCAGAAATAGATCCATATGGAGCTGAAAAATTCCAGGAAGGTACTTCCCTGGATTTAAGGATCAAGATAAATCAGCATGTGCAAGTCAGTCCTCAGAGACCTCAAAAAGAAGAGGAGTTTAGAGATATCAGAAGCTGGTCCTTGCTTTCTGGATAAGTCTCCATCACCACTTCAAAATGTCTTGTTCTGGCAACAAGTCCCCAGTCTGCACGCTCAGAAGCTGACCAAAGCACATAAATGCATAGAATCTGTTCTAGAAAATACAGTCTATAAGGAGTTGAAGAAGAGCTTCAAGTGAAGCATATACTGTTCATATAATTGAAATGTATCTTTTAACTTTTTGACATAGGTGTTCATGGTTGGGATACTTTGGTAGGATGATATATTTTATCAGAATTCATTGTTATTACTATAATTATTATTATCATTATTACTACTATTACTTTATTATTATAATTATTATATTTAATTTATTAAAATTATTATTAAAATTATTATTAAAATTAAAATTAATCTGTATTTCATCAGCAGTATCTGAAGAAGGTACCTGGGTTTACAGAAAGTGCATCCAGTGAAGCACAACTGATGAGTGATTTTTAAAGATATTTGTAGCATTACTGAGACTCTCAGATCAGTTCCCATTATTCATCACTGCTGTAGTGTGTCGATTTTGATTCACATTTCTGAGGATAATCTGTGATTTTACTTGATTTTGGAAGCATTCTAACCTGGAACTGAGACATAACAGATTTGCAAAACTCCCTGCGTGTGATTTGTAGAAAACAGAAAGAAGGGATTGGCAAACATAAGCTCCATTCTGGACCACTGCTATCTGCTTAGCTTGTCTGGGATCAGAAACTCCAAGACAACCCAGAACTAAAGAATTTCTCCAAAGAAATGCTGTGTGGCTGGCTAGAGGTGTCTGTCTGCCTGCGTGCCGGCCAATTTTTTTAGAACAACCTATGTTTGTCAGGCCACATTGATCTATCTGCAGCAGACTCTTATTACCTGACCTTGTCATAGTAGCCTGTATTTTGATAACGTAAACCACTAACTTTTAACTACAATATGCAACATGAGGCTTCAGGACTGAAGACTTTTCATCCTTCAGGAACTTATTCCTATTCAGAGCTCCAGTCTCCCCAAGGGAGCCATTCAATGTAATAGTTTTTTTGGATGGCTTCAGTGATTTTGCTTTAATAGAAATGCCCGCTAGGATGCTCCATGTACTTATAATCTTTTTCCATGAAAAATTCTTCACAGTTTCTGCTTGAAGTTGTCATTTTTTTGAAGCTTATTTCTAGAAGCTAAGAAAAATTGAAACTTTTGATTCTATAACATGATATTTTTTTTAATATGATTTACTGAGAATTCTTCTATAACCAGCAATATGTTTTCCAGAATGCAACTAGCTTTATCATTTATGAACAACTGAATTCTTCTCTCTGTGGAGCTAATCCAGGGCTTTCTGTAAGATACCAGTGTGTCCTGAGAAATGAGGGTATCCAGTTCTCCCTGAAATGTCCAGGATATAAATTTAATAGGAAGGTTATAATTTCCAGGTCACTAAATTATCAGCATCTAAAAAAAATAAACCTGGCTGTTACAACAGCTTCCCTGCCACATCCAGATCCTGAAGTGATATTTTCTGAAGAGTTGGGAAACAGAAAGAGAATGAATACCTGGGAGCTGTGATGGAGGTTATGACTTGGGCAGAGTGCCTGGTACCTGTAGCAGTGCCACAGAGTTGTTGTTGCTTTGAGGTAAATGCACAAAGCAATTTAGGTGTTACAGTGCTGCAATCAAAGGCTCACATTGAAAACTAAAAACCACTAAAGCCCAGTTCAAACCAGCCTAAAACTTGTTTTTAAATGGCTCTGAGCTGGAGTAAAACTCTTCATTGAACTGAAGCTAAACCTGCAGTAATTCTCCAGTATTCTAGTTCTGCTAAAAACATGATTATTCCAAAGGCAGATGGCTTGGATGCTTTCTCTGTATGTATTGCACTCTTGTTCCACAGGATAAACCTGTCTCACAAGAAAAATTTGCATAGATGTTCCATTATCAACCCTGTGGTTTTAATATATAATAAATGAACTAGTTCAGCAATTAAAATCTTACCAAGAAACTGTAAAATAGTGTTCAACTCTCAAGCAGTTGCATTTTTCCAGTTACACTGACAAAATTGAAATGTCTTTTGTTCAGGAAAAAGAGATACTTGTAGACTGAGAGGCATCCAGAGAGCAGATCTGGTGCAGACACATATTTCCATTTTGAATACAGCTATCTTTAATTTATACAGAACTTATCTGAGAAAAAAAAAAATCTCTTTGATACAGAATAAGATATTCTTTCAGTAAATGGAGCAGCTTAAGGATAAGAAATTTATATTATAATTAAGCTGAATGATAAAATGATGGCTAAGAATATACAGCTTGTGAAATATAGATAAGAAAGTCTTAAATTTGACAAGAATTTTGACTATAGAAAAAAAAATCCAAAACTTGATTCAATTTGCAGGCCTACAATGTGTGTTAATGTAATCACAACCATGTTTTTAATGACAAATTAAAAGTACCATTGAACATAAAAGTTACACAAAATATATAAATTACAAAAATGCATAATGAACTAAAAAACCCCAAATGTACCTACTGTGTATAGAGGTTTTCTTTATAAAGATGATTATCTGCAATTAGAGCTGAAATCTCACAGCTGTTACACAATGAATTACCCACCTTCTCAACAACCTTTGTTATAATTTTGTTTAAAATGTTGATAAAAATTCTGTCTAAATGTTTCTTTGACAATAAAGATGAAAGCAATCATATAAAATAATGATAATTATAATAGCAGAACCACTCATTTGTTAGTAATCTATATTTACTTAGAGATATTTGCTGCTAAGTATTTTCTTAAAAGCTTAGTTTTAGCATTTTTTCTGTTCAGTTATATCAAAATTCATGGTAAAATGGAATACTCTGTTTGCTTTCCAACATCATGCAATCCACTTTTCTGAACTATCTAGTTCTAGAAAGCACCAGTTTGAAACACTAGGCAAAGAGAACAGAACCGGGATCTTTTCAGTGATGAGCAGTGAAAGAAGCAGAAGCGATGAGCACAAACTGAAACACAGCAGGCTCCCTCTGACCACCAAGAAACGCTTTTTTTACTGGGAGGGTGACCAAGCACTGGTGCGAGTTGCTCAGGGAGGTTGTGAAGCCTCCTGCCTTAGAGAGTTTCTGGCACCATGTTCTCAGCCAGCTAGCCAAGGTGGCCTTCTATAAGCAAAGTTATGAATCAGACCATCTCCAGAGGTGCCTGCCAGCCTCAGCTATTCAGCGATTCAGTGATTCTGTGAAACATCACCTATTAAATTTTTACAGACCTCTTTCAACACAAAACCAACCTTTTAAAAGCCAAACAACTGACTATATAGACAGCTACTTGGAAAAATCAATGTGCTTTCACATGTACAAATGTGATGGGCTTATTCCTGGGAAGAAAAATCTTATAAACATCTTTAAAGCTTAGAAAATATTTGTAAAACTTTGGCACATTTTCTGTTAAAGCTTCATTTTTTTTCCTGACAACTATAAACAGAAAAACAGACATCTGGCAGATTAAGACTGGTTTAAGTCTCTGGATTTCATCTCAGTTTTTACTTCAGGGTTTTGCTAGTGAATGTTGTGATGAAAGAATAAATTAAAGAATGGAAGAGAATTTTTCTTTAAGAGTAGGAAAGTAATATATAAATAATTTCTTTCTATAGTCTAGATATAAATATAGTCTACTATATTATAAACTTAGCCATAGTATAGCAGGAATTAATGTCTAAAACCAATATTAAAATCCCACCAATAAAAGTGTATATCAGGAGTATTTCTGGCTGTTTATAAGCATAGAAGCACAAGGTTATATACAGCTAATATCAGTAACAGACCGACTTCAAATTGTTCAGGTTAAAACCAGGGATTGTAATAGACCTTGATCGTGTGGGAATTTACCAAAACAAAATGGAGTACCCAATGAAACTTTATTCTTCTTTACATGCCAATTTGATTTAATTATTTATTTACTTCTTCATCTGAAGTAACGATAAAATCTTTAGAAATCTTGAAGGATCATAATCTGAATATTTTCATATGTGGAAGGAAATCCTTTCGCATGAAATCAGCTGACTGGCTGATAGCGGATAAGAGTGACCATGAAAAGCAGTAAGTATGTTAAGGAAAATAAATGAATAGTGTCAACTAATCATATGTACATATATGTACATAACTATATGTACATAACTTCAAGGAGGCAAGTTGTTCCACTGAAGGCCTTAGGAGTTGCACACTTACCTGAATGCTTGTACATTTCACTGTACTACACAAACAGATGCTTCATCAGGAATATGCTCATGTATTTGAGATGTCCACAATGCCAAAGGGAAGAAAGGAGCAGTGCAACTGGATTTTGGATATATCACAGAGATTACAATACTACCTTGGGACTTTAATGACTTGTGCTAACTTTGCTTTATTGAAGGTACCATTGGTTGTAAAGTGTTGCGGCACGTATTAATGTTCAATTTCATTGTTTATAATATTATTATGGTTTAGTTCTGTGTTCCCCCCAGTTCCTACCCCCAGTGGTTCCTCCCTTGAGTCTCTCCACCCCTACAGCTGTCCCTCAATGTACCCCCCTCCCCTTATTCCAGCCCCTTCCCTGTCCATGGTTTGTAACCCTGCCCCTTATTCTGGAACCCACCTTGTCAGTCTTTCCCGATGCCTGCCCTTTTGTCCAGAAACTTCTGTGTTCCTCAAAACCTCATTGGTATATTTGAGTTACTCCCTTCTCCTATATTTGCCCATTGGGTTGCATTCTGTAAACCCCACCTTATGAGCCTCCCCTGTGTTCCCCTGACTGGTTGAAGCTTTGTATCCACCCCCTAATTTGCAACTCTATAAAATACCCTGCACAGCAGTGCTTGGAGTTCTTTTCTGTTCTGGTTCTTTTTTTTTTTTTGTATCTGTGTCTCTGTTCTGGCTCTTGAGTCCTGCTCCCTTCGGTGTCAAAAAAACTTGTGGGATTTCCCAGGACATAATAGCCTTTCTCTTTTTTCTTCTGGGCAGGTAGGTATTTGTGATTTCTCTTTGGTGATAGGAAGTGGGTAAGGTTTATTTCTAAGCTTTTTGACATGTGTTCTGTGAACATTTAGGAAGGTGTTCTCTATTATAGCTGATGTTTTGAAACTAAGAAGCAGTAATATGTTCATTAAAAAACCTCAAACTTCTAGTTGCCTGTCTAGTTGGCATACAACATACAGTTGAATTTGTACATTTTAATGTCTCAAATACTAAATACTTAAGAATATTTAAGATATCATAAGTTTAAATGAGGCATACTAATGTGTGTCATCTGGTTTAAAATTATTAGGTTAAAATCCTGTATAAAATGTTAAAGGAGCCAGTCATTTCCTATGACTTCAAGACTATTGAGTTGATACAACTTTAGCTTGCTTATTCTATAATGTATCACCTTTCAGTTACTCTGTTCCTAATTCAATTCTTACTTTGACAGAAGGGCTGAACATCTGGAAATATAAGAGGTTTCTTTTTCTTTTAAACCTAAGTAGCTGTTGATGAGAGCACAATACTAAAAGGGTACAGAAGATAATGTATCCAAATCAAACACTAAGAAAAATTCCATGTAGAATCTTTTTTACAGGGGCAAGACACTGCATAATCTTGATAATAATCACAGCTAGGAAATAAAGGTAAAAAAACCACATAATTTCCAATGAACTGTATTCTTGCAACTCTGTAAGCATTGATTAACCATGCAATGAAATGGTATATAATAGGAGTAATTTTAGGCTTTTGTCTCTGCAGAAGAAGCTAGAAACCTAAATCAGCTGCATAGATTCCTCAAGAACCGAACTGGGAGAGTGTCACTGAATGGGCCCTGTAAAAATAACAACAAAAAACAACAGATCTTGTGGGGGAGCATGACTACATTAACTAGTAGGAAATGCGTAAGAAAGAGGGTTGCCAAAATCCTTATCATGGCAGCATGGGACCTTTCAGCTGCCAGGGATTTACAGCTCTGGCCTTTCATCAGACACACTTTTTAAGGAATCTAGGGTATGGAAATCTAGTTAACATTAATCTTTTTGGGAGACATGAGAAGAAGACGTCAGTGCTGAGGCACTCACTCTTATCAGTGAAGGAAGGATCCTGTGTTTGGAAGCACTCCATTCCACTGTACCTCTTCACACAGTGTAACAACTCCTAGGCTGTGGAGAGCTATGAGCAGGAGGGTAGGGAGGAGAGAAGAGGAAGCATGGTAAGCTTCTGAAATGCTTCACTGTGAAGAAGAAAATGATAGATTTATTTGGTTTCAGAGAGGAAATGCTCTATGGAATACCTCAGGGCAAACAAAAGCAGCCACCGATGTGACCAAAAGACAGCTCTGTGGAGCATCCCTCCTGGGATATTGAGAAAATCAAATGCTTCTATTAAGTTCCTGTACACCTGTGTGTGCAGTATGGGGAACAAACAGGAGCAACTAGAGATCTGTGTGCAGTCACAGGGCTTGGATCCCATTAGGTTTACAGACACATGGTGGTGTAGCTCCTGTACCTGGAAAGTTGTCATAGAGTACTACAGCCTGTTTAGAAGAAACCGACTATGAAAGCATAGTGGTGGACTTGCCCTCTATGTGAGGCAGCACTTGAAATATCGAGCTCTGTCTTGGGATGTCTGATGAATGAGCTGAGATCTGACGTGCAAGGATAAAAGGGCAGACTAGTAAGGGGGACTTTGTGATGGGTACATTCTACAGGCTGCCTGAGCAGGAGGCAGAAATGGATGAGCCCTTCTGCAGGCTTCAGGCAGCCTCACAGTAACAGTTTTGTGGGGGACGTTAACAACCCTGGAATCTGCTGGAGAATCTACACAGCAAGGCACGAACCATTCATTGGGATCCTGGAAAGCTTGATGTCAGCTTTCTGACACAGGTGGTGGAGGAACCCACAAGTGTACTGTTCAACCTCATCCTAACAAATGGGGAAGGCCCTGTTGGAGATGTAAAGGTTGGGGGAATCCTAGGGTCTAATGACCATGAGGTTGTGGAGTTCAGTACTGGGCAAGGAGGGAGCAAGGTAGCAGGTAAGATTGTAACCATGATCTTCTGGACAGTTAACTTTGGTGTCCTCAGGGATCTTCTTGGAAGAATCCTATGGGACGAGGCAGTGTAGGGAAGCTACATCCAAGAGAATTGGTTAATATTGACTGATAAGTTGGTTGATAAGGTTCATCTTCTCTAAACTGAAGAATAATGCATTTTGATAAGTAAAAAGCCAGGCTAAGGAGTCAAGAGAATATAATCAGTTAATCTTCTCTGGGCACATGTTGTGACTCTAGGGGATGGTCCTGTGCAGGGAGTTTGACACAATGATCCTTGTGAGACCCTTCCAAATCACCATGTTCTGCATTCTGGTATGTGTGCTAGGGAGTAAGTAATTGTTTTATACTAATGAATTGTTTCATACAATGAATGATGAACAGTGATTTCAAGCAGAGGAACCTTGAAAGTGTAAATTTTTGTCATCTCAAAACCTATTTTCTCAATAAATAATTGTATTGTCTTCTGCTTCCTATTCAGCTTGTTAACTGTTTTGGGATAGAGAGTCTTCCACACTCACCTAGTACAAACTATACTTTACATTTTCACTCTCAGGTTTAGTCCCTCAGTACTATTTCCATACCAAAAAGAAATGGATACTGTTAGGTCATAAATCCCTACAAGCTCTTTGTCTTCATCTTACAGAACTAGTATTGGAACACAGATGAAGGCCACGCCAGAGACATTTGAATTGGCATCAATCCAAAACTAATATGGAATCAAAGCAAGACATCGCTGATTCAAAGTACATCTCATGAGAAGTATATATCAAGGGAAAGAAAGAATATGGTTCAAAATACGCATGATATTCCTCGGTGAAATGCAATACAAAGTCTCTGAACATGAACCTCACAAGAGAAATCTATTCTAGGTTTCCATCTGGAGAAGAAAAAAAAAGCTTTATTCTACTGTGAAAAGGGTAGTTAGGTCATGTAATATGTAATATCTGTATCCTGTAAGTTATGCTTAATCAGAATTACAGAGAACTATATTAATCAAAAAAGACATAATTTTAATTGGCATCTTAGATAATGCTCATCTGAATGTGGTAGACTGATAATGGAGAAATCTGAGTGGTGACCTCTGTACAAGTTTAAAAAAAAAGTTCTATCAAAAAATCAAAATGATTTAAAATTATATTTCTTTTTCATTATGAGAAAATTTACAAAACTAACATCACTCAAAACTAATCAGAAACTTAAAAGAACATATATGCACCGAATATCTGTTACATAAATGGACTGTTCCTGCAAAAATTTAGATTCCTCTTTCCGTGGTTATTTGAATAAAACAATGTGAAATAAGAAAAAACAAATATCGAAATCCAGTCACTCCATCCCAATTTCTGAAGTCAAGCCTGATTGCTATATTTATAAAAGAAACTGAAGGGAGTTTTCAAGTTAGCCAGACAGAATTTCTTTGTTTTTCCTGATACTTGTAAATGACAAAGCTAATATATTTTGTTGAGAAAATAGCAAATCCATGTGCAGAATAGTAATTCATATATAACGTTTTTTATATAGAGGGATACGGCAGATGAAAACAAAGAACTCTGTACAGAGGTTTCTGAAACTGATATGTCGTAGTCACAACAACATGTTATGAGATGAAGGAAAGTTGGAGGATAACAATGTCTTTGTATCAGTTAAACACATGCCTTTCTAAATCATGTAAAGTAAACTTTTCATGCTTTAGTTTTTTCCTGCTGCAAACTCAGACATGCTTCTTCTTTAACCTCTCCCTGAGAGATAAATTACGAATAAAGACATATATGCATATATACATTTATAAATATATGCATATGTACAAATGAAATTCTTGTTGTCACATGCCACATTAAGTAGTAATTTGATATTGACATAAATTCTTCTGTTTCTATGCAATAGGATGATTTTCAATCATGCAGGAGCAATCTGAAATAAGGGAGGAAAATGTGAAAGGAAGAGAAAAGGTGTATTCTATGTGTGGTAGATTAGATCTACACCGAAGTGATTAAAAAGAAGCTATTGAATGGAAAACATAACTAGTACAACAGAGTAGGCCAGAAACCTGAATTGAAACAGGGTAGTATGCTGAAGGTGATAAGTAGAGTAAATTGAGCTAAAAATGGCAAATTAGAAAAGATTTAATATTTTAATTATATCATAAATCTCAGTAGCAGTATGGAAATAAATGTGGATTACCTGTAGGAATGACAGAAGACGCTGCTATTTTGTGGGTTATACAATAAAAAGAGATGATTAGTCAGCTCAACAAGAAGAAACTTGGTGATAAAAATTAAATGTTGTTCTATCATCATAGGTCTAAATGTTATAGAGGATGGATCTTACCAACAGGACAAGTGGCTGGTTGGGTTCTATCGTCAGCATTATTTGCTGTTTTGATAATAGATTAATAGATTACCCATCAAAAAAGGGTCAGGTAGTCCGACCTTCTGGAAAGGAAAGAACTTTCCTAAATTAATTCCAGTTTGAACTAGGAAAAGTCCTCTGGAAAAATGAAATAAAATCTTATCTCAGTTTAAAAAATTCGGAGTGATGATAAATCTAGCCCTCGTCTCAGTAATAT
>VXBU01004717.1:0-37233 GCA_013400315.1 Bombycilla garrulus | reverse complement strand
TTTTTTCCCCTAAACTGCATATATCTATATTCTACTTCCTGCTTAAATGTGCTGGCACAATGACATCTCTGGTCTCTTTGTGACTACTTATAGGCTGTAATGAGGTTGCCTTTTAACCTCCTTCTTTTAAGCTAAAGAGATGGAATTTCTGGAGTCTTTCACAATGTGACTTTTAGTTACTCTTTTTAATAATTCTTGCAATTCTTCCATGAACAAAGTAATAACTTGACTATTATTGAATGGAGCAATCAGATACAGACAGAACCTGTGGAGGTCATTGTCTCACTGACAAACACACTGGCTATACTTAAACTGCTAAAGATGTGCTGGCCAGGAGTGATTCCAGGTCTCCCACCCAAGAGCTGCAGATTCTCCTGTGTCTGTATGAGTGATTGTGGCAGCCCCTAATTTTGTTTGTACCTTTGGTTATGGTTGTGCCCTACCCCCCCCATTAATTTTCAAATTTGGTTTCTCCCTACAGCTACTCCTCCCCTAATGCCGTCCCCCTCTCTGTCTGTCAGCCCAACTCCTCCCCTTGTTTCAGACCCTTCCCTGTCACTCCCCACACGGGCCAGTCCCTGAAGTGTCCACCCCTTTGGAAATCCCCTAAACCTCGACGCCTCATTGGCACATGTGACCCAGGTTCCTCCGCCCCCAGGCGCCATTGGTCACCCGCAGCTTCAGTCATCCCCAGCCTCTGCCCTTTCTCCTCCCCATCTGCTCTCCGACTGGGTGCTATGTTGTTCCCACCCTCTGTTCCGGGCCAGTATTTAAGGTGCTGGTCAGAGCTGTTCTCGCTCTTTGTTCCCTGGAATCCTTTGAATAAGCTTGTCTCTGTTCGACTGCGTCCCAGAGCAAAGAGCCCTTTTTTCCCTTTTGCCTTCACCTCGTCTTCGGTTCTTCACCTTCACAGCTAGCAGGGGCTTGCTAGCTTTGGTAGCCAGCGCTGCCAATTCACTATCGGAGACCCACTCGTTGTGTGACCCCTCTGGGGCACTTGGGTCAGTGGCTCAGGACACCACGCCACCCGGAGAGCTAGCCACAGCTCCGGAGGGGCCGCGACAAGTGATGACCCCTTCATCATGGAGTGCTGTTACACTGTGCTGCATATGGACAAAAAGTATCTTCTGGATTTCCTGTGATACACTCCTGGCCTCAGGATGAAGCTGCAGCCCTTGAAAATTAGTATTGTTTCATTGGCTTTCCAAAGTGGTATTTTTGTGTTTCAGGTATAACATTAAGCATATGTAGAGTACAAATTCCTATTTTCCTTTCATGAAGGAAATCTGAAGAATCAGACTAGGCCTTATAGGCTAAGGCAGGGTGAAGTAGGCAGAATTTTGTGCAGTTCTGTTCCTTTTATTCCTACACAGGAGCAAAATAATGAGATTTCTACATCTAGATTATATAATAAAGGAGCCAGTCGGTTTGCTTCAAAAAGAATTCAGGAATGAATGAAGATACATACAGATTTGTGGGGAGTTGGGGTGTTGTCCCTTTTGTTCTCTTACCTATAGAATTTTGTCCCATTTGTTGCAGGGTTGGGGGGGGAGCCTGATAGTTGATACTTGAGAGTATTTTCCGAGACAAAGAGACTTGCCAGGCCCAGGGGGAAGGGGTGGGTCTGCTCTCTGGTGGGGCGGAGGGAGGTGGCTGGAGGAGGTTTGGTTTTTCCGCTGGTGCGGCTGCTTCTCCTGCTCGCCCTGCTGGGACGCCCTGCAGAGACTGCGGGAAGAACGGTGACCCATCTCATCCATCCCTGCACCAGAACTCTCTGCGTTCCATCTCAGAGTTCTTCCCTTCTCCTCAGAGGGCTGTCGGAGCCATCTATGACAGACTGCCTACGGGGGTTTGTGAAGCAAGGCTTCCCCCATCCCTCTCCCCGGCTTTGCTACGGGGGACCCTGACTTTTTCTTTGTAGTTGTTGTTGTTGTTAATACCGTAGTTATTGTTCATTTGTATCTTGTTATACTCATTAGTAAAGGACTGTTATTCCTCCCCATATCTTGCCTGAAGGCTGCTTAATTTTAGTAATTCGGAGGGAGGGGGTTTCTAAGGGAGGCTCCTACCTTCCCCAGCAGATACCTGTCTTCAACCCAAGACAAGAGTGGATCCCTGGGAAGGGGAAGGAAGACAAGGAATCAGACCACTGGGAACTAAGACATTTGACAAGGAAAACACATTCCAAATCTCCTATCATTCCTGCCAGTTCTTGTGCAAGAATGGTATTGGTCTGTTTGCCCAGACAGAAGCTCCACTAAAAGTTTAAAACACTACTGCTTCTCTAACCAGCATCTCATACACAGCCAGTAGACCTTAGAGAACAGATTACAGTCTTCTATTGGGAAAATTGATACTCTGAGTTAAAGGCTATAGCTATTAGTCTAATGGAAGAATTGGCCTAGAACATTTTCCAGCTGTTGTTAAGTGGATGGGTCTGGAGTGTTAGCCTCATTTGTTTTAAAGTAATAGCTAGAAGGGCAGCTGCATTATTTTTTTTTCTGATTTGATTCCCAATAATGAGCACAGTTGTTATTTCTGAGCTGAAAACTATCTAGCTCATTCAGAACTAATATTCTTAAGCCCTTCTGTTTAAAGGTAGAACATGCTGAAAGCAGAGTCAAATCTTTGAACGCTGTAAATTTAAAAAATATATAATAATAACATTCAGCTTTTATCACAGAATGTTTATATTTATTTTATTATCATTTAGCATAACATTTTCAATCTAAGTAGTTCAGTCATTTTGCTAGGTCTTCTGATAAATTATTAGATACTCAAGGCTATGAGTATACTATACTGCATTGAGATATCAAATAAGCAAACCAAACACAGAAAATCCTGGTTTATGGCAGTAAAATATTCTAGCTGCTTGAAAACTGAAGCACATGGGGTTCTCTGTCACCTTAATGTGACAGGAGCTGATGTGTATTCCAAGGATACTGCAATCCTGCTGTGCTGACAAGGGATCAGAAAGTTGCTTTTCCTTCAGCTTTATCAAAGGCTAACTTAGTTTTGTGATGAACCTTCTAGCTGCTCCCTATCTGATTAACTCAGAAGAGAAGCATTCAGAGGAGGTCCTGCCTCTCAAACAAAGGAAAAAATTGACAGCAGCATGTCCCTACCATAGCTGAAGGATTTTGGGTTGCAAGAAATCCATTAACTATATGCATCAAATAAAGAACATCATCGTTTTGCATGTATAGAATGAAATTACCACCAGCATGACTGTTTGTCTCCAGAGCAAGAATTTTTTCCTTCTATGGAGCTTTTGTGTATTCCTTCACCTATACAGCAATGAAAGTACATATCTGAGGATTGAATTTGGATTTAGACCACTTACAGGTGTCTGCTTGTTTGCTTTTAAATCTGATGTTCAATCACTTCAGTGTAAATTGCCTCATCTGCCTGTTTACTACTGCTCTTTAATTTTGCTTACTAAAAAAACGGGGCTCTCAGTTTCAAGGACTTCTGCATTATCAGCAGGTTTGATTTGTTTCCTGTAGTACTGCTCTGTAGGTCATTTGTGTTATTTGAAACTAACACAAGCCCAAAGAGTTACACCTGGTAAGTTCAATTACAACTAAACCAAGTTAGATACAATTTCTATTTTTTGCCCTGTTTGCATTTTCTAACTTGTACCTTCAAGCCGTCTTTCAATTTGTAGTCTGTCCATGCTTTGCCAGAAATGAACAGTAGAGCTGTGATACTGTTAAATTCTCAAAAGATGATGCGTCAGAAGTATTTTCCTACTAAAGGAGTGAGACCTTTCACCCATATGTTTCAGATTGTTGGGTAATTTATGGTGATAAAAGACAGAAATATACTTTTATGTGATCAGTTTAGCAACTTGTCTTCTCTTAGTTACTAGTGATCATCTCTTCTGATTCAATACTGGGTTTTTATTGCTTCAAGGCTTCAAATATCAATGTTTTGGAGTATTTTCCCCTTTCTGGTATTAAGCTCTTAATTTTTAGTAATTTTATGTGTTTTTAGCAGTCAATTTGAATATATTAAAGACATTTTCTTGTTTTGAACCCTTGGTTAGAAAGTATTGGTATTTCAAATCATTAGCTGTTCACTGTCATACTCATGGATGAAAATATGCCAAAAGGCAGGTCCTGTGCTCATATAGTAAGAATGGGTTATTTCCATGCAATTTTAAATTCTTTTTATTCTTTTTTTTTTCTTCTTGCACTACTTCTGTTGTATAAATTATGTCCTTCTATGCGACTGAATGAAAGCTCTTTCCTTTAAATGTTCTGTAAGATACTATATATACACCCACAGATAAGGGTCACATACAATTTCAAAATGGATGCTTTATTCCTCACTTGACCCACTGTGGGGCTGATCAGGGGCTTTACAGAGAAATGTAGATTTTTGTATCCAAATGTCTCACATGGACGTTAGATCTACGTAAAATCCCGTATCAAAGGGTTTACCTTATTCTTCTGTTAAAACACAGCTCTTCACTAAAGTCATCTATTCCTCCATTACTTTTTTCTTCCTTTTAAGGAAAAGAACCTCAGCCCTGCTAAGAAAGACTACTTAAATAAAGAGTTTTATGACAAATCCACTCACTGCAATTTGGCAGAGGTCTTCCTTGCAATCTTCCTGCCGTAGAAATAATTTTTACCTCGTTATATATAGGTTTCTAGAATAAATTTTTTTCTTTTAGTTTATGGACTGTCCAAAGCCTTGGTACCTACCAAAAAGGTTTGGGTTCTGTGAGAGTTTTTTGGTGATTGAGTGATTGTGATTTTTGTTTGTTTGTTTTGTTTGGGTTTTAGATATATATATCCACACATATACATATATATCCAAATAAAGGTTTTTCTTGCTTTTACTTTCCTTCTTTTTGTGCCTGATGACTTTTTCATACCATTTTCCTTTACAGAGCACATCCCTTTGCCTTGAAGAATGATACAATTGTGTCTGCCCTCCATAGATTTCTACTTACCAGTTGGTGCAAATACTGATCAATGCTCCATGTTACCTGGCTACAGATTTCTTTCTCAGGATGCACAAAATACAACAAAATTCATTCCATTAAGGAATCCAGAATGGTGTATGGGGAAGTATGCCCTGTTCAGACCATCTTTTGGTACTTCCTGGGACTGAGCTCTGATTCTTGAGCCCAGCCAGTTCCAGATGCTTGCTGTTACAGCACCAGGCCATGCAGGAAGGAGGTGGCTCCCTCATCCTCCTTCATGGTGCCAAATGCCTGCACAGGGCAATTTATGGCTTTTGCATGCATATCAGTGAGTTGCAGAGGGAAACAACTGGCACAAGATGAGATCTGCTTCTGCACCTTAGACAGGACCCATTCCATCCCTATCAACGTGCAAGATCTTTTTTTGGGGCAAGCATTGCTCTTGGAGTTCATGGTTTATAAAGCAGCTTAAATGGTAGTCCACCTTCTAGTTTTCAAGTGGTTTAAATACAAAACAATAAAGTAATACAAGAGGAAGCAAGTCTCCATTCCACCTGTTGAAATGGGGATACTAATGCTTCAGAGCCCTGGGAGAGAGCCTGCAGGAGAAACCTGCAGTAAAGTGACCAGCTATAGGCTGTATACTGTTGCCTACTGCTTGCCCAAACTCTAATCCAGATGAAGTATTCCAATGATATTAACATGTGAACTGAAGATTCTGTGTCTGCTTTTCCACACGCTCTGTATGAGAGCTCTCTGTTCTCTGTATAATGCAATACTCATGCTTATTAAGAATTAACCAAACATATTCATCTGACAGAAAAAATACCTTCTTCATTGTCTACCAATTCTGTTCTTGCTACAATATCTTCAAGGGGGAGTAGGGAGTTGTTTACAGACAAATATATGGGCATACACTTATATTACTACGGTCCATATCAGAATTAATGTGGCCAGGACCAAGGAAGGGATTCTTTCACTCTACGTGGCTCTGCTGAGGCCACACCTTGAGTATGTGGCCAGTTCCAGGCCCCTCACTGAGAGCAGGACATTGAAGTGCCTGGAGCATGTCCTGAGAAGGAAAATGAAGATGGTGAAAAGTTTGGACACAAGTCCTTTGAGGAGCTGGAGCTGGAACTGTTTAGCTGGAGAAGGCTCTTATTGCTCTCTACAACTCTCTGCAAAGGAGGTTGTAGCCAGGTGGGGACTGGTCTCTTTTCCCAGGCAACCAGCAATAGTTCAAAAAGACGTAATCTTAAAACTCCACCAGGGGAGGTTTAGGTTGGACATTAGGAAGAATTTCCTCACAGGAAGGGTAATGACACATTGGAATGGACTGCCCAGGGTGGTGGTGAATTCACCATTCTTACAGGCGTTTAAGGAAAGACTGGATGTGGCACTTCGTGCCATTGTTTAATCGATATGGTGGTGTGAGATTATAGATTGGACTCAATGATCTCAGAGTTTTTTGCAACTTAATTGATTTTGTGATTCTGTGGTTTGTGGTTCACATGTCAGAGTCATCTTCTGCCTTCATCTCTACTCCTGGACTCCCCTCTGTCACTCAAGATGACATGCAATACTTATTCTTCTATGATTTGGAGGCTTTGTCACACCCAGCTGGGACAGCCAACTTTCCCTTCCATTTTTCCTGCTTCTTGCAGCCTTCTCACTCTCCTGTGTAATTTATATCATAATGTGTGTTAAATGAAATTCAGGTATCTTTACAAGGTAAGTTTTTCTCTACGTACCTTGCTGCTCTGGGGTCTTTTGTTTCAGGTCCTACAATGCAGTCTGAATAATATTATTTTGTACTGATTAGGTGGGATTGTGATGTGTTACAGACTCTTAGGGAATGCAAGTCTAAAAGCAGAATCTTAGAAAAACTAATAAGCAGCATGGACATGTTGGTCTGAGCAGAAGGTGACATGTTTAGAGGAACCTGTAGTTGCAGAATACAAAACATTCAGCAGACATGGCCAACAGGGTCTATAAACCCCTTTAGAGCTCATAGCACACTATGTTAGGCAAGTACAGCCTTATTTCCCTCCCCTGTTCCCTGCAAGTGGGAAAATTGAATTTGCTGATTGAATATCCTGTTTCCGTGCAGATTGTTATAATAGCCAGCATGCCATATGTAAAGAAGAACGCAGACAGATAGCTACAGACTTTTTTTTCTGCAGGTGGGAATAGCTTGCCCTGAGGTGGATAACAGAGTATCTATCCCAGCCTGTTTGCCCTTCTGAAGTAGCTTTAGAACTGCCACAGTTAAGTGAACTGGAATTTAGTTAATGGGCTTAGCGATTAGAAGTGAAGCTTCTGAGGCCAGATTGGCGGCACAACTATTATGGTTGATTTTAAAATACTTGGCTATAAATTTCTTGGCACCTCTTTCATAGATGGCTCTGTCAACAAACAGGACCAAAGAAATCCAGTACCAATTTGACGAAAATAAGCAGATACTTTTTATTGGGGGCACTGAGAACACAGGAGATAGCTCCTCTGAAACGTGTCCTACTCAAAAATCTAAACCCATCCCTTTTATATACCTTTTCTGCTAAATCATCATTATGTAAGTTCTTTTACATAGTATGCATACTATGCCCAATCTTTAACGTTTACATTGATTGGTTCCAATTGTTAATAACTATTAATATTCTTACCCTAAGAAAATCATTGGCTTTTTCTTCTGAGGTCTGTGGATTGGAATCATAGAAATAATTCTAAGTCAAGATGGAAAGGGTAATAGATTTCCAAGCAGCATAACCAGTGAACATGATGATCTTTATAGTTTCTTAACTGAAACATAAAGGTCCAGTAACTTCTTGGCAAGGTTTCTATTCCAAACACAGCACTCCTGGTATTTCTATGCCTGATACTTCACAGTTTTCTACTTATAATCATAGCTCATAATCATAAACCATTTGTATTATTTGACTGATTATTTAATCAAAATATTTGTAACACTCTGTCAGCAGACAGAGGAGTGAACTGAGATGAGTTGCAGTCCAGTCAGTCTTCAGAAAGCAAACTTTCAGTTTCATGAGATGAAGCTCTAGCTTCCCTCATGGGCTTTTCTGGAAGGCAGGAGATCCCTTTGTACTCCAGGGCCAGTTTGGCTTTGAAGCATATAATATTTAACTTGTTTCTTGGTAGTTCTGACCTTGACAGTGCTACAATTTCTATTGCTGATTTCTTTTCAGATAACCTTGTCATTTTTTATATGGTGAAAATTGCTCTGACATGACTGACTGCATGAAGCTGTGATAAACAATTTTGACCAGGGTCCCAACCCACATTAATACACATAAAATAATAGAAACAATGACCTTTATTAATTTGGGTCACCTCTAATTACATTTTGACTCTATTTTATGAAAGGAAATGTAAACTGTTTTTATTTTCTTAACAAATTTTATGAACTGTATAAATTTTAGGAGAAGAATATATAAAGCTTCAGCTTCTTATGCTTCTTTATTGTTCTGAATGCTAGCTTTTACACAATTTTATAAGGCACCAAAATATTTGTAGCATGAATGATTAGCTTTTGTCAGAAGGTTCAGGACACAATCAGTCCCATGTTTCTTCTTTTTTTTTCCCAGTTCACATTTTGAAGGATAGTGCTGATGATATTTTTTCTTAGAAAAAGAATAGTTCCTAAAAAAGCACAATGGCTAAAATCTACAAACAATCAATAAATGGGAGAGCATATGCAGAGCCAGTTTAAAAACAAACACATAAGTGTTTGCAATTGTTTCAGTAAAAGTTTTGATTATTTTAAATTATACAGGGATCTGAGATTGTAACGCTGTTTGAGATTGCTGAAAGTATTTGGAATTAGCGTTCCTAACTATGCTTTTTATTTCATCACAGTAGCTACCTATTGCACTCTAGCAGATATTTAGTTCATATGAGATTATATAAGTTGCTGTTAATTTCATAGTAGTTACTCATGAAAAATTTATTATAATCACACATATTTTTCAAGTGTATTTGTGCCCTATTGTATGTGAAAGTGTGGTGGCATATAAAAATCTGCATTTTAGTTGAACTTTCTTAATTTTTAATTTTGATGAAATGAAAATGTTTAACCTGAAAAGAAGTACCAGTGTTCACAGGAGAGAGTTAAAAAAAATAATTGGTAAATAAATTTTCGTACAAAAAAGAAAAGACTTGTGTGTTTTTCATTGCACTTTTTTTTTTTTTGAGGAAATGGACTATACAGTCAGGTAAAAATATGATTGCTTGTGAGCTGTATCTGGAAATGCCAGGGTCAGTGTTCATTGTCCCAAGTGATCAGATATAGTCCTTGACCATGGAAACTCCAGGATGGGAGACAAAGCTGAAGGCTCTACCCCAAGGGCTCTGCTCTTCCCTGTGTGCTGGCAGCAAACACAGTATCCAGCATCAAAGGTCATTGTTTTCAAAGGAGAAACCAGACAACTCTGAAAAGGTGAAGAGATTATGGAAGTCAATTATTTATGAAACTAGAGTTGTCCTAATGGCACAAAGGGGCTGAAGGTTGCTTTGCCCCCTTTGCTTCTCCGGATAATTACTTAGTACTGGAACTCAGTGAGCCCGTCCGTACCTGTTGCACTGCTAACTGTGGAGCCAAGTGTGAAATGTTGAAGCACAGGAGGTTAGAGGAGTTCATTAAATTACTTCCCAGTTTATCATCTGCTTTTCAGCTCTGTGAGGCAGTTCAGTTTCTTTGACAGTCTGACCTTTCTGTTTAAATAGGTTGGCCTGCCATGGAGATGGTCTTCTGGGGCTTTTGAGGCCAGAAATACTTTGTGCTTAGTAAGACACTTTAAGATCTTTGAAGTTAAAACTTCCATTTTTAGTCATTCAGATTACATTTAGCTCTCATTTACCTTTTGTACTTATCTGTGCTTGTCCAGCCTTGCTGTTTTCTTTCTTGATTTTTTTAAAATGCATTTCTTATCCAGATAACTTCCTGAAGAACAATCAGGATCAGACATGGAAAAGTGCCATGCCTTTAGGCAGTTTCCTTTTTTTACTTCTTTTCCCAGTTATCTGAGAATCAATCAAGATGTGCACTCCCTCCCTACCCTTTCAATAGACTGCTCAGTAATCTTCCCCAAGAGGTTAATTCACCATTTTCAAACTAAAGAGTAAGACCTTACATGTGTAATTTATATCTGATTTCTGATAAATAGATCTATATACATATACATACACATTTTTTAAGGCTCCATCTGTTTCTTTGCTTGCTTTTTTAAAAAAAAACTTAGCAAATGCCTTTGTTCTATGCCACATCTTTATAACAAGCTACTTCACCAGGAAAGGCAGAAAAAAAAAGAAAAACTGACAAAAACTTGGAAAATTAGCAGCACATCATACAGCACATAAAAAATAAGAGCAACATTAATTAAAATGTGGTCTACATCATTCCTAACTGCATCAAGTGTCAGAAATAGCAAGCAGTCTGATCACATTTAGAAATAATTAATGGGATCTCTGTAGTAAATTAACATAATAAATAACATTATAATTACCAGAATTATACATACAATTGCTAAGAAATAATCAACATTAGCAAGAGACATTTGTTACTGCATTTGTGTTTACATAATTCACAGTCACATCACTCACCGTGATGTGAGTTATACCAAGACAGATGATAGCTAACCAGTATTAGAAAATATCAAATCAGTGTTCTTGGGATACTGGGCAGGCACAGTCGTGTTGAATTAGTAGTTTTTCCTTAGTGAATGGTTAATTCACCAAAAGACACCCTGTCAAACAAAGAGTTTGGCTTGTCTCAAGGTTGCTGGGATTGAAGCTGTAGTACTTCATGCTTCTCATACAGCATTTCAGAAGGCAGCACATTTGTTCAATTTAAGATTAAAAAAAATGTTATGTTTTTAATCAATACTTCAACCAACCCCACCTACCTCATCCAAATGTGTCCCACCTTGTCTTGCTCCTCTTTTTCTGTGCAGGGATTGAGTTAATGGCTCCAACATATCTGTTGGATCTATGAAGGCATTGCTTTTCTGCTTTCTGTAAATAATTTGAATGTATAAAAATTGGAACTCAGTTTTTCTTACTCTTGTGTTCTAATCTCCAGGATAGTTCACTGCTCCATACGAGACATCTCATTCATAGCTAATGCGAAATTTTCTGGAAGGAAAGACTATTAAGCAAAGGACCTAAGTTCAAATTTGATCTTCCTCTAATGCAGGAGAAGGAGCAGAATATGTTTTTTCTTACATTCTCTATATTCTCTTAAAATGAGTTGAGTATTATGAGACAGAATACTCCTAATAATCTCTTCATGGAGTTTTATCTGTTCTGGGAAATACTTAGTCATTCTGATAAGGAAGCTGGCTGGACCCTTGTATATATTATTGGCATTTAAATAAAATTATTATTTCTCATCTCTCAGCAACATATTTTATTTACTCAGGGCTTATGTATCTTCAATTTTTATTCAGTTCTCTAGTTATGTTGAAGTTGTTATGCTTTCAAGACACTACGTCTAAAAGAATATACTGGAGTTCAGCAGTGGAAAACACAGGATCACTTGTAGGCTGTTTACTTCTATCTGTAATGAAGTTCTAGAGATGTATAGGATTCCATGCCAGAAGCTGTACAAGTAAGATTAGGTTTTCAGTTCATTATGCATTTAAACTTATAATTAAAATGTTGTCCATATTTTAATTTGTAGTGAAAGAATTTGGATTAAGAAGAAATAAAATGGTTACATCCATGGAAAGACAACAGGCTTCTATCTGTTTTATATAAAACACTGTAACGCTATCATCAACCCTGAATTTTTGCACAGGGAAATTTATATTAAATCTAAAATACATTAAATGTCAACAGAGAATACCAAGTTGGTGTTGATGGAATTGAAAATGAATTTTCCCCCTTTGAGAAGAAGTCAAAATATGCATTCAATTATATTAATGGGTAATATAATGCTGGTGCTCCTTAATAATTAAATCACGCATCAAAAATTACCATGCTATGCTGAATTGATTTGCCCATAATTGGAAAATCTCAAATGGTTTCTATTGCTATAATAGCAGTCTTGTATTGTAACCTGATAGTTAAAAATGTATAAGGTCTGTTGACTCAGTGGAACTTTTATTACCTGCTTTAGCTAGGTAAGGTAGCCAGCCAGGATCCCAGCACTGAAAAGAATCCACCTCAGGATCCCTTTAACCATCCCCTGCAGGAACTTATTCCAACCTGCTGTTGATAAAGGCTACAGAGAATGCCTTAGCGAATGGGTGATTTGGATGGCCAAAACTGAATGGTGTCTGCTTATCCCCATTTCAACACCCAACATGAGCACACTGGCTCATACAATGAATGTCGAGTAACCTTTGGAAAAAAATATGTGTTCCTGGTGTCTGTTTCTTCCTCGTTTCCCACTTCCTTTTCCTTGCATTTGCTAAAGGTGTAGAGCAAGATTTAAAATAAATAAAGTGCCTAAAGTGTCCAGCTGGTATCTGAAGAGATTTTCAAAAGCGTTTAACTGTGGCTGTGGAGTTAAAATACATATCTTCAAAGGAACCTGTGAAGAGAATTTTCCTTTAAATCAGTGAAAACCAGAAAATTCTTGGAAATCCTGTGTATCATCCATTCTTTCTAGGTACCTAAACACTTTCTATGTAACTGAACACTTCTACAAGTCTGTCCTTCGTAAAGGTTCTGCTTTTATACTGCCATATTGATACTTTCCACATATTTTCCCAGAAAACAGCTCCAAAGGTGTGTAAACTCCTCAAGATTATTTTTAATGTCAAAGATATGTTTTCTGTGACATCATGAAGTATTTAATTATATTTTTGAGCAGTGAGATAAGAGAAAGATTAAAAAGGGGACATCAACAGGTTGAAAGGGTTTATTTCCTGCTCAGCATGATAATGACTGTGCACGCATAAGACATGTAGATCAAAAGCCCATTGAAACAAAACATTAAGTTTTTGACTTTTCTGGGACTTTATGTCATATTTTACATTAAAATAAAAACTGCTCTGTTTTTATTCAAAACCAAATCAGTACAGTAAATCAAACACCTCCTTTCATATGCTGCAATCCTTCACTTGACATTTCTGCTAGTATTTGTTACCATAGGGATTCCTCCTAAGCAATGTGGTAAATTATAAGATACTAGGCAGCAGAAGAACAGCTTTACAGTGAAGCCTATCAGTTCTCATGGTTTTAACCACAGCTACTTAGGTTTGACTGTGAAGTAATAGGAAAGTCCACAACACTGTTTCTGAAAAGAAGCCTTTCCAGCCTCTGTAAAGAACTTTGGTAAATACAGGGTGCTTCACCCATTCACCCTACTTTGTTTCTGACATTGCTAATTGTTTTGCTGTACTGTGTAGCATTTTTTTTCAATTAGCTTTGCAAAGAATAATCTGCCATCTCTTCTGTGGAGCGGGCTTAAGAGTTTGGACTTAGTTTCTGCCCAGAAAAATTATTTACTGTGATAAATGCCCAAATATTAATTGTCTTTCCTGGGAGATCTTAAGCCTTTGTTATCTCTAAGAGGGGTTACACCAATCTTTGTTTTCTTACTAACTGCTTACTGTTGCTTGTCTGTGCTCCAAAACATTAGTGGCAGTATTTTTTATACATGTTCTTAGGGGAAGAGCCAGTTTTGCTACTCTAACAGAGACATGCATCTTCTGGTTGTGTATCACTAGGCAGACTTGTCCACAAGAGAAATTAAAAGTGTGTTTTAATAGTGACTATAACAGAAAACTGCTGACTTGCCCAGTTCCCTGAATAAAGCATCTTGTGGTCACCTTTCAGAACTTAGCTGGCACTCAGACACAAAGGAAGACAGTCACTCAGGTCAGAGGGAGAAGCTTAAGAATGGCAGAGCATTGCAAATAGCAAGAAAAACACTCAATAATGATATATATTAGATTTACTTTGTACAAATTTAATTTGAAACAAATTGCTGCTGCCTAGAAATAACAGGAGAAGGACCAGGTTCTAGAAGGATTTGAGGTTTGATTTAAAAGTAGTAAACAATATTTTTATTTTCATTAAATTGAAGGTGATGTGTATGTCGCTACTTAAGGGATAGCTATTTACACTGTTAATCTATCAACACAAAAACTCCCAGCTGTCTGCTTTTCTGTATTATGTTGAACATAAGAGTGGGAAATTGACACTCCTTTCATTTACCCTCTCACTCCAAATTCTTTTCTAGGCAGGCATAAAATGCATCAAATTCTATGTCTTGAACTCAGAAGAATAACTGCTCTAGACAATATGAAGAAGCAACACTTAACTAGTTCAGTTACAAGAACTAGTTTCTGGGTAGGTGATGCAGATGAAAAGGGATAGGTGTATTTTTCTGCCTAGCTCACCTGTAAGTTCCAGAGGCAGCAAATTGTTCCTCATTAATTATTGAAAAATAGAGGTAGAGAGGAGAAAGAAGTACTGATTAAATAAATACTGCAAGAGTTAATAAAAGAAAAAAGTTCACAAAAATATTAGCTCCTTGCTGGAATTCAAAAAGCAGATTGTATTGAGATTCCCAAGAAATCATTGTCTAGTAGCTACTGGAGTATCTACTAGACTGAGAAAACAGGTTCCAGGAGGCAACCTCATTGTTTTCTGTAACTTGCTTAGACAGAGCAGAGAGAAGCAAACTGCTGGAAGAATATTTCCAAAAGACTTGTGCTGCTGTCATCATCCTTTAGGTTTCTAAAGTGCTAGTGGCTCCGATTAAGAGCACAGAAAAAGCATGTTTCTTTTTTAAGGGTGGACTAGTGAATATGTGTAACTGGGAAGCTTGAAATGTAATGAAGCCTAGAAATCCTCTGTTTTTGTGCACAGTTTAGTTCTATATAACTGACACATTGTTTGTGGAAAATACATAAGAAAACTGAGTGTCTGAATTCTGTTGTTATCAACATCACTCAGATTTCTGGGTTTTTTCCTTTCTTTTTTTCTTCTTTTCTGTCTTATGACTTGTGTTATAGCTCATTAGCTAAAGTCAACTCTTCACTGCAATTACGTTGGTAAGAAAACGCACATATTTTCTATTTTTTCATTCATTTCTCCTTTTTATCTGTACAGAAGGGATAAGTCTGATCACTGAAAATATTTTTCATTTCTCCATATAATCGTAATAGATGAACAAGTCTGGTTTACCTTTTCTGACATACATACTTTTCTGCCTTTTTTCTCAGGCTGGAAAGTAATTATCAGTGATGAATTTCTTTAAAGGTAGTCTATTCTGCTAGCACTATTAAAAGATTTGTTAATTAACTTCTTTGCATTCCTGTGTTCCTCATGAACTCAAAATAACCTGAAGTTACTACTGTTTAGAGCAGGTTTGCAGATTTATAGACCTCTATTATCCTATTAATCTTTCTACCAATAAATCATTTGGAGGAAATGGGGATGGTGGCAGGGAGTAAAGATAAAATAATAATAATGAGGGAGTACGAAATTTAATATATCTCAAGATTTCTGCATCAGACAAGGCATGTAGAAATGTCTACTCTGGTGTCATTATTTCAGCAAAAGCTATTGTGGAAGTCCTTGTTTAGGAATAGGTATTTTGTTCACTTTACAGCAAACAATTGACATAAGAGTGAGAGAATGCTCAGTTGCATTTCAGGAACATTGTATCTGTTCTCATTTTCACCACTATGAGAGGACTATGTAGAATAGATACTAAAAATGGCCTGCTAAATCTGCATAGTCAAAAACTGAGATCAAGCATATATGGCACAGAAATACAACAGAGGAGACACATAAATGGTTCAAGATTCAAAATGAAAATATTATTATTCCACTAAGTGTACATTCTTGCTACAAGAATCTTGCATTTTCCTCTGTAATCATGATATGAACCACCACTTTGTTAAAGTTATATTTTTTTATGCCTTTAGATCAGCTAGAGCTCACCCAATATGCTTGGTAAGGAAATAAAATGGGCTGCAAATTTGTGTTTCAATGTGTAGGTATTATGCTTCTTTGTATAAAAAAGTTAATGCACATTTTATTAAATGAAAATAGAGACAGGGGTTATAAAAAGCTTGAATCATTCTTAAAAACAGGGAATAAAACACAGTTAATTCTCAAAAAAATGCTTTTATCACTGGGTCAGATGATTCCTTATCCTATGACTGTTCATTATTCCTTGGGTTCCAGTCAATCCTCTAATATGCCAAACAAAGATGAACAACAGCTTCATCTCTTTTTAAAACGTATAGCTTAATGGTTTTAGACTGACCTTACTGAGTCAAAAATGTGAATTTAATTCCTGTCAAGCACAGAAAAAATTAGGATGCAGGTGTACGACTGCCTATCTAAATCTCATAACTATTCAGCTGTTGGCTAAAATCACTTGGCCTTGACTTAAAGGGAACCCTTGCCCTCTGCTCTTGTCAGAGGAGACGGACTACACCGGGAGGCCTGAGTAACATAAGGGCTGAGTGAAGTGCAGAGTCTTTACAGCTCAGAGATGCCCAGAGAGGGGGAGGATTTGTGCAGTTCCATTAGCCAAGAAGGTTGACTTGCACCTCCCTTATGCCACCTCAGCTTCTGTCAAATGGATACAACAAGAGCTGGTAGGATTCTGAGCACACAGCAAGCAGGTGGGGAAGATAAGTAATTTTCTGCTGGGGAGCAAGCCTTCTGCAGGAAGGTGAGGGGAGTCATCTTGGCAGCAACATTATCAGGCTCCAGCTCAAGCCACAAGCTGAACCATGTTAGAACACATTCTTCAGCTCTTGCTCACCATGTTGACTCTGCAGGATTTTTTTTCTCCTCTGCATTATATAAACTGTGTAGGTCAGGGTTCTGGATTTTGCTTTTGTTCCCCCATCTCATTTCCTTTATAAATTTAAATTTTAGGGTTTTTTTTTTTCAGAAGCCATGGGAACTGGGCTTTTAAGTGCAATTGTTGCATCAGTTGTGAAACAGCACTTTACCCATGAAAAGAGGAAACCTGCCATGAACACCTTTAAAGAGAAAATATCACTCATGTAATCACAGAATGGTTTAAGCTGGAAAAGACCTTAAAAATCACCTAGTTCCAATTTTCTGCCATGGGAAGGGACACCTTCTACGAGACCAGGTTGCTCAAAGCCCCACCCAGCCTGGCCTTGAGCACTTCCAGGGGTAGGGCATCCACTTTTGGAGCGTGCCCAGCTTCTCTGGTGAATGTAATTTCAATGTGATTCCTTCTGTGGTATATAAGGAACAAACAAACAGATGGTAATTCAGCATAATTCACGAGTCTAACAGCCACTGTTATGATATTACAGCATGACATGATGTTACAACTCCATACTCTTACGATTTATCATTTAATCTACACTAGCACTTTCTATATTTTGATATGCTAGACAGTGGTCTAAAGGTCTAGACAAGTGAGAAAAAGCCCCATACAGATTCAGATGAGTATTTTTTTTTTTTTTTAAATTTCCTATTGTTAATGAAGTCAGTTTTTGTCTCATTTTCTTGGAAATTTCTCTTCAAATATCAAACATAATATTTTCCTTACCCCTGTTTAATCTCTGAGTGGGTTTTGATGTTTAAAAAATTGTATTTTCCCACATCATGACATGTAAAAGTGAGCATATCATTGTCTGCACAATTATCTTGCATCGTAAAGCATATGCTATAAAAAAGATATTAGTAGCTGACATTAATAGAAATACTCTATGTTCCTATCTTCTACAACACAAAGTAGTCTTGACACTACAATTTACTTGTTTGCTACTGTTTCTTTCTTCCTGCCTATAGAATATGTTATAAAAAAAAAAAAAGAGTAAAGAGATCATTCTTAAGTCTCTACATTCCTGCCATGTGTCTCAAACCATTTCTATATCAGTGGGAGTCTTGAATATGGAAAGTATTCAAGTATTCTACAGCTCCTACTGAATTTTAAAATGTTAAATCAGAGCTATTTCCATATTGGTCTTGCCTGAAACATTTACAGTAACATGCTATTTTCTCTGCCAGAAATCAAATGTATGCTATACAGCATAATGAAGGACTAAGTGTGTTGATTTCAAACTTAAAAGATATTGTTCCATTTGACATTTTGAAATATTATTTTTTATGTATGAACCAGCAGAATATGGTATGCATAAACACAACACTATACTTGCCAAAAGGTAATCACAAGCTTTGAAACACCACAGCAATAACTCATTCCAGGATGTTGTGATTAGAGGCCTCCTAAGTATTTACAAAAAAGAAAAAAGATATTACAGTTTAGCTGATAAATAATAATAGGTTCAATCTAGAGCTGCAGAAAAGAAATAACCTTTTTATTTCTCAATATATATTTTATATATTATGAAGTTGATGTTTATTCAGCTGTACCTGAAAAACAAATACTGCTATTGCACTTCTCCTGCAAGTAACAATCTGCCTTCATTAAAAACCAAGCAATTTTGTCTTTGGTTTAGAATTGTGTAGGGAGATACAGACCCAAACTCTGTTGCAAAGCTACAGTCCCACAGGCACTCACCAGGTCTCTATTACGTGTGGGAGGATAATTTCTTTCTGTGTATTAGCAAAGCTGTATGGACTGGGGACTTTGACAAGTCACTCTTGTTTCTGTCCTTTCCTTTTTTAAAAGAACTCTTGGAAATACTGAATTTATGTATAGGAAGTACTTGGAGACAATAGGGGGCAGGGGTCTAAAGTGTTCCTTCAAAAAATTAACATCAAGATTTTCACTTATGGGTATTTTATTGATTTTTAGAGCTTACATGTTGATGGAAGAAATACACATGGAAAAACAAGTGTCATTAAAATACTGCTGATACTGACAGAAAAGAACAGCAACATAGATAAATATTGACTAATTTCTGTTTTCTATCCAAATATAGTTAAGGAATTTCCCTGCCTCAAAAATTACATAATAGTATAAATTAATTGTCATAACTTCTACAAAACTGACTACACTGTATGCATTTTGTGTAACTACTGTGCTTGCCATAACTTGTCCAATGTTCACTAAAATGTCTTTATGGATGACTCTTTCTTTTATGAATTCCAAATGATATATTAAAAATATTTGTTACAAAATTATTTCCTATGAAAAATTAGTTTCCTTCTAGTGTTATCAAGGCTTTTCTTGCTTCAAGCTTGTTCTGTCATAAATGAAGTCCTGAAAATAGGCAAACATTAAATATATGATACGTATTAAATTATTGGATATTCAGAAACGTATTAAGGTTGCTATAGTTGTATAAAATGACCCCATCCTTTATTATTATGCAAAAAAGTGTCACCACAATCTGCAGCTGGGCTACAATATATCAAAGCAATTAGGTTTTGTATAATTCAGACTGTAAATAAATAAGTGCAGTTGCTATGATTGCACTTCTGCTTTACGACATCAGGTGACCAGGCAACAACGGTAGGAATAGGCCCCACTTGAGAAAACTGAGAACTTGTTCATGTAAGGATGCGTGGTCTGTGAGACCATCTGCTTCAGTAAAATTGGCAGATCAAGGACCTTTTATTTTCAATGAGTTAATAAGTGAAAGGGAAAGTAATGAACAAAATCATAGAGTCACAAGCCATAATGGAAACTGTTCAGCTGCCATTTGATGGAGCACGGGCTTGGAGAAGGCGAACCTGAACTGTATAACTGATAAGAACCTTGGCTTTATGACTGATAAGGAGGCGGAAATAAGATGAACATGAGGGTTTGGATATTTGAGGGAGCCTGTGGCACTAGATATAACTTATTGGGAAATGTTTAAGGTGCAGTAATTAGTGAGGAATAATAGGGAGAAGAAAAATTAAAGGAGATGATCATGTAAACAGTTACTAGTCTGCTCAATAGCTGCAGCCATCAAATCTTCTTTTTGAACCCATTCTTAATGCTATTTCCATGGTCAGTTTTCAACCCATATGTGAGTACTGTAGGGTCTAGCAGGTTGGAGCACTTGAGAAGTACCAGCAACAGGAGTAAGACCCTGGAGAAAGCACATGCATTCACGATGCCAGCAACTGGAAGGAGTGAGGAGCTCAGTCAGCATCTGGGAGGTACCTGGGTCATACAGTTCCACGTGCTTGCTGTGGAGTAGCTGCAGGTTTGCAGTGACTGGTTTGCAAGTGCCAGATAGCAGAGTCAAACCTTTGGCCACAGGGCCCTTGTGCCCATGGTGCCAGGCAGCTGGAGCAAGCGAGGATCCCAGCACCAGGTGGAGTACAGATAAGACCCAAGTACCTGCAGGCCAGCCCCATGGGGAACACTGGCTACACAGCAGCCTCTGAGCTGGTATGTGTGGGTGTGGGCCAGATGGCAAGTGGGTGCTGTCAGGACCATGCAGAGGGTCCATGCAAATATTGGGGGGAAATGAGGGTGGAGACTGAGACAAGTAAGGGAGTTCATGGTATTGCTTTTTGTGCTTGCTAGACATCACCAAGCTGGACCAGTCAGTGGGTGGGAGATCAGTAGAGCAGGTTTGAGTGTCTAGAAGGAAATAAGAGGATGGTGATGCTCGAGGGATCTGTGAATGTTGAGTGCATGTGTGTGTGTAAATCCAGAGCATGGGAGCATTTGTGTGAGCTTCAGGCCTGACTGACTGAAGGACTGAAGAACAGAAACGGGCTGTGTAAGGTTGTGTGTTACATCAGTTCTGGTAAGTGCCATGCCCCCAGTGCACTTGGGTGCTATTAAATGCCACTGTTACCTGGCAATGTGGCAGACAGCTCTGTCTGTGTCCTCTGTCCTATGGCTGGGAGGGACCCTCAGCCTTGCTGCTGGCTGTACTGGTAAATGGGAATGCAGCACCTGTGCCCATCATCCAGCTCTGGATGACCCTGAGCTTTAGCGCACTCAGGCTGGGCACCAGCAGCTGGGCAGGAGGAATCCCTTGGTTCTCTGCTGGTCTTCACAGCAACCCTAGACAGCTTTAACATCCATGGAAATGCAAATGATCTGCAAGCATAATGACCACTTTCTCATCAAGGCACCTCATCTGTCAATTTTGCAAGAAATTCCACTGTTAAGAGTAGCAGAAGCTGATCTCATACCAACATTTGCAAAAGCATTTACCAGATAAAATACTAGCACTTACGAATGCAATGGATTATTAAAGACTTGAAGGTGTCAGGTTGGTTGACCGGAGTTTGAAAATGCTGACGGTTTCTTTTTACACATATCTATAGCAATAGCCAGGAAAGTTTCTGTATCTGTCCAAATTGACATCAAAGTGACTGATACTGTCTTGGCCCTTGTGGCATAAGTGCAAAATTGAAATTTAGTCAAACATTAATGAAAGCAGGTATTTTACTTCATGAAGGAAGGCAGTAATAAAAAATTACAGAATTGCAGAACTAAATAATTAAATTTGGTTTCTTTGTCACTGAGAAAATTGATGAGGTTGACACTTAGAACTAGGTAAGAGCTAATTTTTTAAAGGCAGAAAGTGTAGGCCAGACAAATTATTTGTCTTTAAAATATAAATGATGGTCATTTATTATATATTCAGATTTCAAGAGCGGATGTGAAAACATATATACACCATGAAGAAGAAATAGTTTCATTTTTAAGTAAACATACATATGGGGTAGTGATGGATATATTCAATCTCATGACACAAAGCACCTCACTACTTTATGAAAAGCAAAATGTTTCACTTTTGAAGTAGTGTTTTAAAATGGTTGAATATTGTACTATTGGAAATTTGATTAAACAAAGAAGATGGATGCGAATTTATAGGTCTCTAGTCTACTGTACTAAGATCAATAAAATAGTACTGACATGCCAATAAATGTTTTAAACACCCTGAGAGCAGGGAGTTTTGTGTGGCTTGAGCCAAGTAATACGAGATTCACACTATCACAGAAATAAGAGTAATGATCTCATTTGAGATATTAAAAGCAAAGCTCTCTGTATTTCTGTATCATGACACCCAAATGCAGACTTCATTAAAATGCTAACAATAGCCGGCATTTGCACGACAATACAATGTAGTGTTAGATTTCTTCTGTGTGTGGAATCAGAAGACAGACAGATAGACTTTTAAACAGCTTTCTGTAAAAGTGCTTTTTTATTTTATACCTCAGAATTAAAAAGTGTAACACTACGGACCTTCTCTGCACACCATTTTTCCAAAAAAATGTTAGATTGAGCAAAATCTTTCACACCTTTGTAAAAATTAAAATATGTTAAATCTATAAAGAAGAAATGCTATAAACTGTTTTAATACTCTTTGAAGGTGGGCATACATATAGGAAGCAGCCTAGGAAACGTGATGCATGTGTATGGTTTATAGCAATGACACTGTAACAAGCTGAAATACCTAAAATTTCTCCTAAATGCTTTGCATCTGTAAGTGTGCATTAGAAAAGGAAAAATTAAACAGAGTACTAATTCTACTGAGAAACTAGACTTTTAAAATAGAATAGGGAGCCTTGTGGCTCTCTGATTTTACTAGTGTTTGAGGGTTTTTCACTGTTTATGAAATTTATTTTCTTGAAGTAAATAAATTTTCCCTCAATTGCTGAGTCTTCACTTAATTTATTCTTACTGTAATAAATATACCTGATGTGAAATTGTGTTTTTTTTATGCCTTCATAGTGTTCGTCAAAATAACAGTTGCTGTGTCATAGGTGTCTCTCATATAGGTGAATGAGGAGAAAAGAAAAACCTTGGATACAACAAAATCAATAAATGATTTGCAGTACTGGCAGCTAGGTGACTCATGAGGGTCAAGAACAAAAAAAAAAAAGGAAGGTTTTACTGCAGGCATTGTAGTTTGTAATCACTTAGTGACACTTTTTTTTTTGAGCTGTCCTTTTGCCTAAGGTATAGCTAGAGCATGGACACTTGTCATCACAGTCCATTTTATTTCTGATAATTAGAACAGTATATATGAAGTAGAAAAGGAAAATTCACTGTACCACTCTTTGAGGTCACTTGTGAGGAATTAACAGGTCTTCACTATTTGATGATCACTTTGGAGAGAAACCAATCAGATAAAGCAAAGGAAACCCCAATGAAACAAAGAGAAAATCCTATTTGCTTTAATTTATGACATGCAGTAGATAATTATATGTTACAAACTTTAATTAAGTCTTCATGCTGTTGCAAAAAAAAAAAAAGTAGAAAATTATGTTCTAATTATTTCTAGTGCTATCTAGAAGTGTGTATAACTTGAAGTTTAAGGCATGTTCAGAAGAGCTCTCAGTCGTGGTAGCACTATGTTAATGATACTGTGCTGCCTGATTTTCCACCCAATCCATTCTGTGGGAGTTGTGTTACTATTCAAACACAAAACAGACAGGAGTCCACATTTCCGAATATATTTCAGGCATATATATTATACCGACTTTTGTGATTTTTAAGGTGGTACTAGGCAGAAGAGAAGAAAAAATACAGACAGATTAGTTTGATTTTTAATATGGTGAACTGACCTCTATCCTGTCCAAGGAAAACTGTTACAAAACCAATATTAAGTAAATGTTTAAAATCACAGTATAAAGGATCATAATATTGAAAACAATAGGCATGCCTAGTTTCTAAAGCAGAGTCTTCCTGTTCAAAACTGTAGTTGTGATCTCACTATACAACATATCCCAAGTGCATAGTGAGGAGAGACTGCCCTGAGCATCACATCATGATGTCCCTGAATTTTCTTCCAAAGGAAACAGAGAATGGCAGTAGAGAGGGAGTGACGGTTTGCTGTGACGTATCTCCCAGGAGAGACAAAGGCTGGGGACTACAGTTCAGTGTTGACCCAGAGACACAGCACTCATCCATGGATGCAGCAAGGATTCATCCTGGGAAATGTGATTTCTGTTTTGGTTTGTTTGTTTGGTGGTTTATTTAGAGTTCTTGTGATGATTTTTTTGTTTGGCTGGTTTTTTTTCTTTTGTTTTGGTTTGGTTTTTTTGTATATGGTGTTAATTAATTTTTCTGTACTGATTGTTTATGAACACTCAATATGTTAGAGAAATATATATATTTTTTAAAATGTCTACTTTATTTGTTAACTTCCTCAGAATATTACAATAAACCAATTACTGTCATCTAGCACTGTCAACAAGAAAAAAACAATGTAACATATTCTCTGTCATGAAAAACTGGTTTGATAACAATGCAAAAAAGAGAAAAGTAAAACAGAGAAACAGAAGAAACAATTTCTCAGCATTGCCAAAAGCAAAAAATGCAGTCTTTACAGTATTTTAAAAGTATGCTATGTTTATACTTCCTTTGCATTTTCAGACTTCTGTATCAATGTTAAGTAATGAAAGAGCTATGTTATGTTATGTTGCTAGTTATCCTTTCACTATGAGATCAGAAAAGTGGGAATTTCTGCTTTCTACACAGAACCCAGATACACAGGAAACCTCACACAAAGTTTGATTTCACCTTGAACCCAAGGCTCTTATTCAGACAAGGAGATAGATAGATAGGTAGATAGATAGACAGATAGATAGATAGATAGATAGATAGATAGATAGATAGATAGATATTATATCCTTATGATTCATCTCCTTCTGATGCTCCCAAAATTTAAATAAATCACTACATTGTCTAATTTGGGTTTAGGGTTCTCTATTAATTAATACTGACATCCATTTAATGCATCATACTGAATTAAATTTTAAGACATCCCCATGGGTGTTCAAAAAAATTTTAACTTGGAATTTCTGATTTGGTTCTAATTTGTTGATTACCTGCTGGTCTGTAGATAGTGAGGACAGATATCCTTTGTATTCATAAAACTTCTGAAAATAAATACCACTGCCTTCATACTCCATTTATAGAGGTAAAGTTGGCAGCAGTTTCATGATTTTCTAAAGAGGCCAAGATCATCAAACAGGTGTGGAGTAAAAATCAAATTTCATATGCTATTCAGAGAGTGGCTTCTAGTTTAGATATGCTAAGCAAAGAGGGTAATTACCTCCCCAATTACTATATGGCAAACTTTAATATTCTGCAGAACCAAAACTAGTCATAAAATTTTTAGAAATTATTTAGAATTAACTGTTCTAAAATCCCATTTTTAAAAATAATTCTTTGGGACAATATAACTTCTTCAATTAAACGTAAGACTGGTAATTTACATGATAGGCACTAAGGATTTTAACTATTTCATAGATTTAAAAGCATAGGACAACTGGACATTTTAATCGTAAATTCTGGTATGTTGCTAGCTAAAAAGGGATACAGCTTTTACCTTGATTAAAGCCTGTCTAGGCTCAAATTTTAGATTGCACAATAGAGTAAATCAAGGACCATTAAACAATGGTTTGGAATAAGTTTCAGCCCAAAAATTCAAGGAAATTATCCAAATGTTGTCACTGAAAAAGTGACTTCTCTGTCAATCTTAAAGAAAGCTTGTTTTCATTCCCAGATTGGGATTTCATTGTGATCATAACTTGCTGATTCAGTCAGGGGAATGAAATTATTGAGACAGTGTTGTCTACTCTCTCTGTAAACTTTAGGATAGTCCATTTAGTCTAAAATCTGTAATGTTTCATAGGGATAAGGGAAGAAACAAAGAAAAGCTGGTTATTTCAAGTCAGTTCTGCAGGAAAAGAAGGAAAAAAAAAATCCTGACTCCTACAAGAACCAAGATGAAACCATGAAACACAAGATTTGATTATACCCATGTGTATGTTATGTTTACTGGCTGCACAGGAGATCATATGCTCCCTGGGGGCCATGTAGAGAAACACTAAGAGGGACACAAATCCATTCACAGTGGAGAATGATAGAAAGGTCTGTCAGGAATACAAAAACCTATTCCAAACCCCAGTATTGAGCAATTTTTTTTTACTCAAAACTTGAGTCCTCTGTTTCTTGGGCAGGAAAAGAATGTATAAATACAATTTTAAATAATTCACTGTGCCTTTCCATGCACTTCAGTGAGAAGCAGTATGATTACACGTTGAGAACAAAGTTACAGCTTTACGAAGGACGAGTATGCCAGTGAATCCAATGACCACATAGTATGCTTTAGTAACTTCTCTTCCTCAATATTTTATATCCTTTAGCGTGTAATTTTAAACTTTTTCAATTAAGATTTTCCATATTTGTTTAGATAATAACAGGAAGTGTTAAAGACTTAACCAAAAATCTGTCACTTTACGATTCCCAGGAGAAATGTCCCCACTCATTATTATCTCATCTGTAACAATTATATTTTGAGATATATCAGTGAGACAATTTTCAGTCCCTCTGATGTGTTACTGATTAATCCCTAACGGAATTTTATTAATAAAAATGTTATGTAGAATTAAAATGCCTTGGAGGAGAAGGTGTGTCAAAGCACTAGAATTACTTTTATGAATGTGCAATTTTGCAAAAAAAAAAATCCTATGAAAAAAACTTAGATGTCTCTTTCATGAAACCATGCTGGCTTTAAATCTTTATTAGTACAGTGCAAAAACAACCATTTGGCTATTTTACACAGTACTAACACCAAACTGCTGCCCTCTGGTTTAACCTCTTTTATCTTTTTATAGGATTAAGCATATTTTACTAGGCTTTTATTCCTTAGCATTGTTCTGGTTTGCTAAGACTTGTTAAAACTGAGTTGTGCAAAGAGCTCCCAAGGTAATTGCCTTATGATTATTGACTAAAGTATGAGCGATTTTTAACTTAATGGGATAAAATCTTAATACTGTATCACTTCTTTATTTACATAAGCATATTGTACAAATACAACCTTTTTATTTTGTCTGAAAACAGAAATCAACATTCAGCCGGTGGGCTTTTCCCATAGTTTTTCCAATGTCTAAAAACTTTTATTCTGTCAATGAAAAACTTTCAGTGCTGCATTTGCCATTTTATTACTAACAGAAACAGAAGGGAGAAAAAGGGTAAAAGGGCAGATCAAAGGAACCACTCTTTTGAATTTTAATGTAACTAGTACTACTTCTAAGTCTTGAGGACAATTTAGGATTTGCAGTAGTAAGTTGGAACCTGAAAATGTAGTTCAATAATCACAGCCATGATGACTTTAAGAAAGATTGGTTTGGTCTTTTTTGGTTTCACAGAAGAGATATCAACACTGAGGAAGCTTTATAGTAATAATTAGAATTAGGTAAACCTCTTTCACCTAAGGTATCCCATATATACTGCTATTAAGTAACAATCTAGTCTCTGGAACATTCTGATTTCCTTGACAAATACAATAAGCAAATGGAAAGAGAAGGGCATCTATAGAGAATGAATCACAGGACCTGAACCCATTTCTGGTGGTTTCAACCTTATTCTGTATAGTACTGCATGATTCTAACACAGGTGACCCAAGTACCAAAAATTATGTGGGAAAAAAATCTAAGAAACACATAAAAGACATCTACACCAAATGGGTATTGTGTAACATATGTTATTGCAGACCTTTCAAATATCACAAATAAATGTAATTGAAGAAAAAATGGGTTTAGTATATTTTTAGTTTAACCACTTAAAAGAAATATGAATTGATATATCAAAAAATATTGTTACATAATACTGAGAGCTTGATATGATGCCTTAAATCAATGAGATTTCTGTTTTGCAACATGAAGATGCTCAATCATTCAGGCACATTTTCAAGCATATTTGATAGTATAATTTTCTGTTCCTGAAGGACTTTAGGGCCTTCAAGAGGTTTTATACCATCTGTTACATATGATATGTTTTTTCTGCCTGTATCCTGCTTGATATTTATTTATTGTTTGAAACCACTATTTATGGATATAATGATTTTGTACTCTAAAACCAGAATTATTGTACAAAATGTGAGAAAAACTAAATAAAAATGAAATTTTAAGAAGTACCCTTTTGCACCAGGAGCAGAAGGTAAAAATGAGAAATAAACGTGGACAGTATATATGAACACACACACACACACACACACATATATATATATAAATTTATCACATAAAAAGAACACGAGTTTACTTTTATAATTGCAACTGTATCTATTATTGTGTACTCCCAAGGGTGCGCTATCAAATGTTTTTGTCACAGGGATCACATTCCCTTTTAATTTTGAATGTCTCCAAATATGCAGGTAATAATGCTTACCCGTTTGCAACTCAACCAACTTCAAAACGTCAGGAAAATAAGTAATATTTAGGTAAACAGATCCTGATCTTGTTTGATTAGCAAAAGAAACAGCAGAAATAGTAACCATGGAATGATCTTTTTTTGTTGTCTTCTTTTTGCTTCCAGTTGAAGGAAAAAGTTTCAAGCATAGAAGGAAAATTAGAGGCTTGGACTTCAGAAGCGAAAGGGTGTTTAGAGAGTGATTGATAAATCAGGGCCTTTAATTCAACTTCTAGACCCTATGGCTTAACTCAGTTCTGTAGTAAGGAGTAAAAAAAAAAAAAGTGTAAAATTCAGATTTAAATGACAGTCACTAAATGAAATAGGTATTTTTTACCTGTTCTTCATTTAATTTCCTATTTTGTTCAAAGAATGTTATATGTCTACATTGAGTTACATAAGTCACAGAAATCATGATTTCACATAAATCAAAGTATAACACACTTCTTTCTGCAAAGCATGGTCACTCTTCCATCAATGCAAATCATACTCTGCTTTCTGCGTTCCAGTGTGAAATCCTGAGTACTTTATAAACTTCACTAAATATGACTTATACAAAGCTCTATGATAGAGATGTAAATTTGATAAAAATTTTAAGACTACTAGCCATAATAAAATTATTTTGCTCTTCCAGGAAAAAGCTTAAATGGAGAATACATGCAAAAGTCTTTTATGTATGAATTTTCTTACCTAATGATGATTGGATAGTCACCAGGTCAATCTGGTAGACAGGTACCAGATAATAATTCAAATTGTCTGTCTGGTTCATGCAGATACATACCTTAATTATTAACTACCATATACATATATAAAAGTCATTAACTGACTTCACCTCCACAATTTGGAAAACAAGACAGATTCAGTCTGCTCACTGCACTTTAGGATGCTGAAATGAGAAAATCAAATCTGTGAAATTATCTTCCGAGCCATGGACCCTGTGCAGTGGTGAGCAGGCTGCAGTGCGCAGTCATATTGCACTGAACTCTAGACCCATCTGAAAGCTTGCTGGCCACTTTCTGCAGTAGAAAATGTTGCACTGGGACACAGATATTTGGTGGTAAATTTTTTGTGCATCCCAAGAACATGGAGTAGAAAGAGATGAAAATCCCACTAGCAAATCCTTAGCAGTGAATATTCAAGTGAGGAAAGCCTGAATCAAATCACATAAGGATTTTGAAACCAGTGACTGTACGTAAAGAGGTATCTCATCAACAAATGGAAAGAAAAGAAAATTAAAACCAAAAATGAAATATGTTTCATTGCTTAAACGTAATTATTTTTGCAGTGCAATAAGGTTTGGATCAGTTTATATAGAAAGCATGTGTTATTCATTCTTTGTGTGTGATCAAAATCATAAGTTCTGCCATGAGGACAGAATGATTTTTAGGAGCTACTTCACAGTACCTGTGTATAACTTGCAAAGAAATTTTCCTGAGTATCCTTATATCTTGTTACTCTTTTAATCTTAGAACAGATTAATACTCCATTTTTTGAAACATTTGAAAATTAGAAGCTTCATACCATTCTATGAGGCTGCTTGATTGAACTGTTTGCTTTATCAAAAAAGATCACCCTATTTTATTTTATTTTAAATGCAATACGACACATTCAAAATATATTTGTTGTAGTGTCATCAGATGGAAGAATAAAAGTGACTACAGGACTTATGACATCAGTTCTGCTTTCCTTACTCAGACAAAATTTGCATTGCTTTTCAAAGGACTGTGAAAGATAGAAAGTAGGTCTAGGCTAAGCAGCAGTGTGTTACATAGTCTGACATATCAGGAATGTCTGATACATTTTTTCAGTCATTCCCAGGAGGACGTCATATGCTTATTTATCTGGAGAGACAGAAACCCTTATCTGGTTAGTTTTCTTGGATTGCACTGATGAACATTTGGTCTGCATCTTTCCTTTGGAGTTCCCATCTAGATTCCACTCCAATTTGTATATAAATCCCAGATTAAATACCTACTATTTTTATTCTTACAAACACATATAGCAGTTTAAAAAATGCTTTTTAGATAAATACATATTTGAAGAGCTTTTCCTATAATTTTCACATAATGTCATTAATCCTGTAATGCATGCTGAATTTCATGCAAATAGTTCCAGCAGGTAGAGAGATACCCATGAAAACCAATCCAAATATATCTTCTCAAGATAAATTTCCGAGTACCTTACTTAAGTAAAAATGCTAACCTAAGTGAATCTAATTCTATTAGAGCATATAAAATTTCCCACTTAAAGAACATTAGGTAATTCTGATGTTTGAGCAATCAATGAGAAAGGCAGAGGAAAGAAAGCAGGTTTGTGTTGGTTCCTTTATCATAATGTTTCAGAACGTGTATCTGCAAGTTTCTGCAGGACTTCACTTGCTGTTTTGCAAGGATATCTGTCTTGCTGGTGAGAGCTAACAGAAGGGTCTAATAATTTGTGTGTAGAATCTAGGCTAATACTGGCTAATGTTTGTACTAGAAAAACTGAAGGCACATTATCAGGAGCTTTTGCAGAATGATTGCTGAAAACAGAATAATATATTTTTATTTTGATTTTATACCTAGAAAGCAGAGAAAACCCATCACCAGTTTCTAAGGTGGAAATCATTGATATTTAAATACATTAAAAGACTGCACCTGTTAAACGAAAAAAACCTCTTACACTACTAAATTAAGAATTTCAAGTTTCTAATTTCAAATCAGGAGATGCGAGGAGGACATATGTTGTGATTTTTTCAAATAAGACTTCAAAGACATTTTTGGCATGAGACCTGTGGAACCTCCACCAGAACTTTTCCTGCATTATCAGAAACGTATCTGAACTTCAGAAAGGGAATTTTATTTATCCTCATTCTGTGCAATGGTAGATCTTTACTGATATTTACAATCTGGATTATCTAATTTCTATTCATATTGCAAAGCCCCAGCAGTTCAGTATATTTTTTAGAAATTATATAAGTGCATCAAAATGCCATCATATAGTCAGAAATGTATGACTTTTTTTAGAAGTTATGCAGATCTAAAGTACTCCAGTTTTTGTGTGCTTAGTGTCATAGAAACATGTCTGTGATAAAATGTTTTGTAATCTAAGTTCTTCAACCCTCACTTAGGTTAACTCATAAAATAATATGCAAAAAGTTTCAAACTTACACATGAAAAACTTAGTTGGAACAATTGTAATTAGTATCCTTTGTTAATTAGTAAACAGCACTTCAAAGTGGTATCCAGAGTGGTCTGAGGACACATAGCTAAAATACACATTTTAGAACAGACAGAACATGGGGAATACATTAACTTTAGAGCAGCAATTAATGCTTTGTCATTGAAGGTAAAATGAAAAATTAACCTGTTAGTATTATAAATACGAAATCAAAACTTATGCTCTTATTCATATTTAAATTTAAGAGATTCATCTTTTAATGATGATTAAAAGATACAAAGAAAAAAAATTAAACTTGGGGCAAAAGAGTTATTCCACTCTTTTGAAGATTCTCAGACTTCAAAAAGAGAAACAGGAGTGAAGAAGCCATTATACATGACAAGGAGGAATTAATTCAGTAGTAAAAATATTTTGCCCTGCCAATTAAAACAATAGGTGAATAACCTGAAAATTCAGTAGGAAAACCAAAATTATTTTCAGATGACAAGAAAGGGCAAAGATGATGGACAGAAAGTAGAAATATCTAGGTATATAGAAAACAAAAATCAAATCTCCTTGAAAATTATGTCTATTTCTCTATAATATCTTTTTTTTTAATAGCTGCAACATTCCAAAGTTATGCATTCTCTTTTCCTATTCATGGGATCTTGGTCTGTTTAAAAGAATTCACTTGATGAGATGAAATTCATTGTTGCACAGATAGTATTTTAGGGCTTTATATGTGTGGAATGAAATTCTAGTTCCTCTAAGGAGAGCAGAAGAATTCTCTTTTGATGACTTTAATTGGTGCAGACTTCAACTTTCTGAGTGTAGACCCTCCATTTAATTCCCTCTTTTTCTGCTGATATTTTTTGCAAAGGGATCAATACAAAATTGTCCTTATAATTGGAACGAGGAGTGGTTGGCTCTTGAAACAGAAGCCAAAGACTGCGTGTCAGAGCAATTCTCATGCAGAATGAAGTTCTTCTTTCCCTTTGCCTTCAAAAAAGGAAAAAAAGTTTCCTTTGTAGAAGAGATTGGCTGTTCTTGCTTTGCAGACACATTCTATCCTCCTCAAGGTGAATAGTTTTGAAGTCTTTCGCAGAAGATGTACCTGAAGGATAATAGAAAATTCTCATTAGAACCTAAAAAGTTTATCACTGAGTCATAGGGCTTATTGTCTTGTCTCAGAGGTACAAATGCAGAACTCAGTTTAAAATGTTTCTTGTTGTTGGCTTGATTATGTGAGACTGGAATTTAAAATGGAATACTCGTATGTAGCCAGGTTTGCACAGAATAACATGATAGGGTTATTTTGTATAAAAACAATTATCAGAATTAAGCTCCAATATAAAACAAATTTTCTGAATCAGACCCTACTATTGCTGATTATTTGGATTCATTTGTTGTGTTAGGTAATGTAATATATAGCCACATTTTACAGGTCTGGTAGCTCATCATTTGGGTTAATTGAATAAAAAATGCTTTTTGTCAAGTCTAGAGTCAAGTATTTGCAATGTGACAAAACCAAAAACACTACACCTTTATTATACTGGCATGGCCTTAGGAGGTGGGTGTTTGAATTGCTGTTGTAAATATATGATGCTATAATAAGGATAATTACCAGGAGAATCAATGCAAATGGAAGCTGGTTATAGAGCCATCAAAAGAACATACCACAACTGTTAAATTAATTAGTATAATTATTTCTAGAGTAGGAGGAGTAATAAACTTGTGCACCCTTTTCCATCCTCCAGTCTCAAATATCAGGCTGAAAACAGCTTCTTGAGATTTCTACACATTACCATTTTAAAAGGTTCTTTTTATTTTTTAGTCACTGGTTTACACAGAAAATGGAAAAAAAATTTTTTTGCTCTTTTCAAAACATTTTAGTACTATATAATAATAATATATTCTATACATATTAAAATGTATTATATAAATAGTCTATATTTTATTTTTATTCTTTATATGTGTTTAAATAGGGTCTGGAAAACACTTTCATATCTCATAGGCACTACCTACTCATAAAGGCAATAGGCAGCCACACTAAAAAAGTCATAGAATGTTTGGGAGGGACCTTAAAGATTATTTAGTTCCAACCCCTGCTGCCTTGGGCAGTAACGCCTTTCACTGGACCAGGCTGCTACACAATCTTTCAAAAATTACTTCTCCAGCTTTCTTGTAGCACCCCTTAGGTGGTGGGAGCCTCCTTTAAACTCTCACTGGAGCTGTTTCTATGTTTTAAACACCTTTCACACCAAAGTGAAAATTGTTATTTAACTCTGGTGCTCCTAGAAAATCCATAGTATGAAGTTTTGTGGATCATATTTTTACAGTTAGAAAATAATGGTGTCCATATTTATTTTTTGCACCCTACCAGATGTTTTAAACATGCCTCTCATTATTCTTGTGGCACATATTCCCAAATCCTGATTTTTTAGACAAGTAGATGAGGAATAAGCTACCCCAAAGGCTGCACACAAGAGAGCCATTCACTTCTTCTATAGTGTGATCCAATATATTACAATTAAGCTGACCCTTACCCTGAGGTATCTGCCCTCAATGCACTCAATCCCTTAGGTCTGCTCCAACTCTTTTTTTCCGCATTTAACCACTTAAGACCTTGTCACTGTTGCTGTTATTAATTAAACACCCATCTGTGATTTCTTACATCTTTTACAAAACTTATTTTATTTGAACCAATGAAGCTGAATTCTCCTTCTATTCAATTAGTTGTTTTTAATTGATATAACTGAAGCAAGTTCCTAACCAGTTAGCTAATTTCTTCAATTAATGAAACCAGCTGTCTCACAGTCATGTTATTGATAATTTTCAGGCCTAAGCATCTGTTATTCCAGGCATTTTAATGGTCATTTCTAATTGCCTCAGATATCATTATACACAATCATTGCACTGTCTTTTAACTTATTTAATTAATCCCAGGCATTTTCACTTCTCTTATTACTCTAACACTCCAGCCTGTTATTCTTTAAGAAAAAGTACCCTTCCATGGCTAGGAAATATAAAAGCACTGATTCTCATTTTTCATGTATTTTTTCAGAACACAATGCCTAGAAAATCCTTTCCTTAGTAGGGAGCTACTGCGTTTCAATGTTAAACCAATGCTTCACTCTTTCTGCCTTCCAACCTTTACAGCTTTACTTATTAAACCGCAGTATTTTTAGGGTACACACTCTTCTGGTAATAAATTTTGAAAACAACAATTGTTCTTTGATTAGTACTAGTGTCCAAAGTATTCTGATGAATAATGTTCTACTAGCTGGAACATCCATGAATTTAGAAGACAAGAATACAGACACCTTCTGCTCATGAAGCTCAATTATTCTGATCACTGGGCCATAAAAGAGGATAGAAAAAGTAAGTTTATATTTAATAACTTTCAGCAGTTTGAGACCAAGACTACCTAACTGTAAATCTCCTTTAGTCAGTGTTCGCTTATCCAAAGAATGAAAAAAAGAAAAAGGAACTGCAACAGCAGATTAAGTTATTATGAATGCTTAACCTCACCTGCAAAGTCAAAAGGATAAAATAGATGAATGGGCTGCTGTGTGAGTCTGGTATCTCACACAGAGGTATTTTTCAAGATAGTTTTTCAGGATAGTTGTGTCAAGAGCATTGTGGGCCTGGATCTTGCTTTTTTTTTTTATTTTATTTTTTTTTTTTTTAATGGGAGTCAGGAGTCAGGATTAATCAAGGATTAAAGTTGTCACTACTTTTTAAAATAATGTAAAACCAAAATCTTCTTTCAGCAGTCACTTGAGTATTGAAAGCAAAGATTAAACTCAGACTCTACATGTTACTTAAAAACACATAGAATTTTAATTACCTGAATAATCCTTGTAAATTGCATAGGACTGCAAAGGTAGTTAGAGATAAACACATTTACTGACTACCATTTAAATTGGAACTTGAGAGCTGTGTCTCAAGAATGTAGTGGAGTACTCAATAACCTTATTTAATCAGACACTGGCTATCCAGAATTTGCAAAATAGATTGCCAGATTTTTTTGATCTAGTAGCCAAATATATAGTTATCTGACTTTTTTTATGCTTAGCAAATATTTTATATGACAGAGGATATAATAAAGGCAAAACCAGATTAAATTATTCTCTTATTAAAAATTATGGAACAAAGAATTAATTTTGCTGCATTTATCATAATGCTACTAGTGCTAGAAGAATTACACTGCTAATGCCTTATTTCTATTAAAGAAACATAGCAGATAGCTTGAGGAATCAAAATAATATATATTTTCTTTCAAAAAAAATAGAGCAAAATTCTCTATGTAATAGCAACTGGGTAGTACTTAGTGCTGCAGACAGCTGTACATGTTGATGAGACCTTTTTTCATCCTATTTCATCTTCCAATCATTGGGATAATCCAGCAAGGTGCTGAGCACTCTTTGGCATGTGCTGAGTGCTCCAGGCATTTTTACAGTAAAAATAGGTCCTTTCTTCTACAGCACTTTGCAGATTTGAGCTTTTGCACTTAGGGACATCCCAAGGCACATTACTGACATTGTATTCTTCATTACAGCCTTTAAAGGAGTCATTGCTCTCCTGCAAGGCAGGAGAATGACCAATGAACTCCAGGAACAACATCGAAGTACAATCTAGTTACAGTAACTTTTCCACAAAAACAAGGACACACTAGAGATGTTTGCTAATCTTTCTCATAAAATGAAAGGGGAAAGAGGAAAAATAAGCGAAAATAATAATTGAGCTAAGGTTTTAAATTTTCACTTTTCCTTCCTTTCATTCTTCCTTTTATGGCTTTCCATTTTCATCAGTTTGAATATAAACTTTAATTCTGAAAAGATGAAANTGATCTAAGGATTTGTCAGAAAGCCTCTCTATAGAAGAAATTGTGGACACTTCAGCAAAATTCTGTTGTTCAGTCACTTTTGTGGAGGCCCCTTACTGATACTCTAATACGTGGCTGATTGCAATGTGATATCCCCTAACTGTAAGTTAATATTCTCCTTCCTGTTCTATAGTTGCAGTTGACACTATTTAAAAGCTGTTAATGATTAATTCTATTAGCATTCCTTGCTGTTACAGAGGACTAGCATGATCCTTTGAACTGAACATGTTAGTAGCATGCAGGCTTCCGTCTTACACTTCATGAGGTAAGACATTAAAATACAGATGAAGATAAGCCAGACTGATGTAATGCATTGATTACTATAGAATTATGCGATAATTTTTAAACATAAATATGCAATAATATTGACTATTTATACTTTAAATTTTATAGATATGTTCAACAAAGGGAATAGACAGCTGAATATTTTTAAGGAAAGAGTGCCATATGCAGTTAAAAATATGTAAACATTTTAGTGTTTAGTGTCACTATTTGCAACACATATCTATTTCTGTTTCCCATGATAGCCTGTACATTGTGTCCTTCAGTAAATCCAAAGCCTAGTGAAGCAAAAGACTTTTGTCTTACAAATTTTAAATTTTTGATGTATAGGTCACTCATGTTGAGTGATGTTATGTTTTTACTCTTTAAGTCACTTGTCTGCCATCCCAAATCAGCCAACAGCATTGCCTTGGGGAGAAAGCTCTTCAGTATTTGATGATTACAACAGCAAACACAATGATAGATAGAAAACTTGTTAAAACCTTGTGGTTAACCTTTCCTGTTAACAATGATACTGTAAAGCCTTTATGGTCACGGGAATTGCACAGCCTTTGCTGACACTGAAACAGGCAATGGTTATTGCTGAAGGCATCTGACCTAACAAAGCTTCTCTGGGAATAAGAGAACAACTAGGATCCTGAATAAAAGAATGTGTTTTCATATTACTTTATGTGGGATATTTTATCCAATAGTCTTAGCATATATATTCATGTATATTCTGTATATACATTTTTTTTCTTGTACCAGTTCTGATATTGTCCAATACAAATAATTTCATGCCTCAGTGTTTGAAAACCTTTTGCAGTGGATCCTGTTCAACAAATCTTAGTTAGAAAACTAACAAGTGCTAAATTTGTCCCCAAAACAGGCAAAAAAATCAAAACACTGGTATTCTCTTCGATAAAGTGGTCTCATTACTGTATAGAAGAATATTTATTTCTTATTAGTTAC